>CM060858.1:11508291-12108291 GCA_030737845.1 Acorus calamus | reverse complement strand
ATTTGTTGAAATGTCATACAGTGCAACAGTGGCATGAACGTTAAAGTAAACAACAGTAAATTACTGAAGCTCTGAATGAGTCAAATTCATTGATAGACCATGAAGGTTACGGTGCAAGAATTCTAGTTGACTACATTTTAGGTGCAGCAACATATTTAAGTTAGTTCAAGGACAGTAAGTCAAAAACTAGTAAAAGTATATTAAAAGGTGTGCACTAAGAAATATTAAGTAAACAAATAAGAATTCAAATAAACCAAATGACACATACCAGAGGGAAAACCCACATCAACATATGAGGAGACTAACCTTTGCAAACGTCGGAAACTAAAATGCTTATTGGGAGGATTTTTTTTTTTTTTTTTTTTGTAGTGAGGTAGGAACTTTTATGATAAAAGCCCCCGAACAAAAAATATTTACAAAAATAATATTTAGCTATTCCAAACAAAATTGATGGCGAAAATAAGGGGGGCTGAAAATAAGCAGTCAAAATATTTACTTGTTAATGCCTACTTTTCTATAACAAAAAAAATATTTACTTGTCTTTGAATGTAACTATCTTAAGCATGACCACTAGTTCTCATGAGAAGTTTCTCACCGCTAAATTCGGCATGCTAGTAACATAGTTATAGATGAAGGACGAGATGCTTTCCTCCATTGCATCTGCAAACATTAGGGTATATACTAAATCAACATCAATATAAAATGCGGAGAGTTAGCAGTTGGCATTTTCAATGTAAGTACTTCATAATTTATTGTACATCTAGATAGTAGCTAGACAACAACCACCAGCCTGGAAAATCACATTTCAGCAGTTCGACAAGGAAGGTAATACATATCAGTGGGTGCAATGAGTATGTTGCTTTTTCTTTTCTTTTTTTGAAAATTGGTGCCCTCTGTGCACATTTGGCACCGTGTGGTTGATCCTCTCACCTCTTTTTGGGAGACAGAGAGCGCCAACCGGCTAACCAAAGATAGGTGTGCAACTGATGGTGGTGTTGGATCGCCACGAGAGAGTAAAAATAAGATGAAAGACGGAGAGATAAAAGAACACACATCTGAAGTTGAACTATCATAAAATATTTTACTCAAATGAATGACATGTTTTGTCGTAGAATTTTATACATGCCCTGTTTAATACTCTCCCCACCAACATCATGTTTAAAATTTCAATCAATCTTGAGTTTCACATGCATAGAATGTGCCTCCTCCATGTAGTGATAGAATGAAGCAACTAGGAGGGCAAAAGTTTAAAAGGAAAATGAGAGAATATATAGTCACAAAAAAAATTGCATAATTTTCAAACAAGAAAGTCGATTACTTTGTTGAACCTAGACATTGTACCACCTCCTCCTTTGCTTTTATAAAGCACCCATACAAGGTCAATAAACAAGGATATATTTTTATTTGTATTTTTCCACAAATTTAAATCAACTACTAGTTTAACTTGACAATTTAATGTTCCCTTTATTCACAGGTGACACAAACAAATGTGTAATACTAAGTAACCATAAGGTTCAATCATTGCTATTCCTGAATTTGTACTCCAATTTTGAAATCTATAGATCCGTCACAAAGAAAAGGGAACAGTAACAAGAAAAGAAGAGGTTGACAGTTCCTCTTGCCTCTTTATAATACATTTTATTCTTTAAAAAGTAAAGGATAAACATCCAAAAAAAAAAAAACACACAATTGCCAGTATGCATACTAAATTACTAATGAGACCACGAGAAAGGAACCATCAAAATAAAAGAAAGTACAGCAAAAACTATTTTTTTTTCTCTAAGCTTGCAATAAAAAGCAACTGTGTGACAATCTATAAGTGCTTTCTTGTGAAATTCTAGAAGTGGCATGGAAAAGATCAATTTCCCATTTACCTGAGTTTTTTAGTGCCAAAATAAATTTCTCCACAAAGTTCTCCAATAAGAGCCGACCCAAGGTCATAAATATATATCCAATGTTCTCAACTGATGAAATTCTTGTTATATCCACAGCTTCTAGTAATTGCAGGAGCTCTTCTTTCCTATCAGCTTTGCAGAATGCTAACAAGTAATTTTCTGTCCAAGAAATAAATCTTATAAGATTTCCAATTGGCAACAGAATGACTAAAACCAAGGAATGGCTACTGTAAATTAGCAGAGAAAATTTGGTAACCATATAAAGAATAAAGAGAATCCCCATGAACCTTGTTTAACCCATTTGAACAATTAATGAAGCAAATCAACAAGCAAGTACATCAAAGAATGCATTGCATGCAAACGCCCAGAAAGACTTCCAATAAATGACCACTTTTCCACTCATGTAACCACAAAAAACTAGTTAATTGTATGAACATGAATGATCTCCACCAAATGATACAAAATACTGGTCATTTAAGCTAACTCATGATCTTCAAACTAAAGTTTTGATACTTTAGTAGCTTTGCTCTGCTCTCCACTAAATAATCAAAGGAAAATCTTAATTGTCACTTATTATAAAGTTGATGATTCTCTCAATGAAATTAAGGAAAAAAGGTGACTTCGTTCTTAATCCAGCAGCAGCAGGATCAAGAAAGAACAGACAAACGGTACACTTATCAGTGATATAGTTAATAGTTTAAAAGTCAACAATATTTGACTGAAATGTAGCACAATTATAGTCATTGAATCAATGTTTTTGAGAAAATGCTCAACATTGGTTGCTGGACAAATGAATTGCACCATTTGCAAGCTTCCAAAGATGTCAGATTGCTTAATTTATAGCTGCCAACCATATACAGTTGTTTGCAAGTGTGTTCACATTTAGAAATTCACTAAATGTCAAAAACCAAATTTGTAGAGAAACTCTGAATCTCTTTCTCCATCCACCTACCCCTCCATCCATTGAAAAAATATCCATCCAGCACAAACAAGTTTGCCCTGATTCCAGAAATAGAAAACATGGGAAACACATAGAAACACATATGCCCGCATTCATGCATTGTTGCAAAACAAATATATATAAAAACTCGATATGAGATGCATATATAGAACTAAGAAAATGGGTGTAAAACTAAGATGTAAAGAGTTTGATATACTTCAATTACAAATTAGCCAACTACTATAGATGGTAAATACGGAAAAAATAGAAGAATAAATCCATTAGTTTGCCATACTTTCTTATATCTACCTACTTCAATAAAATGACTGTGCCTCTAAAACAAACCCATAATCTTGTTCAAAAGTTATTACATTTATGTCAACAGCAGTGCGCTGAGATACATACCTGCCAGCTTATAACTGTCTTCTTTTCCAACCTCCCCAATAGAATTCCAGAGCTCCCAAACTTTATCTTCATCACCAACTCTAATCCAAAGCAACATCTCATAGTAACCCATTCTGTATGAGACAAAGTTGTCACCCTTAATGTCCTTACAGAAATACTCAAATTCCTCTACCATTCCCATGTCAGCGAAGAACAAAAGAAACGGACCATAAGTCTCTTCTTCCAGCGTGAATCCTTGCTCCCGCATCATAGTGTAGAGCCTATAAGCATAGCAGACCTGATCTTCGAAGTCATCTTCATCAAGGCTCTGCCTTGCCTTCTCTAGACAACTACCAATCAGTGTGTTGTACTCCTTCACACTCGTGTCCCTTCCCAACTTACCAAAGACCTCAAGAGCGACCTTGCTACCCAGTTTGTCAACCGAATTCCTCACCAGCAAATTGAACCTGCGCCTCTGCGTTTTCTCGAATACCCATTTTGCCTTCCTCATCCTCAACAAAGCCTTCCTCCTATGAATTGCTTGGGTACTGGATGTATTTGAAATCCAAGGTATGGTGAACAAATTCTCATCAGAATTAATCACATCATCTGGCCCCTGAAGGGGGGATGTTTTGAATGAATCCACCACACTGCTGGCTAAAAATGATGAGAATGTGGGTCATTCAACTTTAGAAACACATGTCAAAGTCATGAGATTCCAAGGTATCCTAAGAGTATATATGCATGTAATTCACAACTTCGAGAAGGTTGACTCTTGACTCATGAAATGAGCATCACGCCCTCATACAATGCAGCCTCAAAATTACATTTTGTGATCATGCCATCTTCAATGTGTCAAAAGGAAAGGGAAACTTTTTGTGTAGTCCCCAACTCCAAAAAGGGTTTGCAATTTCTTATTTTACTTGTGGAACATCTATTACACCCTTATCAAATGCAGTCTAAAAAAATGAATAATGACAATCTACATAGTCCCCACATGTTTTGATTTTCTCAAGATGTCTACTTAATGTGATAAAATATGTACCTTCATAACAAATGAAGTATATAAACTATAATGAATTGCATGTGCAAAATATAAAATAGATGTGTTAGATATTCAAAGGAACATATTTCATATGCTTTTAAGAGTTGTTTTGGAACATTTTCCTATATAATTGTTTATTTATACATGCATATTAGGGAAGTTTCTATTCTTTATATTCAAAGCATATTTTGCACAAATTGACAATATTTATACAATTAATATGCATTATCATATTTTTCATATGAAGCCATATTTTAAAATTCAGAAATCTAAATTTGGCAGTATTTAAATTTTGCATGATCTAAATTTGGCAGGTTATAAATTGGAGAAAAAATTAGCATTCAAAGATTTATCAAAACTTCTAAATCTGATTCACCAAATCAATAAAATCTTCAATCAAATCAGTTTTGGCATCTCCAACAAATCAACAAGATCTCCAACATATTTTGCAATTATATTTTCAACATATTTTGCAAATCAGCATTAACAACTCAAGCAAATCAACATTTACAACTAATTCAACCCTCAAACCCCTATAAAAAAAGGCACTACATAGAGAGAGGGGATTGAATTCAATTCAGCCAAGTGTCTCTTTATTTTATTTGCATGGATTATTTTTATTTTTATTTTAGAATTTCATTATCCATGGTAGGCTAGAAAATCCTTCCATCAAGGAAAGGATTTCACCCCATGCGTTTGAGTGATTGATTCTTTTCTTTATGCATTGATATTTTTAGATTTGTTCTTCATGTTTATATAGTTTCTTCAATTCAAATTTCTTTTGATTATGGGTATTTTAGATCTTCTGTCGTTCTACTTAGATGGGATACGGTTGATGCTTTATAAACCCTATTTTTAAATCGAGTAGAAGTGAACTGCTTTTAAAATAGTTTGTTTTCATTAAATGCAAAAATGAAGAATTATCACGATACACGTGGGATGGATTTCCAATCCTTGGTGGTCTTCTTCATAATTTGTCCAACCCAATATTTTTATTTTAGTTTTCTCATATCAACCCTTCAAAACTTTTTTAAAAAAAATCTTTTTATGCCTTTTTACTTTTATTTGTTTACTTCAATGGCCTCCATGTGGATTCGACCCCTTGCTTCCAATTTCTACTAATAATAAGTAAGGGTTTTATATTTTGTTGACGAAGACGAGATTTTAACGACAATCAAAGCCACCAATATAATGCTTCATCTAACAAAGCATGCATGTTATTGGCAAAATGGGGCTGCAAGTGGGGCTGCAAATAAGGACTACATGTAAGGCCATCTCCACTGTCACTCAAAATTATACACAAATTTCACTAACAATTTGAGTAAAATCTTTGTTTGGTATGGTAAATCTCCAACCACAGCTTTGTGTTTTAATCAAATCTTTCAAAAAAAAATTCCCATATTCTTCCAATTATTAACTGGTTTGGCCTGAAAAAGAGCCATTGGAAAATTTGGGAAAAGCTTGGGTCTCCCATTTGATTTGGGTTAATTTTCAAGTCTCTCTTCACTTGATATAGGTTTAGGTCAAGGGTTGGAGAGGATTTTGTGGACTTTTACTCAAATTTAGATTTGACATGGGTATGGGTCTAGGATTGAATATGCTCTAACAGTGCCCTTGATTTCACGGCATCTTAAAGCTACCAAAATGGCATCACTTCGTATAATTTGCGACTCCAAAAAGGTTGCATTTTTAACTCATGAAAGGTCCACCACACCCTTACAGAGTGCAAGTAATCTGCAACTCCAGAAAGCTGCATTTTCTAATACGTACAATGTTTACCACACCCTTCTTCGATGTACAACTAGATTCAAACAGATAACATGCCTCAACTCAAAATCCGGAAAAGTGAAGAACATACATACCACACAACAAGTTAGATATGTTTCTCAGCTCACTCGTCGAATCCTCTACAACAAAACAAAACCCAACCATCAAAAACCAAAACTTTTTCAAAAACACATAAAAAAATGAGAAAGCAAGAACACTCAACCTGACGCGACGGGTAGCGATTCGTCCGCCGAGGCGGGGCTCACCAGAGCCCAAGGGATCCTCTTCTTCGCGGTGGGCTTTGAGGGGTGGCGGTGTTTGTTTGAACCGGCGACGGAGGGCTTTAGGGTTAGGAGGTCGGGTTTAGGGTTTTGGGGGGATCTCGATTTCAAGAGGGAGCGTAAGCTCTTCAAGCCTTTCCCGCGCATCTCCAACAAAAAAAGAGGGAAAAAGGAATAACGGAAGAGATGAAATCACGGCCTTGTGTGGGATCGAAAATCTGACACACACAATTGGGCGTTCATTTCATGCTCATATTTTTTTGTATGTTTGGGTCGATGATACTTTGCCTGTTGAATTGCTCTCATTGTGCTTTCCATTTTTGGGAAAGAATTAGACAGCAAGCAAATGAAGAAATATTAGCAGATTGAGGAAGTTATTTTTTTTTTTTTTTTTTTTTTTTTTTTTTTGGGTATAGGAGCTTGAAGTCACAATCCCGAAGGTTTGTTTGAAGGGTAGCGATATTGCCACCACCTAAACTACTTTAGGCACCACCTCCCGAGACATTCAAATTTTTCTACAGTATGATAATTAAGGGCACCACCTTTCGAGATAGGGTTAGACACATGAAGTGTCTACAACATTATCAATTCTAGACATTTTTTTCGTAAATAGAAACAGTATAAAACACTCGTAGGTTCTGGATAGGGTTAGACACATGCGGTGTTTATGTCCCTAAGTTACCTAGACAACACTTATGTCGATAGGAACAGAAAAATTATCCATTTGGTTCTGGAATGGGTTAAACACACAAGATGTCTATATATTTATATAACCTAGACAATGGGTTAAAAAATCAATCCATAGATTCTGGAATGGGTTAGACATATGCAGTGTATAAGATTTTTAATATTCTAGACAATACTTATGTCTATGGAAATAAAAAAATCAATCCATAGGTTCTGGAATGGGTTAGACATATGCAGTGTATAGGATTTTTAATATTCTAGACAATACTTATGTCTATGGAAATAAAAAATCAATCCATAGGTTCTGGAATGGGTTAGACATATGCAGTGTATAGGATTTTTAATATTCTAGACAATACTTATGTCTATGGAAATAAAAAATCAATCCATAGGTTCTGGAATAGGTTAGACTAGACATATGTAGTGTCTAAGTTTTTAAATATTATAGACAATATTTCTGTCTATGGAAACAGAAAAATCAATCCATAGGTTCTGGAATGGGTTATACATATGTAGTGTCTAAGTTTTTAAATTTCCTAAACAATACTCAAGTTGATGGTGAAAAGAAAAATCCTCCGTCTGGTTCTGGAATAGGTTAGACACATGATATGTCTATGTATTTATATATCATAGACCACCTTTCTGTCGATGGGAACAGAAGAAAAAAAAAAAAGGCTTCTGTAACGAGTCTACTGTGTTTGACTTCATGAATCAAATTTTCTCATAAAACATGATAGACAGGATTGGTCTAGATAGATTACATTGATCGATCGGCCCAAAATCCTATCGAAGAGAGTTGACAACGTCAAAAGCGGACTAGAGAGATGGGGAGCATCTTCACAACGACCAATTGTTTGCGTCCTAATGAGGGCAACGTATGGGATGTGTCGAAGAGGTATTCGAGAGGCTAGATCGGAAAAAAAAACAGAGAGGAAAGAGAGGGAAGAGGGAAGAGAGAGGTCGAAGTGATGAAATATGGTGGGTGGTGAGAAGGGTGTTTCTCATGTGATGTTTATATAAGGTGGTGCCCTTGGTAAATGAAAAAAATTAAAGGTGGTGAGCTTGAAAAGGTGGTGCTCTAAGTAATAAAGGTGGTGGAAGTATCGCTGCCCTTGTTTGAAAAGCTGAGATTACTGTAATCTTATTTTTTAAACTCGGATTTTAAAAAGCGTTATTTTATTAGATTTTTAATCGCAACATTTTTTATTTTTTTGTCTCAAAAGGATAAAAGACTAAAGCCCCCTTTTGTGTAACAGGTTAAACCCGAATAAGAGTGGTATAAAGGTGGCATAAGAATAGATAGGAAAAATGATTGTTTGTTTACAAAGTATAACTTGGTATTATTAAATCAGTTTAAACGAGTATAAGAGAGTATAACAATTATAAATAACCCCTAGGATAAGCTATACTCACTTTATCAATTCTCATGGGTTCACATATCAAATCATCTTTTTACACCTTATCACATCAAATTACTTATCAACATTTTTTATACATCAAAGGGTATACATGTCAAATCAACTTTTTCACACTTTATTTATATTTTATTATTTATCAACCAAACAACTCGACACTTATTCTTACGTTTTTCAATGAGAATAAAAAAAACACAATCAAACAGAAAATATCTTATTCATATAGATTTGTTATCTATACTGGCATAGTTATCTATCCAAAATAACTCAATTCCGCTATCCAAACTGGGACAAAGTGTTTAAATATGTTTGAGAGTACATATCCGAATACAAATCCACACGGGCCTTATTTTATTTATTTTGAATAACCCTTTTTTTAAATTTATTTAGTATAGGAAAATAATCTTAAGTTTTTTTAAAGACTCTTGTCACCATTGAGTATAGTATCTGTAAGAGCATCTCCAATGGACATGTTAACTCACTAATTAGTGTTATGTTTGCAAAACATGTAAAAATGGTGCTCCAATGGAAGTGTTAAGGAAATGTTAAATGTGGGCCCCACTTGTCATATGTTATCTTGTATGCTTTTAGCTAATGCTTTTTAGCCAGCCAAATGTGGGTCCCACCATTCAAAATATTCAAACAAATATTATTTTGTGTGAGTGGAGAGGTTTGAGTGGGTGGAGAGGTGGGTCTACTATTATCTTAACTAGTTATTTAGCTAGTCCATTAGAGCAATAACAATTAACTAAATAAGAGAGTAGTAAATGAGAGTCTAGTGAAGGGTTAAAGTGCGTTGACATAACACTTTAACATCTTAGTTAGTTAGCATATCCATTGGAGATGCTCTAACATACAAGATCGCGACGGGTTCTTAAGGCACGGGAGAAGGAACCCGCTCTCAAGCAACAGAGAATGAAAATCCAGGGATTGAATATATACACACATATTTTTCAGTAGACAAATTTGATCCAGTTGAAGGATCAACATAAAAATAAAAATAAAAATAAAATAAATGGGGATCACATCATACCAAACAACCCTAGCCATTCACGAGATGACTATATTCACTCATGGGTTTAACATTACTCGCTCACAAGAATATCCTAGAAAGGAGTAATAGAAGCACCAAACAAGTGCAAAAAGAAGTCATGACTAAAGGCAAAAAGAATATGCCACGTAAAGTAGAAAAAGACGAATAGTTAATCAAAGAAGAATGACAACGGATTCCAAAGCCTCTGAAAATTCAAACACTGAAAGTTATAAAAGGAAAGCAAAGAAGACTAAGGGAGGTGCTGCGAAACAAGTCTACCAAAAACCCTCCACCAAAAAACCACATAAAGTTATCAAAGCGCTTTGTAATATCTAGGATAGGGCAGAAGAGGAAGATATCCCTCTCAACCCCGGTATTGTAAGTTTTATTTTATGCTATAAGCTTGTGTACTACATGCCATGTATTTGTAAGTATATCTTATGCATGTTTAATGATAAGTCTTATATGCTTATCTAGCATTCATCTTGTGTTTGTAAATTAGTTTTCAATTTTTCTTTAGTCTTTGTTCCTCTTTAAAAAAATAATTATTACTATGATCATGAAAGTTATGTTCTTTATTTTTTGTTTTTTTATTAAAACATTTGTTGGCATAATGTCATTTCCGCTTACATTTAAAGCAGATAGGAGGGTTTGATGTATTGGGCTTCCTTTTGGAGAACTACTTTCTGGATTTCTGAATAGGGGTTTCATTTGATTTATTATACCGCCTTCCATAAGATATTTTATAAGATCGTTTAGTATCCTTCTTACACGATTTGGGAGGGGTCTTAAGATCTTCTATCTGATATCCAAATTGGTAATAGAAGTTTCATAGTTCTTTCTTGGATGTTAAATATTGGGTTTTAAGCTGACTTTTTATTTTCAAATCATTGCAAAGGGACATTCCTAAGGTTTATTTTTTATAAAAGTTCTCCGAATGTTATAGCAGAATAAGGGATGAACCCCCCCCCCCCTGCCCCCATATTCTTGATGGAGATTTGTTCTAACTCTTTCAGCGAAGAGCTTGAGTAGTCCAGAGATAATTTTTTTTCTCCAAAAGCCATTACTTGAGTTATCTATTCTACAGATTTAAGATAAAAATGTATCTTTATACCATCTAAAGTTAGATAAAGTTGGATATCTAATATTTATAAGCTGCTCTCTTATCCTCTCAGCAGTTTCACTATGGCTTCCTACAAAATGTTTGAATTTTGTTAGAACCGCATAGTGAAAATATCTGACGCAGGTCTCCCTTCATGACCTATCTTTATGGATGTATAAATAGCCTTTTTTTGTTAAGGGGTAATGTAATTATCCCATCAACCCCTTAATTGCCCCATGAATGAAGAGCTACCATGTAAGCTACATGCTTGTCACTATTTTCTTGCACAAAACATGCATTTGCATAGATAAGTATAGAATGGCGCAGTTGGTTAATTTTGTATTCTGACATACCATCCAAATTCCATTCGACCAAAGATTTCCATCATAAGAAGTAGTAATTGTACTCTCATTATTCTCATCTAATTGGACATCGACAGGAGTTGGTCTTTTATATAAATTCTTAGTTTTTGAGGTTTGGGTTATGGTCCTGAGCTTATTGATTTCAATATCAAATTGTTCATGCGAGCTTTGATCTCTGTCTCCTTGAGAACTTTTATCATAAGAGGACTCATCATTGAGGTTATTTATGATTATTTTTCCTGAGTCTTTCATATAATTAGACAAGACAAAAAGTAAAACCTATGCACCCATCCTGCATTTGCATCAGCCCCTCAAGTGTTATATAATCTGTATATTGTCATGCATCTATGTATATATATTAAATTGAAAACATTTTGAAAAGATATATATATATATATAGTTAAGCAATTAGGTGCGGCGAACGGCGAGTGCGGCCGCGACACGGGCCATCCGATCACGGGTTCATCACATCTGACGGTCGTTGTGAATCGCATCCGACCGTCAGATGCGATGGACCCGTGATCGATGGTCCGTGATCGCTTCCGCACCTGCCATTCGCCGCATGTAATCGGCTATATATATATATATATACTCGTGATATTATACGGTCGTGCGGTCGGTGCGGTCGCGATCACGGGTCCATCGCATCGGACGGTCGGATGCGAATCACGTCGACGTTGGATGCGATGGACCCGCGATCGGACGGCCCGCAATCGCATATTATCGAAAATATATATATATATATATATAGAAAGTTATTGCGTGCGACGAACGGCGGATGCGACAGCAACTACGGGCCGTCGATCACGGGTCCATCGCATCGGACGGTCGGGTGCAATTCACGTCGACCGTCGGATGCGATGGACCCGCGATCAAACGGCCCACGTCACGGCCGCACCCGCCGTTCGCCGCACGTAATAATTTTCATATATATATATAGTGAATCGATTAAGTGCGGTATGCGGTCGGTGCGGTATGCGACGTGGGCCGTCCGATCGCAGGTCCATCGCATCCAACAGTCGACGTAAATCGCACCCGACCGTCCGATGCGATGGACCCGTGATCGACGGCCCGTGATCGCGCACCGCACCGACGCAAACCGCACCTAATCGTAACTCTATATATATATATATATATATATATATATATAACTGCCAATTTTTCGGTTGTTTTAGTCAAATTACATAAATCTAACATAAATGGTGATTTAGAGATAAATAAGAATTTTTAATTTTTTAATGACATTTGTATTTAGGAATGGGAGATAACCATTTCCTTAGTTGATATGAAAAAATATTAATTTTATTAACAGATAGTTTATTCAAGCTCCTCTTAGAATTTTATCTTGAATTAATGATAGCTTATCCATAGACCATATATACCTATCAAGTACACAAACAGGAGTTTATCATTTTTGGCAAAACTATTCTTCATTATATATAATCTTTATTAAATATATTTGGTTCAAGTCTGACAAATTTTCAAAGCTCACCCAATGTTAACGAGAGATGCATGTTCTCATTTTTGTTAAGACTGAAAAATAACATTTTTGGGGGGGATTACAGGGGTAGAGCTGGAATAAACTCAGGGAATTTAAAAAAAATTGGCATGCATTCCGAGAATACCTACTTTTCAGTCTACCAGTTTCCATAAAAACATTTCAGAGAACACACTTTTAGAAAGTAATCTAAATTAATAATTATAATTAATATACATATTTTCAATAAAAAAAATAAAAAAATGTGATTAATAATTATCTTTTATTATATTATTAAAAAGAACATAAAATTAATTAAACCACCGTCTTGCTGTTCTGTCCATCATATAAGATTAAAGGGTCAGATCAAGTCCTAATTCCCTGCCGTCAAAGTTCAGGCTGCTCAAGTAATCCTATTCTGCTTTTAGATCCAGTTTCTGATCCTAATGAAGTTTCTCAGCCTTGAAAACCAAGTTTCGCTCCTTTGAGAGACCTGCAAATGATAAAGTTAAATCTCCTCATTGCATGGAATTCTTCTCTTGTCACAAACAACATATCAACTTTAGCAAAGTATTAGAAAAAACTACAATATTATATTGCAAGCTGTATTACCTTATTTAATGGAGGTGTTGCAAAAACAAACTGTTGTTTTTGCTTGAGCATTCTTCAGAATGGAGTGGGCATCCAACCTAAATCAGACTACTCCAAGAATAGATTATTGATGCACCTTAAAACAACCTCAACAACTATGGCTGCCTTTCATCTTTCAATGGCAAACCACATTTTCCTTGGCAATCTGATACACTATCAATAAACGAAATGGTGTACCTACTTTACATTATATATTTAACACACAGTATGCCTATTTTACAAAAGAAAAAAAATCTGATATAAGCACCCAACTAAAGATTACAAGAAACTGCCTCGTCATAAAATCATAAACCGCTGGATATCAACAATGAAAACATGACTAATTGTATAACTAATGGTGACTAATCGATAAACAGCTCTTTGGGTGACTACTCTAGTATCCTAAATTGCTAGAGAAAGATGAAATTTGAGAAGGTATCACCTCCTGCGTTTTTCCATATGGGCATGTTGATGGTGCTGCTGCTGGTGAGCCTTGGCCATGCGATCAGCATACATTGGAAGCTTAACAATCTGACTGATCTCATCTAACAAGACTTCCTCCGTAATGTTGTCCGAAATGCTCCGCTTTACCTGTCCTCCCCAACAAAAACTCTTCCATGAGATGGCTTCCTAAATTCCTGTGGGTGGGTGGGTTTTTATTATTATTATTATTGTTTTTCGTTGTTTGGAAGGGGGGGTTGTTTCCTCAAATCCATTTCAATTTCACCACAGAATAATAGGTTTTACTGATCAAACAAAAAATAACATAATCAGTTGGTAAAGATTTTTTTTTCTTTTAAGTTCATTAGAGACGAGGTTTGAGAACACTGACAGGAATTTTGGGTGCTTGGATGTGATTGTGAAGTCAGGTTTGAAGTCTGAAGCCAGCTTTCGCCATCGAAATAAGAAAAAAAAGTGTGCGCATAAAGCAATAACGATTATTAGAAATATATGAATCACCTTCATGAAAGTATTAAACTGATTTGGAGTTGATTTATCCACCCGGATGCGCATGCATACCCAGGTTTGCTCTGCTTGATCCCATGAGCACTCAATGATCTTCCCCGATAGTGTGGAAACATCCACATCAGCTGCAAGTTTAGCATTATACTTATATTCAGGACCAGGATGAGGAATGCTTCCAAAGTTTGGAAGTGTAATACATAAAAGACATGAAAAGAGCTGGCTAGTGCCTAGTAGTATACATGTATGGAATTGAATATTAACACAACTTTAAAACTAAGTTTAGTCAAACCAAGAAACAACAATTTCCAGAATTCAAATGTATCTCCATAGGCATATTGAGTATTATTTTTCCAGCGAGCAATTTTTTCCTTTATTCAAAGAAAATGTAAAATGTACACCAGATTATGATGATTTGGTATGCATCCAAAAAAGCTTCTACACCCAGTTTGTAAGATGGGACTTTCAATCAAGCAACTCCCCTCATTAATATTCAAGTTTGCAGCCCCCAAAGATATGTTCCCCCACACCCATAAACAGTCCAAATTACAATGAATTTGGTTTGCAAGAAACAAAAAGTGGGGAAAAAGACCAAGGGGTGGTTAATCCAAAATTCCACATATACTATGTTGGAGTCACCGCAGGATGGAAATGTGCAATGTAATCTTTGTGGAGTTTAATCATTGGCTGCATATATGGTCAGAAATTACATGGTTAGGTGGCCAATGCTTTTGGGAAAATAGTGTCCACAGCGGAAAGAGTGAAGTTATTTTATCACTTAAAATAAGGAAAGCAGAAATCAGCCAATAGGGGTTTCATTGAAATGATATCAAATGCGGCAATAGATGTGTGATTTGGCTAAACAAATAAAAAAAATTCAAAAGGATTTTTTTGTCAAAGACGCAAAATATATTGGAGAGCATTTAAAGATGCCTAAGAGCATGAATTCAATATTCAAAGGGTGAAAGTGCTGATTGTAGATATGGAAGAGTATTTTTTAAAAAAAAAGAAAAAAAGGTACTGGTGGGGTCTACCACCATAGATCTAATAATCTGAGGAAACTCCATAGGGAGATCAATAGATGAAATCTCTGCTGATAATACAGCTTCAAAATAAAAGGAGAAAAAAACAAATATGATGCCTCACTCTACATACAGAACCCCAGATGCAAGAATCACTCAGATTCTGTGCATCATATATGCCAGAGGATTCAAACTCAAACCCTTTCATGGCTCTAAGCTTAACCTGGTATTGCTCAATCTTACCACAACGAATTCAGATTAGCAGACAAGCAAAATCCATATTACGAGACAGAAAACTAAAAGAATTACTAGTTCATTGAGTGCTGTAAGAATTGTGCCCAGGTAGGAGTGGGTTCATCAGAATCACTGGTGTGATCTTGGACTTAAATAAATGTGACATTTTTATAATAGAATACTGACTCTTCTTGCTCATTTATATACATTTAGAAAACCTTACTTTCATATTTATTTTAAACCAACAAAATTCATTTAAAACAACAGAAGTTGCAAGATACAGGTTCTTGGGAATTCTTAAAATAAATTGCACACATTTAAGCACCTCGAAGTTTAGATTTGGGAGAACTAGAAAATTACCATACTCATCTCTAAATTCAACACGATTTCCTTCCAATAGTTTCTTTGTACCTCGCTCAAAGACATAAAGCAAGTAACGATTTCCATTTCCGACCTGTTGCCATGTGCACCAGATTAATTTTAAGTTGCATACGAAGTGAATATAGGAACAGGAGCCAATTCATACATGTAAGAAGAGGTGACATATTTCTGCAAGTACTTCAAATTTGTCAATAATCATAGAAAACAATGAGGCCAAAGAATTATTTCACCTTTTTTTTTTTTATTAGTTTTAAACCCTCACAACTTCTTTTTATTTTTTTGAAAATTTTCAACCCCAAGAAAAAACCTCGACCATAATGGGTAAGGTTCAGGAGGTGATGCCTGCAGTTCAGTTTGAGCAAGGGGCTCCCCTTTTCTCATGCCTCTTTTATTGTCTCTTTGCTCTCTTTTTTTCTTTTAACATTTGCATGGAGATCTCTCCTCTCCTTTTGCTCGGGGCATCTTTTAAAATTTATAAGAAGTTCCTAAATCTTCCTTGAAAAAAAAGCTTGATATCTGGTTTTGAACCACTTGATTTTATTTTGAGTATCTTTAACCCAGCAGCGTATTTATCCCAACCATGGAGGGATAAATCCAAGCATTTGATTAAATATCCAACAGACCTCTGGTGAGAAGGTCTAGTTATTTATGTGTGAGAGCGGCCAAGGGTAGAATAGACATTTCATATATTTTAGTGATTTGACGGAACAAGTTAACTTCACTGCAAAGATACAGCAGATACTGGAAGTGAGGGTACAAACAAAACATCAAGTTTGGCGAGGTGTTTTCCAGATATCAATGTTTTGAAGAGGTCATAAAAAAGAAAAATAAACCTTTGAATTTTATGATCAAGAAGAGAAGGGTGTGAAAAGGATGAAACCTCAAACAGAAAATCAACTGAGTTCATTTCTGGATATTTCCACTTCAAAAGACCTTCATGGGTACGAGGAACGTAAGGATCATCCCAACCCTGACAAGAGAAACACCAGAATCAGATGCATTGTTAGCTATTAAATTACATTATTAAAGTAATCTATGGATATTCCATCCTTAAATATAAAAAGCATATATATTTCTTATCTACACGATGATGCAATACTGTGTTTAGCACAAACATCTCCAAATAACCAGAATTTCTACACAGATAAATATCATATTTGTTCACATCATATTGTGCCAATCTCTACAATGATAACTCAGGGGTTCGGATCTGGTAATTTATACTGTCAGATTTGACAGACCAGGACAGGACATGGAAATAAACTGGTATATCAGCAAACTCGCCAACATGCAGCAATCACACTCAATTAGATCTTAAGTCACTTAATTGGCATTAGCCACCACCCTTTCCACATGCTGATAAATTACTCAAAGCATCTGCAGTTCGAATAAATTTATGATTTAATATTAGATCCTGCAAGACCAGAGCTGCATGTCCACCGAGAACATCCAACTAAGCCAACTAAATCGTCATACATCAGGGATGATGAAGTGTAATAGTGATTTTCTTGTGCAAATTTGTGTCAATATGTGCCGTATTCAAAAGATAGCCACTTATATTTACCTGGAAAATCAGGCCATCAGCTGCATGTGAAAGACGAGGAATGAAGTCTTGCAAAAGCTTGGTAACAGTGGACAACAACCAGAAATCCTTCCTCCTGACCTGTTCAAACCAGGCAATCCAATAAGACTAGTTAACTCCACAATTGTTCAAATGGAAAATGGAAAGCAAGAACTCATCCTAAGAATCTGGGCTTCATAATGCATACTCGGAATGGTTCCATGTCATATCTATAGATAGGATTTGTACTCCGATCAATATTCCGAGGCTCAAAAACTTCTTTCTCAAGTAGTTTCCACCTTTCAGAAAAAGGGCGCTGCATAAAAATAATTATCACAAAAAATCCTCAATTAACTATGCATTGACTTGAGCACTGTGCTTTAAAAAATAAAAAATTGAATACACATTCAAAATCAATTTTGTAGAATGACCTCTAAATAAATCATCAATGCCATATTCCCACACATATGTGCACAAAAAAAATGATAATATGATTTTTCCGGTCAAATCCAAATCCTGTGTAGCAGAAGTGTGAACACCAAAAGTGGATGACAAAGAAAGAGGAGAGTTGAAAGCTTTAAAATCCCCCCACCTTCACCTTGTAGGTGTTAATAACCCTCAATATATAAACCCCTTGTTTGGTTTGGATATATGAGCAAAGTAGAACATGGATAGTTGTGCCACTAAATGATAGCTACTCCAGTTTGAGTTTACTTGTTCCATGGATAAACCTGGATAAGTTTATTTGAGCCTCCCCTAGAATAACTTTTTTTAAGTGTATCAATACACCTATTTGGCTGATTTTTGTATAACCAAATGAAGGGAAGATTTTCTCTATTCCAACTCTCATTCAGATTGATTCCCAAACCTAATGGAGGCCAAGTCTCCAAGAAGTATCTTTGCTACAAATATAAATTCTTTCATGATGCCCTAGGGTGAGCTGTATAACTACTACAAACTTGTAATTGAAACTCAAAACTCATTGTAACTGTCAATTCAGTGCACCTTCTTACTGCCCCTTTTGACAAGGGAAGGGAGTACATGTTTCATCACAAAATTGAGTAAGTAGCAGCTCCCCTCATGATAAGTGATAATGGGCAGTTATGGTAATCCTAGTCAAGGCCCACACAAAGATGATTGACAACCCCACCTTATCACCACAGCTCATGCATGGGGAAATAACATCATTTCAACCCCTTCACGAATGCAACATTTTCTCAAGCTTCAATGCTTGATTTTCCCCAAGACAACAAACGAATTGACAAAGTAAAATAAGTATTATGTTGTTCCTTTCCAACCAAACTGACCAACAGACAACAAACAGAGATGAAAAAGCCTCCATCTCCTCTGAACTCCCCCTATTTGAAGAATGAATCCACGACCCAATCCACATACAAAGCAACATTTGGGGACAACATTGTTAGAGGACCACAGCTGGTTGGTTTATAAAAGTTCATATTAATCTGATTAACCCAATATCTTAAATTTCTACTTTTCAGGAAACTGTTAAGCAATAATGAACCAGAGAAATATGCAATAACATATCTGAGCAACAGATCATCAATACATATTCTAGAACAATTGAACAAATCATTGAACCACTATGACAATAGTTGGCGACAAAATATAATTACGACAGAATTAGAGTCAAACCTCTGATACAGACTGACTGTTGATTGCCATCAGATCATAAGCTAAGTATCTTCTCTCCAGCTTCCCATCGGACAGCTTATCTATAATCATCTCCCCATCTAGTAAGGTTAAGTGGTGAAACCTCTCACTAGAATCCTTGCAAAAATCAAAAGCCATGTCAGTTTAGATATTTCTCATAACAAGAAATATTGCATGTACTAAATTTGGCACATATCCAGGATCATGCAGTCAAAATCCTTGACGAGAACAGAACTAGATGCATGTGCACCTCATTGATGGATCTTGAAGGAAATCTCATCTGTACCCTCCGAAAGCAGAAATTCCGGTCTACTAAGTAACATCCATCATAAGTGATGAGCATCATATATCTCGTTCCATCAGCCTTCCACGTAGCATAATAGTAGCGCTGTCTAAGTAACTGCAGATTATCCCTGAAAGCCGAAAATGAAGTTAGGACATCACAACTAGCACAATCAACTAAGCTGAGCAAGGGGTAAAGCTGAAGGCAAAGGCTCAATCAAGAAGACATCTTCATTTAATTGTCCTTGGTAGGGATAGAATCGAATACCACAATGAGTAAACCAATTTAGTAACATATGCATAGGAGGAATCTACCAAATCATATGATTTTTTATATAAAAAAAATAAACATCACATTTCTCCAAACATTCCCTTCATTCTCATATATAATATCATGTAAAACAGGAAAGGTTACAAATCTCCTCAAGACAGAGCAAAATTTCCTATTCTTAGTTATTCATCAATTTGGATCACTGTTCCTCAAATGTAATTACCAAATCAATAAGAAATTTGATACATCATACACAGTTTTCTCAAATGTATTCATCTATATGCACAAACTATAATAAGTGTTTTGAGCATCATTAAACCACATTAAAAAAACCCTTCTAAACATCTAAACTACCATATGAAATCATAATAAAATATGCCAGTTATTAATTAGTTATTTGAAGTGTGCTGCGACACATTCTGAATGAATACTAACTTATCAAAGCTGCTAAAAAACCACATATTTTAGACATTGTGAAATTGGAATAAGAACAAGTTCCATCCATAAGGAATCCTGCCAAAGCATACATAGGTTTCCCAACCCATTTTTTCTTACAGACAAAAAGGACACTACTGTGTTTTTGTTGACAAACATATACCCGTTGAGAGAAACTGGGTGTGATCCTGGAAATTGAGCATTTCCTCTTCCCTGATTTACTCTTCCCTAATAATAAAAAACAAAAATAATGAGTTGATATCAGATGAAAGACGAGTGTAAACTAGCAAAAAAAATTTGGCATAGACAACAGTTCACGTTATTATTTACAGATCACATGACTGCATAGATATTAAAGCATGCAAATCACATCCGATTAATTAATTTCCAAGATTGCTCATACCCAATAAACCCAGCTTGAGCACAATGAACGCCTGTATGTTAGGACTAATTCTGAAACATGTGGAAGGATTTGAACATAAGAAAGAGTTGGTAAAGTTCATGTGGTAACTAATGATTATTATATTACATATCCACATAAATCAGTCAGAAATACAAGGCTAGGACATACATTGCATGCAAAGGTCCCACCCTATCGACAGTGATGCAATCGCACAAGAGCTTCAGAATCACTGAGGTTTACTAAATTGTGGAGAACATAAAGTGTTATTATATTTTAGCATTATATGATTATATCTTACATGAGCTAGATTATGTTCTAAATTATAAGGGTACAAATAATAAATTGCCCGCAATCAGATGGCCTCATTCAAGAACGATGCACATTATACACACCAGGATTCACCTGGTTGCATCATACAACAATATAGAGGTGACAGTTATTATGGTTTCTTTAGATATCATATCAATGAGAGATTAACATATCATAAGGGATAAAATGAAAGGATAACCAAGTTTTCAGGATGCATAACCCAGATACCGGCATAAGTACACTAATGCAGAAATATCGCAACACATTCTGCTGATCGATTGGTATTGCATCCCCCAAAACATCATCATTTGTCAATACTTCATTTTCCACATGCTTTTCCTGTAAATACAAGAAAATGAAATGTGGAATTGCAATTCACAGTGACTTATAAAAGAATCATAGTAGAATCAGTACTACCAGAAAGATAATTATCACCAGATAAAACCAATTAATTCAAGTCCTGACAAGTCAAGAAGAAATAAAATCAGTATTATAGTTACAATAAGTCAGAGAAAGCATTTCACACACTTGGTAAATCATTGGCAAATAAATACAAACACCAGTGGACATACAAGGATACTCTAAGCTGTGGAAGGCTGGAAAGGACCTCAAGCAGAGAAGGGACAGAAGAATAAAAGATAAGTACCAGCCATTTGTTGGGTGGTGTGGCTGACACGAAATGATGCTGTACTGAAGAAAAATAGAAAATAACACCATTTTTGAAAATATGTGGGAAGGAGTAAAGGATCCAATCAAAGTTTCGGCTATCAACCGTGCAGGGGCATCCAAGGTGCTTCTTTAGGAGGGAAATCTGCAGATCGATCTATTTTTTTCCTGAACTGCTCCTTAGGAGCTGAACAAAAATAGATTTCTCATCCACTCTGCTTGTAATATATTCTGTTTTGTTCTGTTTCTTGTTATTTGGGGATTCTCCTCCACTTATAATTCAATATAATTGTGTTAGGATTCCTCCTACCTTCTTCCTCAAAAAAAGGGGATACTCTAAGCTGTGAATTAACCATAATTTTTGGTATATCTCCTTTTGAATTGATAATCTTATTCTTTAAGCTAAATTAAATTAGGTCCAATTGTAATTTTTTTGTATTTCTTTGGACATCCCTCGTCTCCTCCTGTTTGAGAGGTTAATATGAAGGGGGCCATTATTTCCTCCCACCAAGATACTTACCCCACCCCGTCAGACCCCACCCCTGTTTTTCAAAATATGCAAAATTTGTTTTTCAAATGTGACAAACCCCACCCCTTTTGTTTGGAGCCCATTAGATCTCTCTTCTACAATGGTTCCAAGTGACCTCTTTTGTTTTCTTTATCCTGTGTACTTTAAAACGTGACAAACCCCACCCCGTTAGACCCCCATCCCCCGTGATGTTTATCAACCCCCTAACACTCTTCACCCCCCATATCCCTCTCTCTCTCTCTCTCCTGCGAATCCTTCTCTTCTCCGCCAGCGGCACCTTCCTCCGGTGACCTTGTTGCGACCCCTGTTCATTCCTCCATCACAGCAACCTCCGGCGGCCACTTTGTCGTCCACGTGTGCAGCACTTTCCTATGGCGACGGAGACAACGAATGCAAGTGGGAGGAGGACTTGGTGAGGAGTAGGAGCTCGGTAGGGGAGGGGGTGAAATCAGATAGAGAGGTAAGAAGAGGGAACTCAGTGGGGGGAAGAGAGGCCTCGATGGGGAGGGGGAGGAGGAAAACTTCAGAATAAAGAGGAAGAAGAAGCGACAAGCATGGGGTGGGTTTTGTAAAGGGGGTGGGGTCATCTTGGGGGGATTATTTAACAGCCCCTAATATGAAACCTCCTATTGTTGTAAAAAAAATAATAAAAAAAATAAAAAAAATTCAAGAACACCTAAAAACAAATTCAATCACAAAATCATATGAATAGATAATTTCCTTATTTTTACATGAAAACATGTGCATAGGCCATAAGATAATCAAGTAATCAACCATGACAACAACAGTGTGAAGAAAACATGTAATCTAATAAAATCATATACAGCTTATGAATTGCTCATAATTAAAATCAATTTAACCATATAACTTAATAAAAAAAAACTAAGGGTTAAAAATAGAGTCATATCTCCCATTGCCGAAACAACTATGTTCCATATTATTTACAGCATCTCCCATTATACCCTCAGTAGAGGAGGTTCCCATATATCACATGTTAATGAATAACATCCTAAATTCACATCTGATCATAGGACTAAAAAAAAGTGAATCTCTAAAAAGTTCTAATTAGATGCACAAGCTCAACCCAAACCCGTAACAATGAAAGTGCAAAGGCGAATCCATTTGGAACAAAATCAGCATAAGGGTGAACACTACAAAGCCATCTGAGTTTCCACAAAAGCTATTCCTTCTATAAGTTGGCAAAATTGCACATAAAAAATGAATCGAGCAATCATGGCAGAAAAAATCTAAAGAACATTACAGAATAAGAAAAAGTGCAAAACTAACAGTTGATGAGAGACGCTGTTAATATTAGAGACCAATCAGGTGAGTGTTACCATAGTCTTTCACTAAATCGGAAAAAGAAAAACTATCATTCTAATCCCCTTAAAATACCTACTTGCAACGAAGCTCCATTAGTATCATCATCATCATCATCACCATCACCATCATCCTGAACTGCTTCACCATTGAGATCAAGGTCAGAAGATCTTTTCCACTCTGGAGTAGGAGGGCAAGTCACTGTTTTAGGTTTACGTTCATGGTAGAATGTGTATAATGCATCAATATAGTCCTGTTTATAGATTCCTGGAGGGCGTGCTTCAGAAAATTTCAGAATTGCCTGATCATTATAGACCAAAACAAAGTTGAAATACATAACATAAATATTGACTTGGTCAACAAAGGAAAACGGAATGCCAAGAGAAACAAGAATTAGCATACCTGGGTGACAGTCATGAGATGTGAGCGAACAAGAAAATGGACGATCATAAAACCAGTTCGGTTATGCCCATGAGTACAGTGGACAAGAATATGTTTCTTTGTATGCTTCTGGGAATTGAAGAACTGTATAACCTGATGCAGGAGAATGAAAAGTATAACCATGAATATGCACTTAGCTTCTAGTACATGAACCACATGACACAAGTTGGGCACATCGAAACACGTTTCTTTTAAATTTTAATCTTGCATTTTTCTTTTCATGGCACTGCAGTGGGCGGAACTGCAAGTATGTATTTTCTTATCACTTGTGAAATATAAGTTCCAAATCAAAGCCAAAGTCAAAGATTAAAAAAATTCTAATATTAAGTTGACCAGTAAGCTTAAAAATCTAGACTTGTAATGACCATCCTCAATGAAGAGAAACAGTCAGCAGGTAAATGAAGCAGATTAAAGGAGGGGAGCAAAGATAAAACAAAAAAGAAAACAACTAATTGGAGTTTCCAATATGAAATGAGTTTATGTTTTTTTCATATTTGTATATTTGACCAGAGCTCTTATAACAGATATAGACCATGATTATTTTAAGTTGAGATCGGGTTGGATAGGCTATTCTATTGCTTTAGTGCCATGGAAGTGAAATTTCAAATTCGAATCATGTATTTATCAGTTCTACTTTTGAGTTGGGGGAAGAGATAAACACATTTTGTATTTGTTTTCTCTAGAATTGACTTAGGTATAGTTGGGACTGGCA
The DNA here is from genome assembly GCA_030737845.1 of Acorus calamus. NCBI lineage: Eukaryota > Viridiplantae > Streptophyta > Magnoliopsida > Acorales > Acoraceae > Acorus > Acorus calamus. The sequence goes on along the minus strand of CM060858.1, from coordinate 12,084,073 downwards.
GGATAATGTAGCTACAAATATCACTGTCAGGTCTGCGCTATCATTCTGTTTGCTATTCACCCTCCCAGTCCAAACAAAGATAAATCTAAAGTCAATTCACAATCTAAAAAGTCATAGACTATGAATCTCAATAGTTCTCCACATCAAAGTAGACAGTTTTCGATAAAGAACATGGATACTATGTATGGAATGGATACAGCACATTTACATCTTCGTCCAACTGCTATTTCCATGAGATACAAGTAAAAATTAATTAATTAATCAATTACTAAGCACTTCTAGAAATCTTTTACTCTTCCTTTTCATTTCATGTAATATGAAAATAGTGTATTGCATTCTTTTTTGCATTTTTCATATTTTTCAAAAGAATAATACTTCATTATATATATGACATTTTAACATGGATGTAATCAGGAATTACATTATTAGTTGGTGATAATAATACAAAAAAAAAGGATATAACCTGTTCTGAATTTGACTGACACATAAACTAATTCACGTCCCCGTATGTTCATATCTAAGTATTATGGTATAAATAAGTGAACCTGATTAAGATGTAATATGACATAGAGACGGATGTAATCATAAAAATAAATATTACAAAATTACAAAATTGTTGACGGACTCATTATCCGGTACTGCATCACGTCCCCTGCAAGGAATCTAGAGAAATAAAGATAGTTAAAACCTGAGGTTCTAAATGATGACCTAATTCATATGATCCATTGAGTCACCAAATCATTACACCATCAAAAATAGATCAAGCAAGCCACATCTCACCTTAAGATGCTTAATACCTTTAGTCAGCCAATCTGCTGAGGGATAGTAACGAGATGTATTTGTCAAGTCAATAACTAGACCGATCTGAAATATGTAAATCAAACAAGCTATCAAAAAAAAAACCAAACATGCAAAACCTTTCAAGAAATGAAACATAATCCTAGACACATTCATAATGTTGACTGAAAAATATGATGCATTAAATAACTGCTAATAAATACATGTATAGTTAATTTATAACAAAAGACTTGCCAAAAAAAATTACAACATAAGCATTTTAAGTCATTCAGCACCTCTTCATGAATGGAAACTAATATCATAGCATAGGAAGGGATGGAGGGATAATTTACAGAGGGTGTGAGGAGATGAATCATATGGGAGGCACACATACATATATAAGAAGTTCAACCCATCTTTCAGTCCATGATCACAGCATTGTGTTACTAAGTATTAACCTAAATCTGATCAGTAGCTCAAAAATCACTTCACACACAAACCAATTCCATTAAAGATTCATCAATTTTGTGCCACAAATAAAGGAGAAAGCATAAAACGTTAAAAGTTATCAAGTTAAAAACTTGTAACTTACTTCCCTTCCCAAAACTCTTTGTTGATGAAGTACTTGTTTTGAAGAATATCTTTTGCCATGTCCCACAGCATCATTGAAAGATTCACCCAAAGGGACTTTGGAAGGTATTATACGTTCAATCCCCTTGCCAGAAGGAGGGCAATCCAACCAACCTAAACATAAATGCATCAATTGAACCATGAGACACAATTACACGAGAATTAAATTAAATTTTAAAATAAAAACTCCTAAATAAATATAAGGAAAACTAGTTATAAACTAGTTTTGACCCCATCAGGGGTTTTTGTCTGATTTTAATGGCATAAAGAATCCATGTTTGGCCATGTGTTTTTTTTTTTAATTAAAAGGGTTAAAGCTTCATGTGAAGTAATGTCGCCTCTCAATCAAAATGGATACAAGGGATCCCAAAAGAGAAGCATGTTTAGAAACATGCTTTTAGAAGCCCCTGGACTCATTATTTCATATTTATTCAGTATGACTTATGAGGAGCAAAATCGTGCTCCTGGTTTAATCAGGAATTCCAAATCCAAGGGTTCTTTAAAACCAGGTTCCAAAACTCTGTACCATGTAGCCATGGCTCCAACCAGATGGTGATTATTATTATACATTTTTTTTATGGTAGAACACCCATTCAACAACCCAGATTCAGGAAAAAGGTAAGCCCTAGGATGAAAGAAAAAAACAATATCAAGGCCTCAATCCTGTAGGACCTTTACACTACCCCCATATAACCTATTTTACATAGAAAAAAATTGTAGTAATCAAACACAACTGAACATCTGACAGTTCAGAAGATAAGTTCATTTCTAAGGAAAAAAAATGGTGGACATTTTGTTCAAGAAAGCCATTGCAACTGGTACATGATCAGTTAATTACCTTGAAGAAACATAACTTCTCTGTGTGATCAGTTAGTTACATTAAATATAGCTTATTTGTTTAAGTGATCGGTTAGTTGATTTAAAGTAACATAGCTTACTAATTCAATGCTTCTATTGTCAAAGGCAGAAATTAGTTTGTGAAGCCAGACATCATCTCCACCTTTGCAAGGAGGAAACAGAGAAAATAATTGCAACTAGAAGGGGAAAAAAACAATGTTTTAGTTCAAAACTCAGTTTTATCATCATTTTACAACTTCCCCTTTTTGGTGTTACGCTGGCTGATTTGTACCATGTAATTTTGCCAGTTTGAGCAAATATATGAAGATCCCCCCACTGACCCACAAAAAATAAGGAAAATGCACGCAAACAGGAAAATTAAAAGAAACCAAAAAATCAATTAAATTAAGTTACACATTATCTCAAAGAGGCTTAAATTTTTCTAATCTCTCATTAAGGCACTCTGATAAAGCTTTGTGTAAAGTCCTTGAGGCTGAGAGAAGGCCTGTGTCACAACCCTTATTTGTGCCTCCATTCGAAGGCCTTTTTTAAAGAAAAGTGGAAGAACTCACCTGAACTATTAAAACAAGGGTATAGCACCAAAAGAGTAGGATAAAGCCAAGCCTCCAACAAAGTGGAGACAAGTCCAAAAATGAGGCAAAAATACAAGAATCCCACTCCGAGCCCTCAATCACCAAACCCCAAACCCTTCCTCAATATATGTTGAAGGAATTATCTCCCAAAATATAAATCCCCGATCCCTTAGGAGTGGAATATACAAAACAAAGTGCTTTCCACAAAAGCTATCATCCTCTTGATTCTTGAAGAGTTCAGCATTCCTCATCAGTCACATGACCCAACAAACGGTGAAAGGAATGAATTTTCTTTTTTTCAGCTTTTGTGTAAGGTTTAAGCATCTTTGAACAAAATTTTGAATGAAAGGAAAACTTTGACACATCTAGTTGCCAAGCTCTCTCACAAGTCTCCCCAGTTCATCTAAGCATATTGATGCAATAAGACTATAAAGAGGAAATTAGATTCCCATCAAAATAACAGGCATGAAAGTGGATTTTTTTATTTTTGAATAACAAAAAATTTCAAAAATCTCAATGTAAAAGTAAGATGGGATGGATGAAGTTGATTAAATTAATGACGTAATACATACTCAATGTTAAAATGACTTGAGCAAAAAAAAGGTGAAAGAAGCAATGCTTAGGCACCCATGTGAAGGCAATTATACTGGTCCCACAAATGTACTTAAAGAGGTGTAGGAGGGCCATGGGACTCAGTGTAAATGTTTGGTTTGGTTGTACATAGTGTCTCAACAGTAAAACCATACACAAATCTGACTGTGACATTTGTGTTCTGCAACTCCTATCATTCAGACCGCTGAACAAAGCCCAGGTACAATGCAGTGATGAATACCTCTGGATTTATAAAATAACTCTAGAGATAATTCGAATTTTATGCATTACAATATGAGGTTACACCTCTCATTTTGTAGTGTCTTAGCACATTGCATTACACTGCCATATTTCTGCACATTTCATTATTCTTTCTTTTGTAGCATGCTGATCCTGTAAACCAAGAGTGAATTTTTAACAAATTAAACATATCTTGCGAGCGTGATTAGCACAAAAGAGCGAAGGACAACATAAATTAAGAGGAAAAATAATGACATCAGCTCTGACCCTGAGGTAGCCTTCTCTTCTCATTAGATCTTGAACTTCTCATCTGAAACATGGAACCCCTATGAGGTGGCACTGCAACTTGCCTTGGTGGTTCATCTTGGCACTCTCTCATGCGCTTTCGCCTTTCTTCACGTTCCTGTTGTGTTTATTTCGAATGAAGGATCCAATGTAAGAAAAACTATCATGCAGGAACCACGGCATCAACAAAAATTAAACCATCACACTTGCCAAAAAAGACAGAACTATACCATTAATACGATAACAATAAAGCCTTAGCTACCGGGTAAAACACAACAATAAAGCCTTTATCATAAGAACTAAATCATCAATTAAACAATAAATAGATGCATAAAATCCATTGAAACAAGAACTTTTAACAATATGTATACTTGTGTGTCTGTGTATAATAACTTTTTGCTTTCCTTACAAGTCACAGCATAACAAGTAAAACATGTGATTTAAGGAAAAACTACAACATAGAATGTCTTGACTACTTCTTATATTCTACCGCAAATGAAAGAACATATAAGTAAATGATGAAAGAGAATCATATGGATAATCGGGCACGAAACCAAGAAATGCAATAAATGGATAAGAAAGGAAACCAAGAAATAAACGCTCACTTAAACAAGAGAAATATAGCATCCATAAATTAAGAACCGAATGTGCAGATGTCGGAGCACCAAAATAAGTAACAATCACACTTACCAAAAAACCAAAAAAAAAAAAAAGAATTATACCATCACAACAACAATCCTTTATCCCAAGAATTAAGCCATCAATTAAAAAATAATAGACGCACTAAAAATAGACACATAAAAATCCATTAAAAAAGGAACTTCCAACAATATATACATGTGTCTGTGTATAATAACATTTTGCTTTATTTACAAGTGGCAGCATAACCGGCCAATCATGTGATTTAAGGATAAATTACAACATCAAAGATCTTGAGTAATTCTTATATTTGAAAGCAAGTTTAAGTTAATATAGGCAAATGAAAATGAGAAACCCATGGAAAATCGAATGCAAAACTAATAAATGACAATAAATGGATAAGAATGAAACCAAGAAATACACGCTCATGTTGTAACGCCCCAGGCTAAAATTGTCTGCTTTGCCCCTATGATACTCTTGGGCCTGGGCAGGTGTCACACACATATTGATAAATATTGCATCCATGCAAATCATAGTTGTCTACTTGTGTAGCAACGCCTAGGTGACTAGGCAACCCATATGGGCCTAGGTACTCGCCCATCTAACCAGCATGTTCATGAGGCAGACACCTGTCTAGGTGTAATAAATGGGAGAGGCGGACGCCCTATGGATTTGGCCAATATATTATGAACGGTTGAGATTGTAACAAATGAGGGCCGAGGTTCAATAAAAATAATAACAAATATATAAATAACTAACCTAATTGTTTTGATTAAAAAATTAGCCTAACTAAAAAATTAATTTTTTCAATATATCATTCATTGATTCATGACAAAGAAAATCAAAATGTTCATTTAGAATGCATTAATCATATGAATTTTAATAGCCATATGGATCATGACCATAAGGGTATTGGTTTTCTCATTTTTTGGCGTCCAACAAGTAACAACAAATAGAAGAAACAATATCATGCAGAAATAAACATAACAAAATCAACATCATGTAGAAGTCAACATAACAAATAGAGGAAGCAACATCATGCAGAAGTTACCCCCTCCACAACCCTTTGTGTTGCATCCTTTTCTTTTCTTCTTCTTCTTCTTTTTTTTCGTGGAGGATAATTAGGAGCATTCTTATTAGAAAGAACCCCCCCAAAAAGGAGACGAGAGATCTTATAGGTTGCATTCCAACTTATGCCTTTCATTTGTAAATATAACACTATCACATGAGATTCAATTATAGAAGAAAAAAAATGAAAAATTAGAAATTAACGTAAAAAATCACCATCTTTTACAAAAACATACATGTAATTAAGAGTTGTCTACTGAAGCGCCTCTAGAGAACTATGATGTAAATGAATATGTAAATATGCATACATTGGAGCACCAAAAAAAGTAAACTAAAATATACTGAATACGATGGAAAACCCTTCCATTAATAGCAATATAAGCATTGGAATCTTCATCAAGAAAACATTAATTCCACAAAATGTCATCATGAACGTCAACATTTTCACCTTGCTATTGAAATTAAGATTCTTATTATGGGCGGAGGGTTAACTTGACCCTTTAATATTTATTTTCTTTATTACTTACCTTTATTGTAACTTGTAAAAGGGACATCCTTTACACCAAAAAAAAAATCACCGTAACCAGAGTTTCCTTTTTCTTGAGAAAAGATAGGAGCACACCAACTTCATTTTTTAAAAAGTTAAACCAGAGGACATGCTCCAATCCTCCGAAAATGAAAATGAAAAGAAAAATAGAGAGAGTAAAAAAATTTGAGAGATGGGATACGACGATAAGCACCTAAAACAGACGCATAGCTCACTTCCCCAAAATGTTTTAAAATTGATTCAATCCATCATAAGAAAAAAAAACCATCCAAAACATCAACATAATACATATACCCGCACATAGTCATCCAAACATCAATTTATTCATGTTATGCGCTACTAGAATCCCTCCCCCCCCCCCCCCCACCCCGGCAAAAAAAAAAAAAGCTGAATTTTCCAGTTCGAACAAAATTACAGGAACGAATAAAAGAAGTACCCTACGATGGATCTGCACGGATGACTCCACGCGTTCTTCCGCGTGTTCTACATATTCCTCCCTCGAAAAATCGTTTTCGACGGGAGGTTCGAAGGTCTCTTCGTCCTCCTCGGGCAAAGGCGATGCGTTCAAGTCCATGGATACGGTCATTCAACAACCTCCCAGGGAATAATTCATTCAAAGGCGCGCTTATGAAGCCTTCTCGTCGAAGAGATCGAGCTATTGAACATCGAGAAGTAACAATAAGTTCTCAAATGCGAGAATCACCAAAAACAAAAAAAAATGATCAAAACCTACACGTGCTCAAACTACAGCTGAGAACCCTAGGAAAGCAGAGAAAATGAAAATCAAGAAATCAAACGTAAATCAAGAAAAAGAAGAACGGAGTGATGAAGACTAACCGGCGATGATGGACGATCGTTTTTTGAAGATCGATCAATGGAGAGGGTTTTTCTGAAGATTGAGAGGTTCTCGGTCTCGGGCTCAGGTCGCTGTTATTCTAGAAAAGGAAGAGAAGGTTATGAAGTTTGGGTCGGGACGGGAGATCAGCCCGATCCAACCCAATTTTGAGCCCGAATTGACAGTTACAAATGTAAGTCGGGCCGTGTCGGGCTATGACTCAACGAATTACCTGCTTTGAAATGTGTAATGTGTTCATTGGATGAACATGATGGATTGAAATTTTTTTTATGGGGTCCAGATCCAACTGGTTTGGATAATTCCCGTTTTTTTTATCATACTTTACGGTATATAAATAGAATTACACAACTAATTGTTAAGTACATGTTTCATTTTTTTATTAGATTCAGTAAACTATTTAATAAAAATAGATTTCTAAATATTATCAGTATCCAATAAGAGAGTGAAACATTTATCCAACAATTTGTTGTACAGTTCAATTAATAGACTGTGTAATTCGATTTATAAATTGTGTAGTTTGATATTGATATGATTGACCGAATCCAGACATAATTGAATGTAAATTATTTTTTAAAAGAAATTGATAAATAGTGGGATTATTCAGTGTGGTAGCTGGGACAATAATCAAAGTCATCGCAGAGAATACATAAATGTTAACATATGGGTTAGTTTGAAAAAAGGATAAATTTTTATGATAAGTTAATCTAATATACAGAGATAAAAAAATCACTATTTTTATCAAGATTTGCATTTGGTAATGTCTTTTATTATTCTTATTTTTTGTGTTCTTATCCTCAATCTTACATTTGGATCAAATATGAGATAACTTTAAATTTTTTTAAAAAAATATCAAATCTTCCATTTCTGTTAATGATGTATTAATATTGTTTGGTGGAACACATTTTTTTCTTTTTTTTAGTTTTAGTTTTTTTTTGGAAAATCATAGTCATAAATGTTATATCAATTTTATAAAATAAAGATAAAAAATTGGGACAAAGTCTGTTCCATCTTTTACCCAGAACAAGTTATCCCTTTTTTATCTCAAAATGTGGATAATTATCCATTCTTTATCTCTATTTTTTATGTCATATGGAATAACAAGTGATTTAACCCAATTTTTTTCTTATCCCAACTTCTTATCTCCATGTCAAACTAGGCCTATAAGTGCATCTCCATTAATATCTATTTTTAAAGATCACATAAAATTTAGAGTATCATTTAAAAAAAAATTCTAACCCACGATACATATCTTCCCCTTTATCCTACTTTAAAATGACATAATGACATTTTTTAGATAAATAATTATAATTATCTTCATTCTCAAACACTAATAATATTTTAACAGTAAAATATAAATAAATAAATATTCATTCAACTACATCAATATAAAAAATGGATACAATAATGCCAATTGATTATATCTTCAAATTTACTATTGTGATGTACAATGCATGTTGAATATATTCAGCATTGATCTTATTTTATAAACATCAATGATTTCTTTATAATAATACTAATTTAGTGAAAAGTATAATTTTACAATAAAATCTATGGCGACTTAAAAGAAATGAAATTTAAAATACGGATCTATAAGGTTAGAGATCCATTTTAGAGCTATCATTGATAGTATTAATGGATCATTTATTGTGCTCTAAAAAGATATATTGTCTTTAATACAGGGTGTGTTTGGAGATACAGTTTCATTCCTGCAAGTTACACTTTTTTCCGTTTTAAAATTTGATTCTCATAATGCATATTTTTTATTTTTGAAAATTATTGAGTTCGATCGCTCAAGACATAAGTTGTGATGATCGACTTATGCATCAGTATATTAATTCATTAAAGTATACACACTATGTGAGACTGTGAAATCAATGTGATGATTAAATTTGATACTTTTACTATTGAAGGAGTCAAATATTGTTTAATTATGTCTAACATTTTTTATTTATTGATTTTTTAAATATCTTGTGGTGTTTAATTTTATTTTTTTAGATAAATTTAGAATTTTTATAATTACACACAATAATTACAAGAGGTCTGAATGACCATAGAAGAAGGGGCCATGAAAGCAAGAAAAAAGAGGGAACCAGGAAAAAAAAGACCTAGGAAAGCGAAAAAATGGAAAGCCAGAGAAAAAAACAAGACAGAAAATGAAGCAAGCATCTGCCGCAAGAGTGTGGTGACTCACCCGTTGCCTAATTAGGGACTTATACCAATCCCCATCCTCCCATCCCAGCGAACACTTTGCGCCCCCACTAGATGACATCCCCAGGTTGTGATTTAATCGCATTTGAGTTTTTGAAAAAAACGTTACCTAAGATGACATTGTTTATGGTCCCAAACAACCCACAAACAAGTGAGGATCACCATTCAACCACGAGTTCAAAGACTTTGTGCCCTGCACCCATACCTATACTCAAGTTGCTATTTTTACTCAAATCAAGAGAAAAGTAGAAGAAGATATGAAGATGCTCAATCTCCGATATTAGAGCATACTCAAATCTTTATCTCGCTCTACTAAAGCAAATATTTAGACAATTAGCCAAAAATCTTTGATATTTAAAGGAAGCTTTTATCTCTATGCCCATTTTGAGTGACTTCCAATAACCTTCCACCTAGTGTCACCCGACTTTAGACCCGATTTGTAATATACCCCTTCACCCGGTGGACCGAACATACAAACGGGTTTCGGGTCCACCCCGCCCCGACCCGTCCCGAGACCCGACTTTATTAATATACACTCATATATTGAATTATATTAGATAATTTTATTCTTTCAAGTTACAAGTATAAGTGTTTATTGTTTATTTTGTGACCCACTAAGCTCTCAATTTTTATATTGTTTAGACTTATGTTTACATGTTGTTTAGTAATTCTTTTGAAATAAAATAAAAAATAAAAAAATAAAATAATTAATGTTTTATTACAAATTTTTTCTAATAGGTAAAACAAACAAATTTTTTTTTTTTTTTTAAACTTTCATTGTTCCGGACCCGACCCGACCTGAGACCTCGGGTCCGGGTCTGGATCTTTGGACCCGCCGGGTTTTGGACCCGGACCTGCCGGGTCCTGTCACGGGTCGGGTCCGGGTCCACCCCGACCCGACCCCGACCCGTTGACAGACCTTTATTTTTACTTCTTCTTTGTCTTCAATAAAAAAAACGAACAAGCTCTTTCTATATCTTGTGTATTTTTACTTTTTTAAATTTTTTTAAAAAATGTTTTCATTTTTCTTCACCCACCTATTATATGACGCCCTGATATTTCTTATAATAATTTTTAAATTTTTTTTTTAAATAACGATAGATATTATTATTACTTTTTTTTAAATTCAGAACAATTCTGAACTATATGGAGGTGAGAAAAATGAAAGTAAGTTCGTGTCATTCCAACCTCAAGGAAAGCTAAAAATGAAAAGAAAAGATTCCAATATTTTCCTCATGAGAAAAAAACATCTTTTTTTAAAGACTAAAAAAAAGGGCGTTCTATCCCCACCAATAAAAAAAAAAACCCAGTGTTTTGCTGTTCTCAAAATGTTTATACCATTTCAGATTTTGAAATTGGTCGCCAATTTTGAGCGAAGGTTGTCAAGGTTCTAGGCGACCGTATGAATTTCAGAACTTAAATTCTTTGTAAACAAATAATTTTTTGGGTTTATTTATTTTACATTTATTTTTTTATCCAAACAACAGAGTAAAAAAATGTAAGTATGTATACTTTCAATTAATTCAAATTTTTATAGATATCTTATTAGACAAATTAAATTTTTAAGCTTCGTTTGACAGTTAAGATGATTCTTTGTTTGAAAACAAAAAAACCTTATAAACACATCATTTGGTTTTTGAATTTGTCTGTAAAAAAAAAAATTATTTTTATATTCTTTTATTTATTCTCCCTAATTTTAACTAGTGATATGAAGGATTCAAAGAGGATTTGTAATGCTTTTAAGAAAAAAAATTTAAACTTTATTACAAACCCTGGGTTCGGTCGTTCAAAACCTGATGACAACCAAATTGAAAATCTGTAAAACAGTCCGATCGCCCAAAACTTGCCAAATCCAGACAATCGGTGGGATAGCTTTTTTTTTTTAATTGATTGGTGAGATAAGAAATATGATGGGTGAGACCGAAATAAAATTCCAGAACTTTTAGACACTCACTCGGATATTACTGTGGCCCATCCATCTCGATTGATGTTGGTGACACGTCACCTTCTATAAGACAAGCAATTTATTCCGATCGCTTCATTCTTCCGACAAAATCATCCAATCAATCTCTCCCTCCTTCCCTCACTATCGCCGCAAGATCCGATCTCCCACCCCGGCGATGTCGACCTCCGCCGGAGCAGCCGAGGACTTCGTTCACGTCTCCGATCCTGGCGCCCTAGAAACCTCCGGATTTGAACCCGTCGGAATCACCGACGACGATGTCCCTGTCCCGGTCGGTGAAGGTAGAGGATCTTCGGGGGAGGAGGGGGCCTTGCTTGACTCTGAAGCGGTGTCGAGTGAAGAAGGAGAAGGGTCGGAGCAGATGAGGGTCCTCGTCGAGGAGGCTATGAAGGGGGTCGTCCGTCTGGAGTGTGAGACGACGGCCGATGGCGGCTGCTGTGAAGTCTATCTGGTCGGGACGGCTCACGTTTCGCAGGTCTGTTGATTTAAGCCTGGTTTCATAGGCGTCATCAAATTAGAAAAATCAAGATTTGCTTTTCTATTTTTTCCTCCATGTATTGTATCGTGTTCAATGATTTACCTTTTTTCGCCGCAATTGTTTATGGTGTTCGCATTTCCTCTTCCGAGATCCGATGTTAAAGAAGGGTTTGACTTATCTCCAGCTTATGCGATGCTAACTTTGTTTGCAATTTATCAGTAAAAACAATGTTGGGCATGCGTTTCTCATGCGCACACACGGCTTCATCATGCGCACACACACGGGGGGATTCATACCTCAGGGTTTCATTTGGTTATAGTCAGTGTTCTAAAAATCTCTTGTAGGCCCCAATTAATCCCCCACTAAAGCCGTGGTGAGCCCAAACTGCAACGCTTAGCTTCTAGTTGCCTTTCCGATTAATCGTTGGTTTACTAATAAGCTATTGAGTTGCCTTATGTGTTGTCAAATGCCTACCGTTTTTCTTTAAAAAAAAGGTTGCCTTATGCGTTATATGTTTTAATTAGTTTTTATATGTTTTACCTAATATGCTTATTTTATCAATTTTGTTTTGATGGTACTTTGTTATTATTATGCAGTCTAAAATAACTACTGTATATCCGATATCCGAAAAATCCGTATCCGTATCCGAAAAAATAATCCGTATCCGAAAATTTTCGGATATACGGATATACCCCTTCCGATCCGAAAAATATCCGTATCCGATGGCATTAAAAAAATATTAATATTAGTATTTAATATCTACCATTGGATTTTGATCAAGTGGCTCAATTCCTTCTAATAGTTGTAAAATTAGGACTTGTGTTTGTGAATTTTTAATTTTAAGTTAATTTTTTAACTTTAAATGAAAATTTGTTATGTTTAATTATTTATTTATTCTTTCTAATAGTTGTAAAGTTAGGACTTGTGTTTGTAAATTTTTAATTTTAAGTCAATTTTTAAACTTTAAATAAAAATTTGTTATATTTAATTATTTATTTATTTATTTCGGATATTTCGGATAATTATCCGAATCCGTCGGATACGGATACGGATCGGATACGGATATGCTTTTTAAATATCCGTCGGATACGGATACGGATACGGATATAAAAAAAAATTTCGGATACGGATACGGATATGACCATATCCGCTCCGTATCCGGTCCGTTGACAGGCTTAATTATGCAGTCTAAAATAACTACTGTATATATAATATGATATGTATTAGATAATTATTTTAAAAAGTGATTGGTTAATCCCCGCCTCACCAATTAATCACTAGTCGGCACCAATCGCCCGATTAGCGCCCGACACTTTTTACAACATTGGTTATAGTTAAGAATTGTTCATGTGAATTTTATTTATGATACCTGAGTTTGTTGGGACCAACAATTATTGGATTCCAATATGGTAAGATTTTAAGGAGCTCTCAACAATACATTTCCTAGACAACAATTCATTGCTATAAAAGCTTTCATTGAGTGCCTGCATCAGTGTCATTGGCTGTAATCATTTCTTCATCCGATGCATGGGTATGCCACATATAATAGTTAGTGTCACTGTTTTTGAAGTCCAGTCGCTTGGTTCATGCAAAGTAAATGTCGGTGGACTATTATTCGTCGGTTGATTTGATGAGAAAAGGGTGTTATTGCGAACAAGTTTAATTTCCCTCTGTCCTTGTGATTGCAGGAATCTTGCAGAGAAGTTCAAGCCATCATCAGATATCTGAAACCGCAGGTGCTTCCCTCTTGAAACTCTTGATACACTTGATTGATGGATGGAACATTTTGCAGGTTAGCTACCTGCATTAAAATGTTCTTCACTGGCAACACACATCTGACCGTGTAGTGATATTAATGTACCTATTTTTTGAATTTTCCTGCAATATAGGTTGTTTTCTTGGAGCTATGTTCTAGCCGGGTTGCAATTCTGAAACCTCAGAACTTGGAGGTACCCCTATCATTTCCTATATATTAATTGATTCATAGCCTCAAGTTCAGGTATAGCAGATGATTTAGAATATAATTGTTATTCTTTTTTTTGTTTTGATGGAAAAAATAATTGTTATTCTTAAACCTTTAATCAATCATGATGTCTTTCGCCAGAGATTTATAAAAAAAAAAGATTAGAGATTGTTATTGAACATTTATTTGCTTAGTTCTTCAACGATGTGATAGGGAGGGTGCTGCAGGAGGACTGAAGATGCATTTTTCAACAATTTATTGTCTCTATTCTCGTGGGTTCAGTCAACATGAGATCATCCCTAATGAATAGGTTATCTAGAATGGAAAACAAACTACAAATAAAGATCTATCAAATATTTCTACTAGATATGAATGTATAATTTATTCTCGAGACCCTACAAAGAAGCACTTGGCAAACTTCATAGAGCCTTGACACAGTTTATTCTTTATTCTTTTTTCTAGTGGATTGAACTGATTCTGCAGTTAATTGACGTCAGAATCGTGGTTCAATTTCTCTTTGTGTGTAGAGGAATGCGAGCAATGGGGTGGAAATGCAAAGAAGTGGAAACTAGTAAATAATGGAGGGTAGGGAGGGATGGGGAGATAAACTGATGAAATGAGTGGATGATAAATAACCTGATGAAACCAATAGAGAGGGAGGGAAGACACTTTTTTTTTTGGATTAAAAAGTGAAGAAAAAAAAGAGAAACCAATAAAAATGGAGCATCAGCTTCATTTCCAAGAATATAGACTTATTGTCAGAATACTACATCACATGCTTGTCCTTATCAATTTGACATTGATCAAACCCAGGCATCCTAGTCTGAGTATTTGTATCTCCTTCTGATTTGACAATTGGAACATTCCACATGTAGGAGTATGTTTTGATTTCACATTGAATTGCTGACAAAAATCAAGGATGGATCCCCAGGATGGGTGCTAAATGAGTGGCATAGACACTAATAAGGGACATAAAGACATGGCTAGGATCACTAATTCACTATACCTATTGACCTATGTTGGTTGTTCCATTGCATTTTACTATATGTTATCAGTTACTTTGGGCCAGATTATGAAAACAGTAGGGGAAAACCACCTCCCCGATTTTTTGTTTTTGGAAAGAGGCATTCCTCATGAAAACATGACAGTGTTCTTTTAATTAAATTAACAGATTATAATTTGTGCCATATTCTGTCTTTTAGGATTTTGCACTCTTCTAATATTTGATGCTGGATGTTTTTTCTTCATCTGTTTTTTTTTTTTTTGTTTTAATTAAAAAATCTTCTTCATCTTGATGCAATATTACATTCCCTGATACGTGGCGACTGTTGTAGTGTTGTCTAATTATTCCTCACCTTTTCTACTACGTACATAAAACACACCAAAAGATATGAGATGGACCAAAGAATTATTGTTGGTTGTTTATGGATGAGTTTTGTGTGTAAGTCTGTTAACCATGGGTTTCTTTTTGGTTCTGTAGGTTATTGCATTAACCTCCTAGTTTTGCTGTAAATTTCTTTTATCTAATTAAATGTGTTGCCATCTCACTACTCAGAAAAGGAAAAAGGTATAATCAGTTGATCTCCTATGCCAATTTGTTATATGTATGGTCCTGAGATATATGTTTGACAGGTACCGACAGTGAGAGAAATGGTAGACATGTGGAAGAAACAGAAGATGAATGCTTTTGGGATCTTGTATGGTTGGTTTCTTGCAAAGGTATGATTCTTTTATGTCATAATCTGGATCCTTATATATCTCTGCACATGATGTCTAAATTATGTACCGTCCAGTGTGTTATTTAAAGTTCTAGAATCTTTTTACTTAGTTGGATTTTTTTCTCTGTAGATTGCTGATAAACTTGAAGTCTTCCCTGGTGCTGAGTTCCGTGTGGCATTTGAAGAAGCAAGGAGTTATGGGGCCAAAGTGATATTGGGTGATCGTCCCCTTCAAGTAATATGGAGTTTTATTCCTTTATTCTTCCATTGCATGAAACGAAACAACGATTGGAAAGGCTCTACGCCTTGTGTAGCAGTGTTCATCTGTTGTTTTTATACACAATTTCTTGAAAGCAGATAAGGCATGTTCCTAGTAGTTTCTATATATGAGTGACATCTTCTTATGGACCTATGCAATCATTTAGTGGGATTAAATTAATCATTTACTTAAAGAAAAATCAAATTTTAATGGGAAACCAACCAATGGTACCTGAAAATTCCAGAATAAGTGTGTATATCTAGACTTTCCTACCTCTTCAAAATTGTATACGGAATGCCCATTTATACATTTTCTATCAATGTTTACTTAAATGCTTAATTCTCTCAAATCTGTTAAAAATGAACATATCTGTATAATATGAAGTTGTAGTTTCTACTTTCTATAAAGAACAGAACTCGTAGTTTCAATTGTATTAGGAGATCAACAAATGTTATAAGGGTAAATCAGGTACAGCAGTGGGTTTTCTGTTTGCATGGACTTTATTTTGTAATGCTTATCAAAAAAGGGAAAAAAAGAAGAGAAAACGGTAGGCCTTCAAATATGTATCAGGCACTTTTGTGGTGCGGAAAATATCACAATTTTCCCCAATTTAAAGGTTTTATGTCCCATGTCTCACCCCAGGCCTTGATGTTTTTACAAAAGGTTCTCAGTATGTAGAGGCTTGTGCTGCGTGGAAAATTTGTTTCATCATTTGCTGAATTATCCATGATCCTTTTAAACTGAGACAGATTACATTACGAAGGACATGGGGGAAAATGACTTTATGGCACAAGACAAAATTTATGTGCTACATGCTTCATCAAGCAGTTTTTCTACCAAGTGCTGAAGAACTAGATAAAATGGTAAGCTATCATGTGGTTGAAGTGGACTATGTCATTCTACTTAAAACTGGGTAAAATTGAATTCTAGAAGTCCATGGATTTTTGGATATTTGGTGAAATTGAAACCTGTTTTTTTCTGTGTTCAGCTGAAGGAAATGGATGATGTTGACATGATAACACTTTTAATACAAGAAATGAGCAAGGAATTTCCCACATTGATGGAGACACTTCTTTATGAGCGAGACCTGTTAGTATACTTTTGGCATCTTATTCTGAACTTCTGAGGTCTTGTCTATAGGTTGAACTTGTTCATATGTTTGGGCTGCTTTTTTACACTTATCTGTTAACATTATTGGATTAGAACTACTGCACAGGTTGTGAATCCTGTCTTTTCTTTTTTCCATAATTATTAAAATTTCTGTGTTTGATCTCTGTGCTGCCTGACATACACACATGTACCTGCATGTGATCCTGCTTGATGAATTGTGCTGGAGTATCCGTGATCCATAAGATCTGTTTATGAATGGGTCTTGTTTCTGACTGACTTGTTTCTCAGTTATGCAAGATCTTAAATGAGATTTTAGCTAGTGAAAAGGTAAGGCAAGACAATGATTTTACCAATGATATTCATGATTGATGGTATATATTATTTGGGACGTTTCCTTAGCAACATTATTGGTAGGATCCAATTTACATTTGCCATGATTTGAGTGCCTTTTTAACTAGGGTATTACATGGAATGTCGGTGACCATTCATTGGCGGAATAGGATCTGATTTCCTAAATCATTAATGAGAATCTTCATATATTAACCAAATGCTTCATTTAAGATTATGCCAAACTAGAAATGGAATACACTGGAAGATTTTTGTAGTCTGTCAACTACCATAATATATATCCTCTTTATGTTTGTGGATAGAGGACAAATAAATTGGAACATAATAAAAACTATTAAAAGAAACGGAAGGACCGTCAGGCAGCCAGGTGGATCAATTTTTTGCTGTCTTTAATTTGGAGCAGGTAAATAGTAGATTTCAGCAGCTTAATCCTTTTTTGGATCACCCAATCACCAATGTTTTTATTTGCTCTATGACTATTCTTGAAGCATTTACTGAGTCGTAATCAAGGATAATGGGGGAGCTAAGCTAGCCATGGTTGGCAAGTTGCTTCACATTTCAATTAGTTGTTAATTACTTAATTTTCAAACATTTTGCATCCTTTTCATATTATCTCTCTCTTTGATCTGAAGCTTATTTTTGAATACCCTTTTCTTCTTTAATAATTCACTTTGAGTGGGGATACTAATTTATATATGTTCAGGTACATGTCATCGACATTATTGAAAGTTGCTAGTGAACATTCTTCAGTTGTTGCGGTTGTTGGCAAAGGACATTTACAAGGAATCAAGAAGCATTGGCAGCAGCCTGTTGAGGTTTCAGTTTCTTTTCCCCGACTTACCCTTTAGTCTCAACATAATGCTTTATCATTTGGATTCATCCATAAATTTCCAAACATATAGGATTTGTCTTTAAACAACTGCTGTTATATTTTACAGTAGTTTTCCTGAAAATAATAATAAAATTTTATAAATAACATGTTTGCAATTTTCCAGTTTATTGTTGTATCTGCAGCAGATATTAGATCATACAGAAGTTATGTTTATGTTCTTTCATGACTTTGTATAAGCTGTCCTCCCCATTCAACCTTTGTAAGGTGACCTTAGTTTTGGCAAACAATCAAGAGAGGCCTTCAGATATTCTTTTAGTTAGATTGTTGCATGCCAATGTGAATTTGCAATTTTGTGGTCCTTTAAACTAGGAATTGGCCAGAGCCTTCAGCATTACTGGTGTTGATGGTTTTGGAAAAGGTAACCGCCATAAAATACATATGAAGTGGTTTAATGGTTTTATGGTAGATTTGTGTATTAAAGATGGTTAGAGATGGTTCATGGTCATGCAAACTGAAACATGGTGGTGATAATCACTTACACAAGTGGAATCAAACCTAGTAGACTGACATCTACAAAGATTTTTTTTTATTGCATCTGGAGCACTAGCTGCTTGTTTTGAGTCTTCGATTCTGTCTTACTTTCTACAATCTATAATGTCCATACTCTAGAATCCTCGTGCCTTAACATGCTTTGAATTGCAGGTGAAGCATCTGCTGGAAATACCTGCTGGGAGTTCTTTAATTTCTTCAATAAAAGTTGTGGCATCAATTGGTGCTGCTGTTACTGCGGTGGCCATCCTCTCTGGGATTTATCTCATCAAGAAGAGGTAATAAACCTGATGCTCGTCGCATGGTGATACCATTTCAGGGTGGACCTACAGGCTGAATCTAGAAATCATTTATAGATGAAAAAAACATGACAACTCAGACTACATAAACAGTCGTTTAAAAAATATAGAGAGATGTAACTTGAATTCTCTTCCTCTTGCCAATGATGCATTTTCTCCTGCAAGTTGCAGCAGGTAGGTGTAACAAATGCATCACAGGTACCATTACAGGTAATGAATTTTCTTGAAGAATAAAATTCCTCACAAAGGAAGATTTTCCTGGCTGAACTAAGTATTTGCATTTTGCAAGTCATTTTGTTTGTTTTTTTTCCTTCTTCTTTTTGCTTCTCTGGTGTAATGGAAATGAAATGGCTTTCTGGGCAGTTGGTGTTCCATACTGTTCTAGTGCATCGTTACCCTTAAACCTGAGCTTCTCTTTCCATGTGGAAGGCATCAATTGGTGTGCCACCTCACCTGGATGGATATTTGGTGGGTTAAATGGAATACTTGCTCTATGATTGCATCCAAATGTTTTGAATTTGAGTTAGTCCATGAGTTTTTTTTTTTTTTTTTTGGTTGGTTTTAGGGGTGGGGGTGTTTAAAAATAAAAAACTGATCGGGAAACTCAAAGTGTGGCAAATACATATTGGTGTGTCTATCCCCACTAAGTATTTTTCTTACCTCATCAATTAAAAAAAAAAATCGGTGTTTTGACTGTTTTTATCAATCTAGGTTGACCGAATTTGGTCGTCATTTTAGGTTTTGGGTGATCGGATTTGGTCACCATTTCAGGTTTTAATTGGTCGCTATTTCAACCTTTGGGCGATCGTAATTGATCGAATATGGTTTAGAACTATATCTACATTTTCTTTGTAAACAAATAAATTTTTGGGTTTATCCATCATATTCAACATTTATTCTTTTATCAAAACAACAGTTAAGGGACTGAAAAAAAATATAAGTAGGTATGCTTTCAATTAATTTAAATTTTTATAGAAAAATATCTTATCAGGCAAATATATATCATTTTAAAGTTTCGTTTGAATTCGTAGTTAAGTGGATTCTTTGTTTGAAAAAAAAAAAACCTATCAGTTGATCCAAACACATTTAATTCTCCTTATATTATAACTCAGATTTGGAGTGATATGAAAGATTCAAGAAAGATACACGTCTTGGGATTATGTTTCTAAGAAAAAAAATTATAAACTTTATTACAAATCCTGTTTGATCAAGTTCGGTCGCCCGAAACCTGAAATGATGACCAAATCCGGTCGCCCAAAACCTGAAATGGCGACTAGTCTGGTCACCCAAATCTGAAGTGGTGACCAAATTTGATCGACCTGGCCGGATCTGGTAGGAAAAGAAAAACACCGTTTTTTTTTTCGATTGGTGGGGTAAGAAAAATGCTTGGTGGGGATAGACGCACCCAGACATATTTGGTCCTATTCACCTGAATGATCCTTTGTATAATTGTAGGAAAATGATACATTCAGCCCCATTGCAGTCTATACCCCCCCCTTTTTTTTTAAAAAAAAAAACCATGCACTCTTCCATTGAAGCACATGTAGTTATATGAAATGAAGTATATATTTAGATATATTAGTTTATTGTTTTTTGCGTTGAAAAATTAATTTTTTTTATCACCATACAGTATGATAGAACTTTATACATTATGATAGCGCAGTATATATTACATTATCATAACGTACGAGATTGTAAAACGAACTCAGTGTATCAATGCTAATAATTGTATGATTATATCCACTTGCTTAAGGGTCAGTTTGATAACTCTAATAAAAAAAAAATTTATTCACTCTTAGGAATCTAGTTTTGGTAGATCTTGCGAAGATTTTTTTTTACATGGATTGTTAAGAAATGATCAGGAACAGAAAGATTTCAAATATAATTTTTCTGATTGATACAACCAAAAAATAAAGATTGAATATGAACATTAAACTGACCCCATGTAAATTGTTAGTCTATTCTTTTGAAGTCTTATTTTTTATTCCAGGATTGCATGCTTTCATGTGACAGCTAATTATTTTCATTCTACAAGGAGAATTCTTTTTACCCGAAATATAGAACTCATCATAATTGACATAGCTAATAATCTTCATTTTAGGAGAATTCTTTCTCCCGGAAACATAGAACTCATCATAACACACGGTGTACTTGTTTCTCAAGCTTCACATTAACTTAATAAAATCATGGTCCAAGCCAAGGTTAAGAATTAGTAATTGAATTTCTTGATATCTAGGTGATTTGGTGCCAAAAGCACAAAGTTAACAATAATTATTGAATTAAGAACTCATCACTTACCTGTCAAAAAAACACTCAACAGTTGATATTTTTTTGAATAAATTCTGGCGGAAAATCATCTGAAATTACATAAGCTTGAATTTCCAATTTGTTCCTCTTGTACTATATATATTTATGGATAAGTAACCCCAGTTTTTAAACCATTTTCTCATCGTAACGTTGAACTTTTCATTATACTTCCAACTGGGAAATTATGTTATTAGGGCCTCGCCATTTTAATATCAGAATTGGTGTCCTGAGGGCAGACCCTTCAATTGAATCCCATGTGTTATGCACTGGGAGACAACCTTTTTATATGCTGTAACAATACACTAAATGAGCCGAGTTGCTCTGGCTCAGTTTTGAAATTTGTTTAAACTAGTTCAATTAAACAAATAAGTTAAACTTAATAATTTTAAAATTCAATTGTAAACAAATCAAGTCGAGCTAAAAGCTGATTTTATGATTGCCTATTTTTTAACATGTTATTTGTCTTGTGTATGTTTTAATTACTACAAATTTTTTTTAACCAAACGAGTTCAAACTCAAGCCTTCGTTCAAACATCAAAACTCAGCTCACTCAACTCGTCTGAAAGCCCATTATTTTCAAGAAATAGTACAGGTCGAACAATTACATTGAAGCGCCTCCCAAAACCTCCGTCTTTTTTTTTTGTCTCTTTTTTGCTCTTATAACCTCTTCTTTCCCCTCTTTTCCATCTGAGACCATTTTATCAATTAGATTCCATATGTGCTCAATTTAAATCGTAAATGAAATTTCACCACTTTTTTTTTCATTAATTTATTTTAAAGATTAAGGTGCTGTTTGGCAGCGGTGGAAAACGGATTTTAAGTGCTGATTGTTAAGTGCAGAAAGAGGAAGGATGATAATCTTTAAGAGTTTAGGGGAAAAAAGCGTTTGGTTCAATGAAAAATATTAAGCAGTATTTTAAATAAGTGTGTTTGGTTAATCAGTTGACTTATGTGATTATTAGAAGGGCATTTTGGTCCATTTTATAAGTGCTGAATGTTATTTTGATGTTTGGTTAAAATAGAAAAAACATGTTTTTGTGGAGATATTAAAGATTATTCTTTTTAACATGTTAAAAATATCAGTACCACAATTTCCTTTGAAGAGCCAAAACAATATAGTGTTTGGATACCCACATGTTTAATCTGTTAAAAACTCTGATATTTATATATTTCCACATATCCCATAGAATTGCAAAGACTTTTCAATTTTTCTGCAAACACATCGTAGTGCCATTATTAAAATTCAAAAACAGAACAACAAAAAATTGGGATGGACCCCCTTTGTAAGAGTTTGACAGTTACATAAATTCTACCAAAATGCGCACATAGAAATGTTTTATTTTAACATATAAAGTTCACATAGACAAAAATAGTCAATCTAATTTCATTGGTCTGTCATAATAAGCAGTACTATTGGGATTTCAACACTCCCATAGAGTATAGACTGGACTACATGGCTTAAATTGGACTGTATGATATAGACTGGACTGGGCATATGAACTTTCAATCAAACATACTAGAGGCATGATACCACTACAATTCAACAATAACTTAGAATTCAATCAAACTTTCATTCAACAATAACACATTGGACATTCAATCTGCAATCATTTAACACACTTCAAACAAACTAGAGGCATGATACAATCTCTTGTCTTACAACATATATGCACACTACAATGTTTGATAATAATCTTCATGTTTAACAAACAAACATGAAATCTGAACACACTGACTACATCCAAGCAAACATGAAACTAAGAACACACAAACTACATCCAAACAAGCATGTCTAGACTGCACACAGACTACATGAGCAAACAAACTCCACCAAATGCAATCTTTGGTTAAGTTTCTGATTTCAGAGGCAGCTGCCATCAACGCGTCATGTTCCACCCTGCATATGCTGCAATTCTGATTTCCCCAGCAAGTATTTCTCCCACTCTTCCCGCACGACCTACTCAGCACCAAACACATAATATTAGGATAGAATCATTACATGAAAATGTGATCCACAATAGCTCATTTATTGTGATTGATTACCATGAAACCATGTAACCAGAGCATTACTACAAATGACACTAACAAGAGAAATTCAATGCCGCATTTATTCACAAGACATAAAGTGAAAAGAAATCATTGTTCCTGATCTATCGTAATGAGAGCGATCATAAGAGATACAACCACAGAATTGATCCGGGGTAGAATCAGAAGATCATAAACTATTAAAGTGTTCTGACGTATGTGTGCCCAAAATACGAACAACAGCCCCCCCCCCCCCCCCCCCCCCAAGTAAAAAATAATAATGCATATATATGTGTGTGTATATCAGTGAAGACCAGTGCACTGTTCTAAACTTTCATCTCCTCTAAACTTTCATTTAATTCTCACAATGCAATCTTGTATAAAAGCAATAACCACCATTCACAACAATAAACAGTGCCATAACTCAGTTGATTTTTTGGAATAGATGCATTGGGTTCATTCATACATTGAAGTGTTGAAAATGTCATAACTATGATGATATATCAAGCCTATACATGCTACACAATAAAGCAATAAACCCATATGATCAAGCACTTGATAATTATGTAGAGGTAGGGTGGCTGGTCAAGCCTAGCACCTCCTCTTCTGCCCAGCACACAGAAAAGAGCAACTAGGATCTACCCTTGACCCTATTCCAAAAGTGATCAACCTCTCCATTCAGAAACAGCAAATTCATTCAAAAACTTATCACACAATCCTTCTAATAGAAAATTATATTTATATAACACTGGATGTAAAGTTTCATAAACTCAGCCACAAGTCTCCCCCAAAAACTATGTAATTGCAAAAGCTAGCTACACTAAAAGTGGCCTCATGGAGACCACTTTCAAAACTTCCATAAAGCAATCAATCAGGAGACCTTCTAACATACACCACCATGAACCCAATCATTGAAGACCCTTTATTTACCACCATCATCAAAGATGGATTTCATGAATTGGGTGCTTTGAATATTTAACAATCATAAACTAAAACCTTTATTTACCACCATCATCATAAGAGAACAAAAAGTGCAAAATAACAAAAACAAAAAAAAAGGAAAAGTGGGAGAGTTAGAGAAGGTCTTTTAATCCAATGTTATGGAAACTGAAATCCTAATCCCAAATTCAAATTAAAGACAATTCAATTAAAACCTTTTAATACACAATATAAGAATTATGAAAAAAATGTAACGAAGTCCAATTACTACAATGGATGCCATTGGTAAGCATACAACAATGAATATTTTCACATTCGGACCTAAGGAACATGACTCTAAGGGATCAGAACATCAAAAATCTTTTCACATAAACTACCAGAAATTCATAAGGTTATTGATAAGGTCATAAAAGGAGAAGGACTATCGTTATTCAAAAAGATGGACTTCCTGATGCTGGTTAGTTCCAAAATCTTTGTATGTGCATTATCCTGTCCATTTTTAAAAAATCTTTGTATTCGTGCAATGGAAGAGCAAAGATGAGGACCTTCTGTGGCTGATGGGGGTGGTGGACCTCGAAAAATCTTCGGATCCATGGAATGGAGAGATGATGAAGGGCGGACCAGCCTTTCCGGGTCGATCAAGGAAAAAAACGACGATCACTGCTTGATATTTTCACCGGAGATCCGCGGCCTCCGCCTCCATGAACCGGCGATCAAGGAATGTCGGTTTCGTGGCCTCCGCCTCCGTGAGCCGACGGTGATGCAAGGGGGATCTGCTGTCCTCGACTGCTAGGGTTTCAAAAGGGTGAAAAAATGGTGGAAGAGATGAGAGAGAATAAAAAAGAGGGTTTATATACCCTGTGTAATAATGAATAAAAGGCAGGGGCACATCGGTCTTTTCACAGGGGTGAATAAACACTGAAGACGTCTGGCGGATAATAAGTGCCGGAATGGTAGCTGAAAATTTCTGGTCGAAAATGTCTTAACGAGGTATGTAATATGTGCTTATTTGAACAATACCAAACACAATTAAAGAGGATACATCAGTTTTAATCTAAATAAGCACTGAATATCAGTGCAAACAAACACCCCCTAAATGATCTTCTCGTGTGTTTCACAGATTTCCTCGATCCAAAAAGAAAACTTTTATCATGTGCATCATTTGCAAAAGAGACACCAATGTTATCAATGTCACATAACAACGATCCGATCCAATAACCATGCTTAATTTTCTTCACCCATTTAAATTTCAAAACCACAAAAGAAAACGAAAAACAAAATGAGATGTATGTGGCGTTTCCACGACCGATGGCACAAAATAAATAAATCCATAGATCAGGATATTGTCCACAAAAATTTTATAATATAGCGTGCGAGCCATTATACCATAAGGAACCATTCTTAATCCATGGAATTGGTAATGGACGCATTTAAAAACAAAACAAAAATAACAATACCATGAGAAGAACAAATCAAAAACATAAAAACAGCTTTCAAAGAAAAAAAGGTTTTGATGTTGGGAATGGATTGAGAGTGCTCAGACAGCCAAGGGTTTGTCTTCAACTAGTAAATCAGAAACTCTAGTCCAATATATTTGCTTCCTCATCACACAATCAGATCCCCAAAACCATAGAAAGTGAAAAAATAAAAACCTAGAGAGTGATTCAAGAAAAATTAACACTAGAAACTGAACAAGAGAGGCACCTTTGGAGAGGTGGGTGTTTGTATGTTTATATAGGCCCCTCCTCCATAGACAGCTGTTATGGGACTTGTTTTTTAGGGTTTGTACGTGGGTGTGCTTTTTTGGCCGTTGGATCGGTGACGGAGATCCTTGATGACCGCACGTTCTGCTTATTAATCGGACGATTGATTTTTAGAGTGACCCGTTTAATATGGACTCGGGTTGGGTCGTAATAAGTCGGTGAGTTGGATCCGCTCAATGTTGGATCCAATTTGTGAATTATTAGCCCCGTTTGGATATGGAATAAATCAAGTGAATAAGTGAGAATAAAGCAGAATATGAGTTTTTGTTGTTTGGATGCAGAGACTACCCAGAGATAAACTATATTGGAATAAATAGGTATAAAATGGCATATGAATTCTAACCAACTCCTGAAATTAAATTTGTTAAAGGTTATTCCATCCAAAGAATGTGTAGGTCCATCATCAAATCAATTATCATTATCTCTTATAAATCACATGTCAAATCAACTATCATTATTTTTTCATCTTTTATAGATTCTTATCCATACTTTATTCACATTTTACCCAAACAATAAAATTTTTATTATTATATTTTCCAACGAGAATAATTTAAAACACAATTAAACGAAAAATTATTTTGTTCTTATTTATATCTACTTATGTTTGAATAACTGTATAACCAATAATATGTCCTATTCTGTATTCAAACGAGGGCTTAAAGTGTTTCTATTTGCACCTCTTAAATATATACCCCCAACTATTTTATGGAAAATGACTTCTCATCCACCATCTTCTCTGCTTTTGGTATTCTCTCGGTTCAAGTGCATGTTATTTTTAAGGTACACACAATAAAGGGTGGTTATATTTGTGTGTCTTTATTTGTGTGTCTTTAAATAAACCCCTTTATAAGTAGACATCTGATTTAAAAACCTCACTTATATAAACTTTTATTCTTACTTTTTTGTA
Organism: Acorus calamus; assembly: GCA_030737845.1. NCBI lineage: Eukaryota > Viridiplantae > Streptophyta > Magnoliopsida > Acorales > Acoraceae > Acorus > Acorus calamus. Next base: position 12,057,342 of record CM060858.1, on the reverse strand, counting down.
TGTCCCCTTCTTGTTTCTCTTCTTTTTTTTTTTTTCCATTGTGATGGATGATAAGATATTGGGAAAAATCTTTTTTAACTATCTGAAATCTTCTTAAAATCATAAAAAGTCCCTCTAAAATAAGAAAATCATCTTAGATCCCCATAAAGTGTATATGGTTAACGAATGTAGTCCTCCGGTCAAGTGTATATTGAAATAAGTCATCAGAAACTTATTAAAATTGGATTCAGTCCCTACAAACTTTATAAAATCAGATTTAGTTATTATGTAAGAAAAAAACACCCCCGTCATTTTTAAACATCTCCATTTGTAAAAAAAAAATCTGTCGAACCTCAATTGATCTACAAAATTGAGTCATTTTTTAAAATTTTTTCCTCAATTTCATAACAGAGACTAAACAAAAAAAATTACAGTTTCATCAACTCCATTACAAAATCAGTAGAGAAAACAATTTAACAACCAATTCAAAATTCTATAGAATAGACGGTCATTGCTGCATTTATAACATATTAAAACACGATGTTAGCATTGCATAACCAACCATATATGTGACTACACTACAAGTAATTATTTTTATGTTTATTTTTATATTTTTAAAAAGGAGTAATTGTTTTTATTTGATAGGTTATTTATTTTTATACATGAAAAAATTGATATAGTCACATGAATAGTTATAGAATTTGAACATGTATTTTGTTGTCTAATCACATGAATGAATGTTTATGGAATGTGAACATTGTATTTTGATGCATGTGTCATGAATACTGCTATGGTTGTACAATTTATGTGTTTACATGTGAAATTTATCATAATTGGTTTAAAACTTGTAACAATGTGAATTTATTTTATCTGAGTTTAGCTCACCGAGCTTTCTGACGACTATACTTCAACACCGTCGCCCAAATGATTGTCGACCATACTTCAACACCGTCGCCCAAATGGTTGCCGACCATACTTCAACACCGTCGTCAAAGTGGTTGCAGACCTATGTTGGTATACACGCTAAACTCTCAATCGATCATAATTCACCACTATCATCAGAGGGAATGCCGACCACATGATAGATTTACTCTTATTGCAACAGTGCACAAAAACTGTTTTTTATTTTTTTAAAAGGGTGAATTTCTTGCAAAGTGGGGGTATTGATATCGACGCCCAATTAGTTATTGATCTTCATCCATGCACAAGAGAAAGAGGGTGATGGGGTGTCCAGAAAAAAAAGTCTTTACCTCCTTTTAAATATGATGGATGTGAAATGAATCTCAAAATGGACTGGACGTGCAAGATAGATGGATGTGTAAAATGCTTAGGGGCGCAAAAGACTTCACCCATTAGGTTATGCAATGCCTTTATTTAGCACACTCCCCACCCAAAATCCATATTCACACACCCCTCTATTTTGCCTATGAAGGTTTGAAAAATTGATTCACAACCTCGTGAGTTGAGTTCTAGTAGACTTTAATCCATAATTTATTTCAAGTGCTAATCTTAAACATATTTTTGGGTAGGCCTATAAACAATTAAACAAATCATGCAATAACCAGATCCAAACGAAATTGTAAAATAAAAATAATAATAAATGTACATCACAATCCACAAATAATTTCACACACAAACCAAACCACAATCAACCAATCAAATCAATCCCATAATGCGCCCTGTAGTTGTTCTTCACAGACTTAAGCTTCACCTTCCTGTTCTTCCCAGACATCCTCCCATCCAAACCCACCCCAACAAACCCTCCCAACTCCACCCTCTTCCACCGCCCCTTCACCCCCATCACCCTGTGCCTCATCGCCGCCGCCACCATCACCCTCAGCTCCGCCGACCCATTCCTCGCCGCCCGAAACCTACTATTCCCACCACCAACAACGCTAACCACACCCACCCACACATAGGTCTTGCCGTTCCCCTGATAAAACGACGGCAACGTCGCTGACCCGACGTAGCCGTCGTAGTAGTATATGGTGAGGTTGGTGTCGCCGTATTGGATTCCGCTCTTGTCGTTTGGGTTGTCGATCTCGACCCGGAACTGGATGTCGTTGTTGTTGGTGGTGTTGTTTTGTGGTGGCGCCACCGTGAAAGGCGGCGCGTAGAGGTAGACGATGGTGTAGGTGGGGGATTTGGGGAGGAGGGTGAGCCAGAGGCAGAGGATGAGGAGGCCTAAGAGGGTTAAGAATTGTAAGAGCCAGCACTGGAAGCTCTTTGGGTTGCATGGGTCCATCTTTTTTTTTTGTGTTCTTCACATTAAACTTTTGTGGAGGAGTTTATAGTTTCAAGTTTATGTGTTCCAAAGTTTGTGGGAGGGCTTTATTAAAAGGTGTTTTGAAGAATCTTATGGTGGTGGTTGTTGCTTCACGGAAACAGATTCTTAAGCAAATTAAAAGTAATATGGAATACAGGTTAGTGAAAAAGTCGATCTTCATCTAATGAATGAATTAGATTAGCAAAAGTAATCTGGATGTGATGATGGTCTGGTGATTCCTTCCCCTGCTTGAGTGGAAGAATATATAAATGATGTAGAATCGGATGGCCGACGCGCAAAAGCGGAGCCACGTTGGGGCCAGTAGGGGCAGCTGCCCCCATTCAGTTTTTTTTTTTTTTTTAAATTAATATATACCCAAAATACTACACTCTTACGAAACAGTTCTCATGTTATTAGAAAAATATCGTTTCAATCTTTATTGTTAATTCAATTAATCAGATACATGGTTAACCTTAACTGCACATTGAAAATTATCATAGAATGCCCCCAATCCTTATTTTTAAAAAAACCGATATGACTCCTTAAAACTTATGGAAATAAAAAAATGTTCATGTAAAATCCACTAATCTCCTCCGATCTCTGTTTTATTAAACAATATTTATTTTAATCGTAACCAAAATTAATTAGATATATGATTGACTCTAATCGTATATGATAAATTACGATAATACCCCTTTAAATTTATTTGATGAATTATGGTAATCCATTAGTCAAATGAAAGTTGAGGATTTGTGCCGATAGGGCTTTGTTCCTCCTAGGGAAGCCCATCAAGATGAGTTGACAGAACAAGAGGAGAAAATCAAGGTCAACCAGCGAGAGATGAGCCCTTTTCGACCTGTTTAAAGGTGCAGATTTACCGATCACTACACCCTTCGGTCGCCTGTGGTTACCTCTGGCCGCCTATGGTCAGAACTGGGTTTCACCCCTCTGTTTAGCATAAAGTGAACTTGATGAGTGTGATTAAACAAAGTTGTTCCAGGAAGGGGTGCTCATGGGACATCAGTGTGTCAAATAAAAGTGAGGAGAGTGCGGACACAAAATGCAAATTCGGGTCACCGCCATGGTGGCTACTAAGCTATTTCTTTGGAAAGCTCCAGAAAAGATGGGAAATTCCCCGATAAAGCTGCTAGTACCAACTACCAAGTGAACTCATATTGGCCAAAAGTGAAAAAGAGGAAAATGTAGGGAGATTAGGCATGGCGCTTACTATATAACCTCCGTAGCAAGGAACGTCTCTTTCAGTGCTCTTTGTCTCCTGTGTGGAATTGTCCCTTACACGGCGGATAACCTCATTGGCATTTCTCTGCGGATTTGTGGTTGTCTTAAAATTAAAGATGATTTTCTGATTTTACATGAATATTTTAAAATTTGAGAAAAATCCAAATGCCCTCATGTCAATTGTTTGAAATTCATGTAACTCTATGACTTTTTCCTAAAGTTCATTTAATCTCCTTAAAACATTTATGTAAAGCCAAATAGCTCCCTTAGTTAAATTTTCATTAATAGATTATGATTATTTTGTGAATATTCTGTCATGTTAACCCTGGTTAAAAACATAGTATACAAAACCCTATAAAATGTGTTAAAAATGTGAAAAATCATATGTAAATGATGATTTTATCCTTCTGGTATGGTTTTATAATCTATTCAGAGGGGTGAAATCGTCATGTACAAAATGTTTTCCACATGTTTAATAAATTATAATGATATTTTGGTATACTGTGTTTTTAGTTTAGGTAAAAAATAAAATATTTGCTCAATACTCCTCATCTATCAACATAAATTTATCTTAGGGGGCTATTTGAATTTATATAGGTGTTTTCAGGGGTTTGTATGGATTTTAGAAAAATCCAGGGGATTTTATGGATTTCAGATAGATTACATATGTTTATTTGGATTTTTTTCAATTTTTATAAGTTTCAAGGGATTTATACTGAATTTTTTTTCTTTCTTTTTTTTACACTACAGTTGGGCAGTATATAACAACATATGAATTTTTTTTTAAAAAAGACAAAGTATTTTTGTGATTAAAAGGATTAAATCGGATTTTTTTCATATTTTATAGGAACTTATTTAATTTAAATATACTTATAGAAATACGACGAAATTCGTTAACCAATTAAATTCATCCATCTTTTATTAAACCATAGTCTAACTAAAAGTGAGTGGGGGCAGCTATATGGATCCGCCCTTTGGACCACTGCTAGTCTCACGTCCAATATTACTTGACAATCAAACAAATTTTTTTTTTTTTTTTTGCAATATTATTGTCAGGATTTAGATTTGGTTATATTATAAACTTACCCAAGTCTGTCTCACGTCCAATGTTGGTGTAATCAGGACGTAAACTAAATCAATCCTTCTTTGCTATTTCATTTGGGCTATTGGTAGTCGTATATTGTACATAGTTTTTATCAACATATAATTAAACAGTGTATTTACTCAGTCTATATACATTGGACATATATTCATATACCGGCCAAGCATATTCATTCAGCGCAACCGCCGTCGAATTCACCGGCCCTTTCACGGCCATCCTCTTATTTGGCCGCTGATAGAACCCGACCAACATCCCCGGTGCCGTCCCGACGAGGCCATCGCGATAAAAGACGGAGCCGTTCATGTTGTAGACTTGTAGCAGTAGATGCCGATCTTCCAGTCTGGGTTTTTGTCGGAGACCTCAAAAGAGACGGAGAGGGGGTGAGGGGAGGTCTGGGTGAGGGAGAGGGAGGGGTTGACGGAGGAGGAGGAGAGGTGGAAGTTGGGGCGGTCGGGGCTGATGGAGACGATGGATTTGAAGATGATGATGAGGAGGAGGAGGAGGGAGAGGAAGATGCAGCATGCAGCAGATGACCTTGCCGGCGCGGGTGTCGAGGATCTCTTCAACGTCGCACCTCGCGTAGTAGAGGGTACGCTGGTGGTGGAGGCGGTTGTGGGTGGGGGGTTGTTGGTAGGGGTGGGGTGGTGGTGGTGGTGGTGCAGGATGGGTGGGTAGTGTTGCAAAAGGAAGGTACAAAGAGATGAGTAGTTCGAGTGAATAGGGTTTTGAGGTTGAGAGTTATGTCATGGTTTTTTTTTTCAATCCAGTTCAAGTGTCATGTACATTGATAGAAAAGTGGATGTGTGCAATTTTAGTATAGTTTCAGTTTGGGTTCGGAACTTCTGTTCCACTAAAATAGAGATTCTCTGTTTCAGCGAATGAGAAGTCGACGTGTGGCGGGGAGTCACGTGAGACACGTGCCTTCACTTAACAGAAAATATGGGTCTTAACAGAGTTAAAGTAGGTAAAAAAAAAAGAAAAAAAACTCATGCCTATTCTCTCTCGTCACTCACCCTGTTCAAATCAAAAACCCAAAATAGAGAAAATAAAAACCTCTGTTCACCCTCTTCGGATGAGTTTTAGCCCCCCCTTCGAAACCCTAGCCACCCTTTCTCGCCCCACTTCGAAACCCTAGCCACCCCCCTTTGAACCCCCCTTCAAAACCCTAGCCGCCCCCTTCCCACCCCCCTTCGAAACCCTAGCTGCCCCTTTCTCGCCCCACTTTGAAACCCTAGCCACCCCCCTTTGAACCCCCCTTCAAAACCCTAGCCGTCACCCTTCCCGTCCCCCTTTGAAACCACCGAAGCCCCCCCTCCCCTGTTGGAGACGACTACCACCACCAAAGCCATAGATCTTACCCGCCAGAGACGACAACACAGGCCCAGATCTGGTAAGAGAAGGCCTTCTTGGGTCTGAAGTTTATTTTTTTTGAAAGGGGGATGGGAGAAGGGGTATGAGAGGTCGAGGGAGAAGGGATCGAAGACATTGTGTGATAAAAGATTTTTGAAAGGGGGGATTTTATTTATGATAATTGGTTTCTTTATTTTAAGGAATATGTTTTCTTCATTTTATTGTACAATAACAAAAATTTGGGACAAGTAATTTGGGATTAGGTACATGTATGCTTTAGTAATAACTAAGAACAAGTACCTATTTCACATATTAAGGATTTTCTTCATTTCATTGTACAATATCAGAATGTTAATCCGAAAAATTTAGGATCAGGTACATGTATGCTTTAGTAAGAAATTGGTCTCATCATAAATGAGTCAGCTGTCTTATCATAAAGCAATGCACCACCAAAAACAATTGTTTGTCTATGATTATTCACTCCAACAAATGGTACAAATGATCTCCTGTGATTATTTGTGAGATAGGTCATGTTGAAACAAATTACATCACCATAATGTGCATAATCGACAATAGACCTGGAATCAGCCCAAAACACATTGGCTATTTGTTCATCGGCATCAAGTTGCCTTGAGTGAAAGAATGATGGATTTTGCTGTTACTTGTCACTGAAATACTGAAAAAGAGCACCCGCAATACCATTTTCCATTCTACTTTCCCTTTTGGTGCACAAGTAAGGCTTCATATCATTCAAGACAAAACTAAGATTCCTTCTGCCTCTAACTTGTCCACTCATCAAATCCATAACAGTTTTTGGTGCTAATCCTGACCCATCTATAATATCAACCTGAGCAGCTTGAGCCTTTTCAATTTTTCTGTGAGACCTCAAATTATGCGCAAAGAGGTTGTTACAAGATCTTAATTGAGGTATACTTCAAATTTAGTGACACTATAATCACCAGAAGACTGATAAATGATAACCATATGTGCCTCACATCCTGTTCTTGTATCTGGCTGCGGGTGCAAGACTTTTTGCTTATCAACCCCTTTCATCCCTTCTTTAGAACAATAAAATTTTCATTTTCTCACTATCCCATTGGACTTCGATACGCCACTTCTTCGGATGCTGAGTTCAACTAATTTTACATATGAGTTGTAAAATTGATATGCACTGTCTTCAAAATTGAATGACATACCAACTTCAGGCACACCATTATAGTTACATTAATCAATACACTCATTCTCTTCTTCCATATTAATATCAATAATCACCTTTTAAGAAAAAAAACATAACTAAAAACATAGTTATATATTGGCATCAAATTAAATAACTCATAAAAAATATCAGATTATAAAAATCATAAAATCACAAATAAATACTCTACAAATCACAAAAATATAAAAATCAATCCACAAAAAATCTATATCATCTACAAGAAAATAAAAATCAAAGAATGTACAACTCATGTTTATAGCCTCTAGCAACCATGCCAACTTATATTTCAGTGATTCATGACCAAATATTACCCTAGCCATGACCATCCAGCTCAAACTCAACAAACCCAATTAAATCCTCACAATACATATCAGATTAAAAGCAAATCCTATTTTCAAAAATAAAAATAACTAAAAAAAAGATCAAATCTACAAACACACAAACATATAAATAAATCCACAAAAAATCAAAACATATTAATCTAGAAACCACCAAATTTTTTTATATATCCACAAAAAAATCTATATCATCCAAAATAATAATAATAATAGCTAGGTCTTTATTCTAAGGTGCTCACCAGAAGGGTAGTTGGAGATGACGACGGCGTATGATTTTTTTTTTGGTGTGGATCTGCAAAGAGGGTGAGACAGGAGAGACTGATTTCTTTTTTGGGTTTTTGATTTGAACAGGGTGAGTGACTAGAGAGAATGGGCGTGAGTTTTTTTTTTCCGACTTTAACTCTGCTAAGACCCATATTTTCGATTAAGACATGCCTCACGTGACTCCCCGCCACACGTCGACTTCTCATTCGCTAGAACATGAATCTTTGTTTTAGTGGAACAGAGGTTCCAATCCAGTTTCAGGGATCCTATTATTTATAAGTTACTAAGTCAATATTTTTACCATTTATATGCAATTCAAGTGCAAATGGTAGGAACTCAATGATTGTGACCTATATGCAAGAATTTGGGAAGAGAAGGTAAAGAAAATAAAAGTTGATGGATATTTTGATGGCAGAAAAGAAAATTGGTATCTCGGCTTCCGAAAGAACGGTACCGAATACCTTAATGATAATATTACTTGTATATAATGTTTGGAAAGGAATAGGCCATCAATAAAACAAAAGATCGAAAACAAGAATGAAATATCATCACATGAAGAACACAAAAATATATGGTTCGGCTAAGCCTACATTCACGGGGTGAAAACAAAGAATCCACTATAATAGTTGAGATACAAAAATACATTAAGAATCTCACAAACTCTCTCATGTAGTTTTCTTTCAACCTCTCTTCTATGGATATTTACATTTTATCTATCTATGTCAAGTTTTGCCATGAAACCCTTTATAGAGATAAATAATTTCCTTTCCAAGTAATCTCATAACAAACAAATCTGTTTCTATGATTTTAGGAGATTCACTTTATAAATTAATTAAGATCAAATCTTAACTAATTTACCAATTAAATGTCTACCCTAATTTGATTTCATTATGGCCATCCGATGTTGATATGTCAAATCGAGACATAATCTTAACACATAATTTCAATTTTTGTATGCTTATGTTTGTCAACATCCATTCTTTGCTATCTATTAATAATAGCGTCTTTATCGATTGGATTCGAACTAAAACGTCGAATTTTTTTTTTCTAAAAAAAAAATTCTGAAGAGCAGAGGATCAATAGCTTAAAAATCAATTGGCATATATGCATGATTTTCATGTATCTAACTATTCATGGATGGAGTGTTGAGACTTTGATCCATTGCCATATTGTGTCTGTTTGCTGAAAGGCTTCAACCCACATTGACTGAGGCATTATTGCTTCTTAAATACATAATTATACATGATGATTATAAAGGGTAGGCAACAAGAATGAAAATCCCTTTTTTGTGCTTGAGGAATCAGTCTCTATTCTAAAAATTTCATAATGTGCACTCTCCTATTGAATACTGATGATACTTAGAATCCATGTTTTATCCAATAGCTGATTGAATCAAATAAGAGAGTGGAATATGTACCCAGTAATTGACTATACAGTTCGATTAATAAGTTGTGTAGTTTGATTAAAGAGTTGTGCAGTTTGGTACTGACATAAATATATATGTATTTTCTATTGGATATAAGTGTATATGATTTTTTTTTCTTCAGATTCTAATTAATGAATGTGGTTTATATATTTAGCGACTGTTTGGCTAGCGGAATAGGGGAGGAATAGGAGGGAATAGAGGAGCATAGGGAAAAAAGGTGTTTGGGTAGAGGGAATAAGAAGGTATAACTATGTAGAATTATGTGAGAAGAAGCTGATATTTGTATTTCAAGCCTCCCCATGGAATTGTGTTATTCCTCCATTGGTAAAAGGGGACCCACCTATTAAATCACATGTCATCATATCAAATAACCTGTCATCACATCAAATCATCTGTCATCACCTCTTATACATCAATGATGCCCACATGTCAAATCAACTTTTTACATCTTATTCACATTTTATTCCTCATCAATCAAACACTCATACCTTTATTATTACGTTTCCCATAGAGAATAACTAAAAACACAACTAAACACAAAATCATTTATTTCATCGATAAAGTCAAGAATTCTTGGGAATCAGTGGCGGCTCCAGGATTTTTAAGAAACGGGGTCATTTGAAAAAATAAATATTACAAAATTTTCAATAAATCTACATATTATATATTTATCAAAAACATAAAATTTTCTTTTGAAAATAGAACAATTGACATTAAAAAAAATCATCAAAGAAAGGAGATCAAAGATTTCCAATACATAAACTTTCACAATTGTCCTCAATGAGATTTCATATTTGTAAAGTCCGCGATGATAACAATAATAATTTTAATTATAGCTGCATTTACAATATTTTTTTGAATATCATGATAACATAGCTTGTTATTTCTGAAGTATTATGCACTAAAACTTCATTGATAGATTCATTATGATCAGTAAAAAACTGAAGAAACTCTAGAAAATTCATTTTATTAGTTTAGTCATCAGATTTATTATGACCATGAAAGGTTAATCTTTGACGCAAGAGGAATCTTACGCAATCACTGAAGCATTTAAATGAATACGACATTGAAACCATTTGTTTTGATTGTTTAGAAAAATCAGAACAATTCCAGTCCCAATTTCAGTCCTACAAGCGTCGAAAGAAATTTAACAAAACATATCATCACATTAACGAAGTATATGCGCCAATAGAATTTTTTAACATTTTCTATAAATGCATCCATGATATTCATTAAAACACATGCTTTATTTTTATGAAAGCATATATCTCATTAGATGAGGTATACTATTTTTAAAATTCAAAATAGATGTAGACTGGAATTGAATTGGAAACATGGTTATACGCAACATTGTCTTTTCAATTTTGGGTTAATGCGGAGATAGCCGGGTAGGTATGTTTAAAAAATATTGATGGACCCAACCAGGCCACCACAACATATTGCATTTATCACCTAGTCACCCCAGCCGGCCAGTCCACATTTTTTTAAAGTGGAGTTTTGGATGGGGTAATGTTTTTATTTCTTTGGATGGGGTTAATGTAGGGGTAATGCTTTATGTTTTTTAAAATTTGGATGGGGTCAATTGACCCCATAAACACCAATGTGGCACCGCCCCAGCCTGGAATAGGTTTAAACCCAAGAATAGTTTATGTCTTTATCCGAACGGGCCTTAAGAATCTAGAATTTAATGTTTTATTATAATTCATATTAAAATTTAATAAAATTTTATTGAATTTATTGTTTTATAATAATTCAAAATTGACTTTACCCAAGGAAAATTTTTCTGGGTAATAATATCCACAAGCTTTTGTTATTGTACTTTTATCAAGGAACGTTCCTTGGTAAATAAATACTTTAAACCAGGAAAATGATTTATCGGTAATTCTTAAATTTTACCGGCGAAATTACTATTTTAGCAACGAAAATATCGTCGGTAAAGGTCTCTTTACCAATGAATTACATTTCGTTGGGATTATTTAACAAGGAAACTTAGGTTTTGTTGGCAAAAACACTGAACGATTCTCTTGCATCTTTCGTCGTTAACCATATTTGCTAACGAAATTTAACTTTTTGCAAGGCAATATTTCCCTGGAAAACATCTTATTTGTTCACTACAACAAAGTGGGTTATTGGCTACGAACTTTTCTCTGCGAAATTAAATTTCATAGTTAAAAATGACTTTTTTGCAACGAAATTATCATTCATAGGTAATAGTGTTACCTTTCTCAACGAAATAGTATTTCGTTACAGAATATATATAACTTATTGCTACGAAATTTAAATTCCGTAGCAAAAGATGTTACTTTTTGCTGTGATACTTAAATTTCGCAGCAAAAGTCCGCACTAATGGACGGTCTCGTCAATTCAAGTAATTTGGGTTTTCTTTTGAAAACCCGCCTCTCAAGTAAAACCTGTCCCCCTCTCCGTCCGCTGCAGAAAAGAATTAACATTCTCTTCTATTCATCTCATTTTATACAAAGTAGAGAAACCCTCGAAGGATAAAATCGAAGCCATGGCAGCCGAAAAGATTCTCTCCCAGAAGGAGCTCGACATCTAGATGATGCTCGCCACCGACGTCCACCTCAGGATGAAGATTTGCGACTTCCAGATGGAGTGCTACATTTTTAAGAGGAGAACCGACGGTGATTACACCTCTCTCTCTCTCTCTCTCTCTCCGTCTTCTTTGATTGTGTTTTTTATCTGAGATTTTTTAGGGTTTGATCTCGAATTTTAGGGTTTGATTTTGAATTTTTTAAGGTTTGATCTCGAATTTTAGGGTTTGTATTTTTGATATGAGGTTTTTAGGGTTTTCTCTCGAATTTTAGGGTTTGTTTTGGATCTGATGATTTGGATTTAAGTCAAGCAAAGATAGATCGAATGTTCAACAAAACACTTTTCATGGTTGTGTATCATGGCAGAATCAATATACATGGATCTATTCGTTTTGAGTGTTTGTGAGTGTATGTGGGCAAGCATTTTTTTTTCTTTGAGGATCTATTTATCTTTGAATAGGAGCAGATGCTAGGTCACACTCATGTCGCAGATGAGCAGTGTTGTTGGTAGAAAATATAAAGCAAGTAAAATGAATTGCAGCTATGCTCGTTAGAAAGATTTAGCTGTTCCCTACATATAAAACTTTGTCTCAGTGGGTGATGGCTTATTTTTGTAGCAAATCACAATAGTTCTCAGATATACCTTTTCAAGTTTGATCACCGCAATAGTGAGATTTTTTTCCCTTGGTCTATCAGATATTATGGATGGGACATTAGGTTCGAGCTGCATTTTCATTCCCTCCCTCGCCTTGGGTTCTTTTGAGGGTGCTTATATTGGTTATGGTTTTACAGCTGATGAATTTATACCCTTATGGGTCTCAGATATGGTGCAGCAAATTCAGACGGGGGCATTGACCAGTGCTAATGTGATGGCTAGTGAAGGATTAGATGGTACTACAAACAATGTTCAAAGTGGATCAGCAGGTGAAGCAAAACTAGGTATCAGTCCTCTCTCTACACAAGTATACTTTTTGAACACTAAATATAGGGCACACTCAGTCACTCCTATAGTCTTAACTAGCATATGAAATTTCTAATAGGTATATATCTATGAGGGAAAATTTAAGAACATGTTCGAACTGCAAAAGTAATTACAAAAATGACTGTGGAAAATTTACTTAAATACATGAAAGGTTATCTCAAAACAGAACATGCATAATTATTTGGTTGTGAATTTATCTTTATTTCATTCCTATCTGTATCTTTTTATTCATTGGTTGTAGCTTGGCAAACTCACACGCCTTGCTTTTCCTTATGACTCACAAAAGTAAAAAAAAAAAGAAACAAAGAAACAAAATGTAAAGCTATGGGTAGAAACAAAACTTTAATTTCATCAATGTAAATGCTAGTATATGCATTGGCCTATTAGTTACTTTAAACAATATGTTTGTAATTATTCTTCTTCCATAGATGGGAAAACAGGCACAAACGTAAAGTCTGGAATCCTTTAGGGCATTTTTAAATACGTGGAACGGAGACTAAATTTAGATATGGATTTGATACTTTGATTTCTTGATTCCGTCATAGGCAGAAAAGATGCATGCAATGTGTTTCTGAAACATATACTTCTGAATTGAGTTTTATGCCATAATGCATTGATTAGGATTATTTGTGGGTGTTCTTACTTCTTAGGTATGATGAAATGTTACATTGCTGGAGGTGAGTTGATGATTGTTTAACTTCTTGAAGATTGAAAATCATCTGGATATATTGGAAGTATGGGCTTAAAATTTGAATGCTACATTTTCTATATTTTTAGGCGCAACGCAAATTTCAATCAGGGTGGCTCAGGTATGATTATTACCTTTTCAATTTCCATATCAATTTATTTTTGGTGTCTTTTGAAATTATATTACTTGTCCTTTTGGAGTGGATGCTTGAAGCACCTGATGCAACTAGTTATATTGGATGTACTGGAAAGGACAAGTATGGGGAGGAGATGAAGAAAAACTCTAAACTTGCTGATTATACTGTAAGGGTTATACGTTTTTGCTCTGCACTTTGTTGGTGTAATATATTTCTTTCAACTTTGTTAGTGTCATATATTTATTTAATTGTAATATAAAATATTTAAAAAACTCGAAAAGGTTTTTTCTATGGAAAAGTGACATTTTCTTACGAGACATTTCATAGGGAAATGTTTATATTTTTTTTATTAAATTTATATACTTTTAGCTGCGAAATATTTTCGTTGCAAATTGATACATTTGGCTGCGAAATATATTTTTTCGACAAAATTAAATTCGCAGTAAACGGCCACCTTTTGCTGCGAATTTCGCAGCAAAAGGTTATCCCAGACGAGGCATCTACAACGAAAATAGCAACGAAATGGTTTCGTCGATAAAAATCTTTTACTGCGAAAGTATGACTTTTTACTACGAAATATTTCGCAGCTAAAGCCTACATTTCTTGTAGTGGTTGTATCGAAAATCTACATTACATTAATATATATATATATCAATATTAAAAAAAATTCATTTACAACCAATTCATCCACTGACATGTATCATTGTTATATGAACAACAAAGTAATTCAATCCACTTCCACACAAAAATAAAAAATAAAATAAAAATAAAAAACAATAACATAATAAAAATAAAAACAAATCTAGCCTCCAAGAATATATTCAACACAAAAACATCAACTAAAATACATAGAGCACCTCTTCGCCTTCACCACCGCCACCTCCTCCCCGTCCGCCCCTACCGCCACATCACACTCCACGTGCATGTCATGCATGTGCGTGTCAAACGTCGACAGCCTAAACAGTATCGTCGCCGTCAGCTCCACCCGGAACCCGGTCACGGGCCAAGCGTACTCATTCACCACAACCGCCGTCGAACTCACCGACCCTTTCACGGCCATCGTGTTCTTTGGCGGCTGATAAAACCCAACCAACAGCGCCGGCGCCGTCCCGACAATGCCGTCGCGATAAAACACGGAGCCGTTCATGGTGTAGTAGTAGATGCCTTCCGGTTCGGGTTGCTATCGGAGACCTCGAAAGAGACGGAGAGGGAGTGAGGGGAGGTCTGGCCGAGGGTGAGGCCGGGGACGGAGAAGGAGGAGAGGTGGAAGTTGGGGCGGTGGGGGCGGAGAGAGAGATAGAGCACGTGTTGGAGATAGGCAGTAGAAACACGTACCGCAGCGGAAACGTCGATCACAAACCGGAGTTGGATTCACGTCCAAAAATAACTACTCAATCAAGGTAGATAACAGTGAATATCCCACTAAATTAATCTCTACTAAACGAGAGACTAACAATGTATATCCACCCCTCAAGATCTTAGGCTAAAGATGGAAAGCCCTTTTAAATACTACTCAAAATGGAGATGGATTTTGATGGAGTGGAAGATAAAACACAACACTGGTATACACACCCACAGTATCACTTTGGGTATCACACACACGATTTATTACCCACGCATGATATATATTTATAGTAGGTGCATGGCGGTGGATGCATGGACGGACGTCCAACCAAGCAACACGTAGATCATTCTCCTCGTAATTTCAGTTAGAAGAGGCGGTTCAATTAAACAAAATATAAAGAAGGTCGGTTAATGCATTTCATTGGCTCAAATAGTGGCTGAGTATGCTTTCTACTCAAGTAAATATGAGGCGGTGAAGTCAATACTTATCTAATATGGGTAAATGACAAATGCCCCCTTGGAGAAAGTTAAATGTCAAATGGCCCCCTGGAGAAAGGAATAATAGCAGGGAAGGCTGGATAAACTAACAATCTCCCACTCAGACTTCACTGGCATATGGGATTAATCTTTTCCATCTCCATCTCAAGTAATAAATACACACAATAACAGACCTGAGGGGTGAGACCAACGGGAATTCACATATATCCTAAAGGTAGGTAACGCACCAAATCTCCATCTGACCAGCGCGAAACTTCCCATCCTCAATTAGCCTGCCCTAGACTCGCATGACATACACCAGAGTAAGACTGCTCTAGTCCCATTAGAGCACTACGATCTCACTCGGCTCATGTATGCACTTCTTCACTTATCAGAAAACATTTCACAAAACTTATCCATTTTCAATCATGTTTTAATAAGAAAATAATAATATGTATAATATCAGTAAAATCTCATTGAAAACGTGATCCCCGGGGAGGATAAGTAATCAAAGTGCATACAAAAATGACCTCAGCGTCAAGGTGTAGTCATCAAGGAGTCTTCCCCTCGCACAAATGCTCGTCAGCTTTGATCCGGCCGCTTTCCCAGCAGTGCATGTGACCCAGCCGCATTATCTCATGGCTTTAACATTGCACACCAAAGTAGCGTCACCAGATCTCAGCTTCTTAACACAGTGAAGAGTACATAAGGGCACTAGAGTCACCTACGGGACTGGCTCTGCTCGCACAACGATAGAAATAGGACTCTATCGCAGTAGGTAAGTGGTCTATAGCACGTACAACTTCTCTTGCACGCCGTGATACTGGAAAAATAATATATTGTCGGTTCCTGTATCACGTAGATCCCTTAATCGTCTCAGTCGACTAAGGTGGTCCTCCCAGTGACCAGATCTAGCTTAATTTTCAGGCCTCAGTATATATGATCTCGGAGAGATCTCATCTTGATTATTTAAATAACCAAGGCGACATCAACACCTACTCGTGTGTGTCTCATCCCCTGCATCCCAGTACAGGAGGTTGTCCTGCCCGTGCGACTAGGCGGACACGGCCTGCCGACAGTTAATGATAATCACTTAAATTTCACAAATTCATTAGTTAAATCAGTCACATGATCATGATGCATGCATGTCAACAACGAATATATAAAGATGTGCAAAATATCTCATTCATTCATACACAAGCAGTAACTACATGTACACAAAAGAAGACCCTCCCACTGAAAACAAGGACTACAACTACCAGTATTGCAATCCCATGCCTCTCACATGGCTCACAAAAACATCTCGAGGCACTGCTTTAGTCAGTGGGTCTGCAACCATGTCTCTAGAGGGAAGATAGGACACAACTATCTGGTTCTCAGCAACCTTATCCCTCACAATATGATACATGGACTCAATATGCTTGGATCTCTCATGAAATTTAGGGTCTTTGGAGAGTGCAATGGCAGAGTTATTATCACAATATAGCGGTACTGGCTCTTCTGCACTTCTAATGATCTGCATATCCCGCAAAAATCGCCGAATCCACACAGCTTCTCTTGTAGCATGACTACAGGCCACATACTCAGACTCCATGCTAGAGTAGGCTGTAGACTTCTGCTTTCGGCTAGCCCAAGAGAAAGCTCCACCAGCCAATAAAAATACAAAGCCAGATGTGGACTTGCGAGAATCAAGATCACCTGCATGATCAGCATCAGAATAACCTTGAACTTTAAGTTCACCACATCCTTGATAGCAAAGAGTCAGGTCTTTTGTGCCTTTCAAATACCGAAGTATTCGCTTCACGGCCTGCCAATGACCTTGACCAGGGTTACTCTGATATCTGCTAACCAGCCCCACAGCAAAGCAAATATCTGGACGTGTGCAAACATTAGCATACATCAGACTTCCAACTGCACTGGAGTAAGGAACTCTCTTCATCTTCTCTTTTTCATCATCAGTCTGTGGGCACATTCTGAGGCTCAGCTTCTGATTCTTGTCAACAGGAGTATCGATGGGTTTACACTCTTTCATGCCAAACCGATCTAATACCTTCTCAATATATGCTGACTGAGATAAGCCAATCTTTCTCTTAGCTCGATCTCTCTGAATCTTGATGCCGAGCACATAACTAGCTTCTCCCATGTCCTTCATATCGAAGTTGAGAGAAAGCCATTGTTGAGTGAGATTCAACAACTCCATGTTATTTGTGGCTAGAAGAATATCATCAACATACAAGCAGAGAATAATAAAACTCTTGTCCAGCCACTTCATATATATGCAATGGTCCTCTTCAATCATAGTAAAGCCAAAAGATTTTATGGCATTGTGAAATTTATAGTACCACTGCCTCGAAGACTGTTTCAGCCCATATATGGATTTCTTGAGCTTGCATACCTTCTGATCATGTCCCTTTATTTCATATCCAGATGGCTGCAACATATAAATTTCTTCGTCAAGATCTCCATTCAAAAAAGCTGTCTTCACATCCATCTGATATAATTCCAAGTCCAGGCTTGCAGTTATGGCTAGAATCATCCGGATAGATGTGAATCTGGCAACTGGTGAGAAAGTTTCTTGATAATCTAAACCTTCCACCTGACTGTACCCTTTAGCCACGAGCCTTGCCTTGAACTTGTCAATGGATCCATCAGCTTTCCTTTTAATCTTCAACACCCACTTATTACCAATGGGTTTTCTTCCAGCAGGAAGATCTACAAGCTCCCAGACTTTGTTTTTCATCATGGAAGTGATCTCCTCATTCATTGCAACAATCCATTCCTTCGATCTTGGACCGGAATAATGCTTCTTGATAAGAATCTGGTTCATCATCGTCCATGGAGATGCAGGTATAGCATTCCCCTTCGATATCAAAATATCTACGGGGAATCCTACCACGAAGGCTTCTCCGAATATTCTGACTCTCTGAAGTGCTCCCACTGTTTTCAACATTCTCTGGAACACTCCCACTTTTATCAGCATCCATAGACAAGCTGCCTTGAACACCAACTCTAGGAGACTGGCTTGTGCTGGGAGTGGAGGAGTCAGGAACTTCATGCAGTTCTACTGAAAATTTGGCCCTTTTCCTTTGTGGAAATCTTTCTTCAATGAAATCAGCATGTGGAACCTCCTTTTCAACTATTCCTCCTTTTTCAGTCTCATGGATTACAACATATCCCTTGGACTGAGAAGGGTATCTGATAAATATGCATTCCATGGCTTTTGGCTCCAACTTGGTTCTATCAACTGAAGGAATTAGTGCATAACAAGCAGATCCCCATGGGCGCAAATGATCAATTTTTACTCTGCGGCTTGTCCACAATTCATATGGAGTTTTGGGAACTGATTTTGAAGGCACTCTATTTAAAATATATGTCGCTGTTAAGAGTGCATCACCCCAAAATTCCATAGGCAAATTTGCATGGGCCAGCATACTTCTCACCATATCAAGGAGTGTACGATTCCTTCTTTCTGCCACACCATTCTGCTCAGGACTGTAAGGCATTGTGAACTGTCTGACTATTCCATTCTGCTCACAGAATTCTTTGAATAAGGTAGACATGTATTCACCTCCTCTATCTGACCTGAGCACCTTAATTGTTCTCCCCAACTGATTCTCAACTTCATTTTTATATTTATGAAGCAATCTAACACATTAGACTTGTAGGAGATGAGATATACATATCCATACCGAGAATAGTCATCAATGAATGTGACAAAGTAGTATGAACCATTTCTGGCTCTCACATTCATAGGCCCACAAACATCAGAATGAATGATACTTAACAGTTCAGTTGATCGGGTAGCCTTCCGAAATGGTTTCTTGGTTGCCTTTCCACATATGCAGTACTCGCATGTAGGGAAATCAACATCTTTCAAGGAACCCAGCAAACCATCTCTACATAAGCGTTTCATTCTGTCTTTACCAATATGGCCCAGCCTCGCATGCCAATTCAGACATTCAGAAACACTGAAATTTTCATAATTCACTATTGATGAGGTGATAGGAAAGGAGCAAGATTTGCATTCAACTTCTAACTTGAAAAGATTTTCATACAATCTGCCCCAGGCAAAAATTACATTGTTCAGCCTTATGGACACCTTTTCACCAGAAAATCGAACATCAAAATTATTTTTACATAACTGGGAGACAGACACAAGATTCTTTCTAATATTGGGAACATACAAAATGTCACGAAGCTCCAAAACACGTCCAGTCTGCATGTGTAACTGGTACGTGCCGATCCCCAAAACATCCTCCGCGGCATTGTTCCCCATATATAACTTGTGTTGTCCTTCAGAAATCTGGTGAAACTCTACAAAACCTTCCCTTTCCTTCGTCACGTGCTTGGTTGCCCCTGAATCCAGAAACCAATCAGGGCAAGCCTCATCAGTAAGGAGAACCTCAGAACAAACATTAACAGAATAGGAGGGAGAGACAGGAGGACATACTGTTTTCTTGTCCCTGCATTCTCTAGCAAAATGTCCTCGTTGACCACAAACAAAGCATGTGATCTTGGACTTGTCAACTCTGCCCTGAAAACCTCCTCTCGGCCTAAACTGTTGTTTCCCTTAAAGTATTATCAGGCTCGGTCCTCTTCTCATAAGGCTTCTTCTTATTTTTGAACTTTCTTTTCTTCTTAAACTTCTTAGGCCCCTTTTCTTCTACATTCATGACCACTTCAGAAGAGCTACCCATTCTTCGTTCTGCTTCAATTTCTAAAGCAGTTCTCAAATCCTCAAAAGTCTTAACAGACTTATCATGGGTCATCAAGAGCTTCATCTGCTCCCACGATGGAGGAAGTGACCTTAATACAGCTAGAATTTTCTGATCTTCACTCAGTTTATTCCCAGCTGCAGCTAAGTCACGAATCATTTGGGACATTTTTCTCAAATGATCTGACATGGACTGACTATGAGGCATTCTATAGTTCTCAAACTGCACACTCATTACTCTAAGTCTTGCAGCACTATAGCCTGAATAGGCCTTTTTCAATGCATCCCACATTTCTTTTGCAGTTTCATAAACCTCATATTCCCCAATCAGATCATACATCATACTGCTCAACAGAGTATATCTAGCAGTTGTGTTATCATGCACCCAACTATTATAGGCTTCTACAAGTGCATCAGAAGAGCCACTACCAGGTTTAATCTTAACTTCTCGCAGTGTATATTCAACATTTTGTTCATGTAACAAATATGTCATCTTTCTCTGCCACTGATCATAATTGGTGCCATCTAATTTATCCCCCTTGATTAAGTCCGAGATAATATTTTTAGATGCCATATATTACTGCAAATAAATGAATATGCACATCCATCAACAAATCATGCATGCTGTGACTGATTTCTACATTTATCTCATAGTGATTATCATTTTCACACAACATAACCTACGTGATTCATAGGAAATAGAATTAAAATTTATCATCAAGACAACTGCACCAAAATCAACACTATGTGCAGAAATCAAATGCAATCAATCAAGATAATAAAATTAATTCATTTTCTTAAAATCACATAAGCCTATTTTAATAATTCATACATATCTCATTTTGGGAGTGGTAAAATAAAAAATTACCTGTTGCGAGGAAAGCACTGTAATTCCCTCGCTTACTCCACAAAGAACGAAATCCAACTCACAATAGCTCTGATACCACTGTTGGAGATAAGCAGTAGAAACACGTACCGCAGCGGAAACGTCGATCACAAACCGGAGTTGGATTCACGTCCAAAAATAACCACTCAATCAAGGTAGATAACAGTGAATATCCCACTAAATTAATCTCTACTAAACGAGAGACTAACAATGTATATCCACCCCTCAAGATCTTAGGCTAAAGATGGAAAGCCCTTTTAAATACTACTCAAAATGGAGATGGATTTTGATGGAGTGGAAGATAAAACACAACACTATATACACACCCACAGTATCACTTTGGGTATCACACACACGATTTATTACCCACGCATGATATATATTTATAGTAGGTGCATGGCGGTGGATGCATGGACGGACGTCCAACCAAGCAACACGTAGATCATTCTCCTCGTAATTTCAGTTAGAAGAGGCGGTTCAATTAAACAAAATATAAAGAAGGTCGGTTAATGCATTTCATTGGCTCAAATAGTGGCTGAGTATGCTTTCTACTCAAGTAAATATGAGGCGGTGAAGTCAATACTTATCTAATATGGGTAAATGACAAATGCCCCCTTGGAGAAAGGTAAATGTCAAATGGCCCCCTGGAGAAAGGAATAATAGCAGGGAAGGCTGGATAAACTAACAGCACGAAGAGGATGATGCCGGCGAGGAGGAGGAGGGAGAGGAAGATGGAGCAGAAGACCTTGCAGGCGCGGCTGGTGAGGCTCTCTTGGATGCGCTTTGCGTAGTAGAGGGTGCACTGGTGGCGGAGGCGGTTGCGGGTGGGGGGATGTTCGGAGGGGAGGGGTGGTGGTGGTGGGCGGGATTGTTGGGAGTGCATGGTTTGATGTTTTTTGGGGGGTTTTTGTGTTTTGGTGGTGGTGGTGGTTTTTGTATGTTGGAGGGAATGAGGGGAATGTTTGAGAGGGATTTTGGGGGGTTGGGGAGGGGTTTGAGTGGTGGAAAAGGAAGGTATAAAAGGATGAGTAGTTCCACTAAATAGGGGCTCGGATCAGCTGTTTCCACTGGAAACAAGAAACACAAAACCCAACCAATTATATGTCATCACGTAGGATCTCACACGGGGCATCAAACTGCGTTTAAAAAGAGATGTAAAAAGTGCGGTAAAGTCCTCGTATAATAAAACAATTATAAATGAGACCCTCAAATGTAGGGCTGGTAAACGAACCAAGCCGCTCGGGCTCGGCTTGGGCTCTGCTCGGTTTAATTTCGTTCAAGCTCGTTCAATTAAATAAATGAGCGAGCTTGAACAATTTTTAAAACTCGGATAGGCTCAGAACCTGAATTGAGCTTCATTTTATGTTCAAACTCGACTCATTTGGGTTATAAAAACTTAGTTGAAGCTTAATTAACTCCTTTATAAAATCAGAACATTAAATCAATATAAAGTTATGCTCGTTTTAAATCATGAACTTGGCTCATTTAGGCTAAAATTTTGTTTTCAACCCCTAAAAACCCTAAAATGAAGAAGAACGCTAGCTCGTTGAGACTCGTGAGCTCAACTCGGCTTGGCTCGGCTCGTCTCGGCTCGGCTCGGCTTCTTTATAAACGAGCTGAACTTGAACATGTTAAAACTCGATTCATTCAGCTCGTTCACCACCCCTACTCAAATGAATCAAGCATGATAAAACAATCGTAAATGCGGAGCATTAGGTCCTGCTATAACCATTGATTCTATATGGAGAAACAGCCAGCAAAAAAAAAAAGAAGTTCAGAGGCAAAGATTTTTTTGTTTATAATGTTATTTTTTAAGACTTATTTATGAGACGTTTTTTAAAGTTATTAACAACGTCAAGATTTTGTAGTCTTTATTGGATATATGTAAGTGAAAAGTATAATGTTATGTACATCATTTTTTAGTCCTAATTCCAGTTTACACATGCTTTGAATTTTAAAAAAATAGTATATTACTCATCTAATGAGATACATACTTTTATAAAAAATGAAGCATTTAATTCAATGAATTGCATATGGATGCATTAATAGAAAATGTGAAAAATTTATATCGAATCATATACCTCATTAATTTGAGTATATGTTTCGGTGATTTTCTATTGACGCATTTGAGACTAGAATTGAGGTTGAAAAAAATTACGTGTAACATCACTAAAGTGAAAATGTTAACTTTTTTGTTGTCATTTTCAAATATGTTTGTTATGAAATGACTAATTTGGATGTTATTAATTAAATTTGATGGTCATTTTACAATTTAATTTGGTTTATAATCACAACTACGTGGAAGTTGTTTGAAACTCATATACATTTTTTGATTCACTCTTTTCTGAAAATTTTGATTTTTTATTTAATAAATGGTGTGGTTGGTGGATGTGCATCTCTAATAATAAAAATTGAAAAATGATATATCAAGTTCTATACGAAATCTACATTAGTTTTTTTTTTAAATATACATTCCTTTATTGCTATACATACTATTATATGAATCGATATATACATTTGAGTTACATCAATGTACTTTTTTCATTAAAAGAATAAAAAAAATTACATAGAGAGTGTAGTATATTCACTGAGATACACCATTTTTTTTATTTGAAAAATTAAAAAAATTGCAACCCCATTATCACTGTGCATGAGGAGATAGACAAGGCCTAAAAAACAAATTGAGTGTATTAATGCTCATAAAATTATTTTTTATTTAATAGTTTTTTTTTCCATTCATTCAGTCGGTGATTGTATTTTTGTGTTTGTTTTTTTTTAAATGAGAATGAGTATTTTATCATGCTTAATTCAATTGAGGGTCTCATTTGTGATGGTTTTATTATGTAAGGACTTTACGGTACTTTTTACATCTTTTTTTAGGCGCCATTCGGTATCCTGATGTTTATTCTTTATTCTCGTTGTCTTGGAATACTAAAAAAAAATATGTTTAGAATAATTCATTAATGTATTTATTCATAAATATCTAAATAAAATTTATCCTCTTCTACCGAAAATATGAAAACTAGCCTAGAAGAATTCTCTTTCTAGGTTAGAGTTATTAAATTAACTCTATAAATGTTAGACTCTAGTAAGTTTTTGACTATATCTAATGAGAGACTAACATGTATGTGATATATTTTTATGTATTTTCTAAATATATGTTTGCCTCTAATGGAATCCAATACTGATTTGATCCATATCATATAAAACGCGTTTAAAAAAAAGAAGAGTTTAAAAGGGATAAGTTAATCGTGGGAGAATTTATTATTTAAGCAATACATGCAGTCTTATGTGCACCTTCTATTTCATTTTATTAATAAGATATATATTTCATGGAGACTAAAATTGTTTATCTTTGTGATATAAGTATATATATGGTCACAGGATCCTGGTTTTTTTCTTAAGATATATATTTTGCTTACATGGAATATATATTTTCAAGAAAATCTCAAAGCACAGCTACCAGCGGGACTGTCCTTACGGATTGTCTTTATCATAAGAAACTTATATACTTTAGTTTCCACTACTTTTGATTTGAAAAATTGAAATATTAATTTGTCCTCCCAATCACCTATGTGATGTACACAACAGTGTGAAGAAAGAAGTTTGATGGAGGGAATCATTTGGAAAGGGAAGCATATGGGTTTCTTGGAAGGCGTGGCAAAGCATTTAAGATGATATAAGTATATATACCAGGATCACAGGATCCTCGTTTTTTTCTTAAGATATATATTTTGTTTACATGGAATATATATTTTCAAGAAACAGATTGTCTTTATCATAAGAAACTTGTATATTTAGTTTCCACTACTTTTGATTTGAAAAATTGAAATATTAATTTGTCCTCCCAATCAGCTATGTGATGTACACAACAGTGTGAAGAAGGAAGTTTGATGGAGGGAGTCATTTAGAAAGCGAAGCATATGAATTTTTTTTGAAAGACGTGATAAAACAGTTATCATCATTACATTTTAAAAATAAATACATAAAAAATTAAAAAGTTAAAAATTATTTTTAAATTGTGTTCCTAAACACATCTAAAAAAAACCCAAAAATACCCACGAACCCACCCAAAACCCCGTCAATTGAAGCCTCCACACTCGACAGAACATCTTCACTTACTTAAAAAGACACAAAGTAAGCCACAGTGGTGGTTGAAATCATTCTTTTTCCTTTACCTGCGAGACCTTCCTCTGCATTTGAAAATAACAAAAAAGCAAAAAAAAGGGGTTACATTGATTTTTTATTATTTTTTTTAAGAAAAAATAAATATTTATTATTCAATTTTATTTTTAAACTTGAATTATAAATTTTGAACGAGAAAAAAATAAAAAGACAGACAAAGAATCACATAAGGAAGAGAATGAACTCGCATCTCCCACTTCAAAGTGAAGGCCGTTCTTGACTTCCTGATGAAAAACGGCCTCGTCACCGGGACCTCCAACTCCAGCTCCAGCTCGTCCTCCTCCTCTTCCGATGCCTGGCCTCACCTTCCGCCTCAGGTTGTTCTACGCGATCCACTCTGTTATGTTTGGTTTTTCGTTTCGTATTGATTGTGAATGTGCTTTTTTTAATGGCAGAATTGATGAATCCGTACGGGTTTGGCCGCCTCCAGCGGAGGCGGAGGAGGATTCTTCGTCCGATGTGGAGTTCGGGACTGCTCGTAGGCGGAGACGAAGACGGCGAAGGAGACGATGTAGCGGAGGAGGCGGGGGAAGCCGTTTGAGTCGGAGGAGGGGCGGAGCGGACGTCGAGGAGGGTGGAGGCGGAGGAGGAGAGGAGGGAGTTTGAGCCGATGATGGTGATTCAGTTGAGGGTGAGTGACAGGTGACAGGTGGAGAACTAATCTCCTTTTTAATTTAATTTTAGTGGTTGGGATTGAAATTGAGAATATAAAAAATCAAGGACTGTAATTCTTTGTTATTTATTGGGCACGGGATGAAGTTGATTTAACTTGGATAATGATTGGGTTGTGTAAAACGAAGGGAGATGAATTTTTTAAAATAATAATATAGAGTATTTTTATTCTCCAGATAGATAAGCCTGATAAATTATTTTCATATTTTATTGAAATTGTTATCCGACTTTATTTTAACTTATTCAAACATAACTATTAAAGTTTATTCACGCCAAACAAACAACGAATAAGAGCTATTATGTTGTTATTCATCTCTATTATCTGTTTATGTTAGTTGACAAAGGGAGGGGGGGGGGGGTGGTTATTGTTTAGCATATAAAAATGCCCCCATGTTAACTAACAATTACATTTTTTTCTTGGTCTCTCGGCTTCTTTTTTTTGTTGCTTATCCCATTTTGGATTCCAAAAATACTCTTTTGTACATTGTTCAACTGTATGTTTAATAAATTGCCTTTCGGGATTCTCCCACACTATTATCTATACATATTGTTACCTAAATTTGTATATTGTTATGAACATGTGTATGCTTTTAAATAAACTAAAGAATAATTTTTTTTTGGGATGATAGTAAATTTTTAAACATCCTTGATCATTGTTATACATTTAAGAAAATTGAGGTATATATTTTAATGAATTATAATTTTTTATATAGTCTTGTATAAGGAAACATGTATACTTTTAGCAAAATGAAATTGCACGATGGCTTACATGTAAGGATTAATCTAAATAACAAAGTTATGAATTGAATAATATTATTTATAAAAAAATGTAAAAAATTTATAATAAGATAAAAATATCTCAATACGTTAAGTGGATGAGGCTATCGATGTATGTAGGACTGAATTTGGGATTGATGATTGTGTGTAACAAATAAACTCGCCCATCTAACCAAACGGATCACTGATCAGCAAATATTGGGCCGTCCTTGTTAAGGCACCACCAGGCCGGGCGTTGAGAAAAAGGCCCACAGAATCTTATATATCAACCTTTCTTGTTATTTGGAGCCTAGGACCTAGGAACAGAGAAATAAAAGCTTAGGCTGGATAATGCAAAAGCCCAACCCCAAATTATTCGAGGACTTTATAAGAGTTTTGCAGCCTTTGGATCGAATTGGTCCATACATTTAAAATAATTCTACAGATTGCTTTAAATCCTTGGACCAACCTATGTGACTAATATTCCTTCTCTGCACTGATTAGTGTATTATCCATGGTACTTATAATATGGGGGAAAGATCACTTAAAATGCTCAAAAACTATAATTTTAGTGAATGTTTTTCAGCATAAGTGATGTTGTGGAATCACTAATATGATTGGTGTACCAATATAAAAAAAATATGATTGGTGTTTTATTTTTTCCAGTGAATTTTATACTTTGGATAAGGAGGAACTTGATGGGATTGGTTAAGAGAGTTGTTCAACGCCTTAGTCTGAGTCTGAATCCTCTGTGAAAAATATAATAAATCCATATGTAGGCTAATAAAAAAATATCGTGTTGAGAAAAAAAAATCTTTAAATTTAATTAAAATGCACGTCAAAAACTACGTACACATGCACTTTTTTTAAAATGTTGTGCTATCTATGTAGTGTTCTTATTTTGGTCAACATAGAGATTATGTGTGTCTTCAACATATACAATTTCACACAGAATCAATGTTTAGAATCTTGCAAGACTGCTATGTGAGCTTGCTTTTGGTGAATTAGCCCCAAAAAACACTCAATTTTTCGTCTAAATTAAAATGCATATGAACTTGTCCAAGTTAACAAATTTTATATATCTAATTATACAATTTAAGCTCATGAAAAGAAAAAAAAAGTTTTAGAGCTCTTAAACTTGACAATTGTTTGTATAAAGAAAAAAATTGCACATTCACTGTAAAGCTCACACTTCACAGAGATTCATCAACCAAAGTGCTATTTCTTGATTTGCTAATGTTTCTTTGGGGACAAGGGACCACTCCTGAATGTTTGCTGGTATGTTTAATTAATGTAAAATGTTATGCTTAGTTTTTTTTTTAGTTAACTTTACAGACCGCACATGTTTTAATTTTTTGAAATATTTATTTGATTAATTAATCAAATACATTCTTTTATAAACATGTACATATTTGTATAAATTGAATGCATATATCTTACGTTTTTCACAACATAGTATATAGTGACATAATGGAGACTAGACTGGGTTACTGACGTGACATCTACAAAAACGACTATAAAAAAAATTGAATGCATCAAAACTTTTAGTAAATTGAGATTCATTGAAAGCCAATCGCCATTAAATATCCAAATTTTTTGCTGCAGTAATCATATTCACAATTCGGATAGATAGACTCAAATCTCAATATAAATTGATCATTTATTAGATAAAGAAAACGTTTCATCATCATCATCATCATCATCATCAATTTTATAGTTGCATACTTGCATGTATACATAATACACTGATGGTTTGGTTCTCCATTTTTTGGCAGATTACTTTTGTGTTCTTGTAATTGGAAAAATATCAACCACTGCTGTTCATAGAACTACCAACTTTCGAAAAAGTAGGACAAACCCACTTGAAATTATTTAACTTTGCAGCCTTTATTTTTCTCAAAAAAAAAAAAAAAAAACTTTGCAGCCTTATCATCATAAGCATATCCACATTTTCTCGCTTTTACGTCTCAAAAACCTGCATGCTTATGCTTTAATATGGTTTCTGATGAAGCTTACGAAAAATAAGAAAACAGGGGTTCTGATTTTGATGAGAAACATGAAAGCAGGAAAATAGGTTAATAACACTCATCCCTTACACATTTTTTTGAATATAATTCAATAAAATTGATTAGAAATACTTATGCAGAATATACAAAATTCCTAATACAATGTATGCTTTATTATGTCCGTATATATTTTATTAAGAGAAATATAAAAATATTTGCATTTAATTCATATCTGAGTATATATATATATATTGAAATGATTAGGTGCGGCGAACGGCGGGTGCGGCCGCGATATGGGCCGTCCGATCACGGGTCCATCGCATCCGACGGTCGGGTGCCGTGATCAACGGCCCTTGATCGCTGCCGCACATGCCGTTTGCCGCACCTAATCGGTTATATATATATATATATATATATATATATATTGCATGTATTTCATAAGATAAATATATATATTTAATTTTTTTATAACATGTTCAATCTGCAAAAGTCATTAGAGGAATGACTAAGTATAACATTTCCTTTCATGCTCTCTGTTTTTGTTTCTTATAAAACAGTTATTCCAATCTATAGTTAATTGGGTAACAACCTTTATTCTTGATTAATTATACGCCTACAACAGTGTTAAAAAAGAACTATGCAGATTTGATGTAATATTGTCTCAAGTCAGTCTCCCATTGAAGAAAAAGGAGATCTTAATAGGATACCACTAAATGGTGACAGAAAATTAGAATATCAATGCACTCAAATTATTTTGTAGTTTGAATTTCACAATTGCATATGTTCATTAATTTGTTAATCAAATAAATAAGCGAAGTCATTGAAGGGACAACTTCCAACCACATCTCATTTTCTTGAACTAATTTTCATTACTTCCATGCACACCAAGGTGTAACAAAATCAAATCTCATCGAAACATACATTATGGGATACAACAAGAGAATCAACAACAGATTACAAATCATTCAATACAATCACATTTATTCATACAAACCTTCACCAAAGACACCCCCCCCCCCCCAACTTAAAACATTTTCTAACTGTTGATGACGGCGCAGTTCTTCCTGATCTCCCCTACCGACCCAGTCTTCACTTCCACCCTCCCCATCTTCTCCATCGCCACCGCAAACTCCTTAAAGAACTCCGATACCGGACCGCCGACGAGCCTCGAAATGTAAGCATTGGTGAATGAATTCTTGGTGAGGGAGGAATCCGACACGAAGATCCCTCTCCGCTTCAGCACCAGTTTGTAGTACCCGAGATCGAACGTCCGGAAGCTCCCCGGGTCCATCTCGACGATCGTTGTGTTGTCGCTCAGGGTCCTGCACTTGTTCTTCTTTAGGTTCGCCGCGTACTCGCTGTCCAACGCCGGGTCCTGGTCGCCTTTGCCGGTGAAGTTGTAGAGGCGGTTGCTGAAAGTGAGGGGGCCGCAGTGCGTGATGCCAATGGTGTGGGCACCTGATTAAAAAATGAACGGGTTAAGAATCATTGGAAACTGTGATTACTGTGATATAATAAATGTATTAATTATTATTATTAATAATATGTGATACTCACCGGAAAGTAGTACTAGATCGGTGAGGTTGAGTCCCTTGTTGGCGAAGGACGTTTGGAGTTGTGTGAAGTTGAAAACCGGCGCTGGGATGTTGTTTTGGGCCTCTGTCGCGTTCGATATGGTCCCATCTCTCCTCCCCATCGGTACATTCCAGAATGGTCCTCCCTATAAGAGAGTCAAGGTCAGTTTGAAAAACATTGTTTTGTTAGCTTTTCAATAGCTATAGATATTTTGATCTGAAAAAGAAAGAAGAAGGTTTGAAAAGTTAAAGGTTGAAATTATGTTTGGATCCACATTTGATAATCTTTTGTTTTTCAAAAACAAAATCTGCCTAGAGGCAGATCCAAATGGACCCAGGAGTATGTGAGTGCTCACAATGGTGACAACTGCGTCTCTCGCGGCCAATGCGAGGGTGTCGGCACAAGAAACAACACCCGGACAGGCGGCTTCTAGGAGAGCTTTCAAATTGTCGATGAAGCCGAAGCCTCGAAGCGACTGGTTCGGGATTGCAGACTTCTCGGCTTGGTTGTTGCTTGTGGAATTGATCAGAACCGAACCATCACAGCCCTGAAACAGAGCAAAATCAATCCAAATTAGTCTAAAATTCACATTTGGCTTAAAAAAACAGAGCAAAAAAACAGAGAAAAAACAGAGGATATACTGACCCTGACAAAGCAGTCATGGAAGTGCATCCTGAGGAGAGGAGCGGCGAGTGTCGGCGCATTCTTGATGTGTTTTGTTACGAACTCCGAAACAATCTGCTCCGCCTTCGGACAGCTGTGGGCGTAGAAGCCAAGCTTCAGATCAGCATGAGCAGAACCAAAGAGAAGGCCAAGAAAGATGAACCCAATGTAGGTGGTGGCCTTTTCCATTGTTTTCTTTTAATGGAGGAGACAAACCTTCTCTAAACAGTTCTTTATAGAGCTGGTGCACAGAAACCCAGTTCAATAGATGATGATTTATAGGCTCTAAAGGTAGCAACTTCACAAAGGCCGCTAAACCACCATGTGCTGCTTTTCTCTTAGCTGTTGTCTTTACTACAAGGACTTATTTGTTTATGCAGGGATTTGGTGGATTTCTATTAGTTGTATATGTTATAATTGGGCCCTCTTTGAAGGACTTGTTACAGGTAGTCTGCATTTTCATAATTTTGATTTTTTTCATATCATATGGAGCATTCTAACAGCTACATTTTATATGCATAAAAGTTATTTTGAATACTGTCTCTGTCTCTCTCTTTTTGAAGGGTGTGTGTGTGGGAGGGCTTGAAGAATAATCTTAACTAGGCCAGTTGTTCTACTTTGGTTTGTTCTATATTTCTTTCTACTGTAAAAGTTGCTCTCAGCCCTCTCCCACACAGACAAACAACAAGCAAACTTGTTGTGCATGGACCATGGTGTGATTTTTTTTTTTGGCCTAGGACCATGGTGTTATTGTATTATGTGCAACACACAGCTGGTCATGTTGCAGTACATCTCCGATAAGCTATATAGAGATTAAAAACAAATTTATGTTAATGAATTAAAATATATTTAGTGTCATTTTAAAAAGTATCTTATTTCACACTCAAAACATCACATCTCTCCCACATTTTCATACACAAAATCTAGTGTAAGAGTAGAATTACGATGAAGTTATAAATTTTTATTTCATCTTTTATTCACAAAATCTAGTGGTTAACGAGATACATGCATGAGGCTGTAAAATGAGTTGAGTGTAACAACGTCTCATAGCAACCCAAAGTTGGCCTTGATCTTTTGCAAATTCTCTGTGACACCAACTGGGAGAGCATAAGCTAAAATGCCTTTGTTAGATAGTTTACATCAATCTAGCTTATAATTGATTTATTTAACCATTGCCGATTGAATTCATGTCATCTGTTCATCTGACATAATATTTGCCGACAAATATAGTGCCATATATCATTCAAATTTAAAAGAGGTTTTTTTGGGTAGAATGAAAACTTGTTTTTATTTGCATTAGGTAACCGTCAGATGATGAGCAGGCACATGTAACTACTGCCTTAATATATATTATAATAATTGTGATTATATATTAAAAATGAACACAGTAAGATTGAGAACGACAATATAACGGTCGATTTTTCTATAACCCCGACAACTTCATCAGTTCATCCACCGAAGCTAACAAATGCAGCTACCACGTAAACATTTGGATATTAAAATATATATGTCCACTAATTTAGAGGTTTATTTAATGGTTAGTTATAAATTTTAAATGATATATTTTGCATTATAGCAATATTGGTTCGTTGACGTCCTCCAATCTCGAGGAGATGATGGTCCTTTCTCGAGATGTGTAACAAAGAATCAATGCCTTGCAAGATATATGAATCTTTTCTGGGAAAAATCGATGTGAACCCCCCCCCCCCCCCCCCCCCCCAGATAATCTCCTGCATTTTTCTTACATAACCAAAATCGAAAACATGCCCTTTCTCATTTAAGTTAACTATGGGTTAACTGAATTTAAACTAATATGTGCATTTACGTTTAAACCCTCACTGGGGTTTATTTGGATTATTGCATTTTGAGTGGATTATGTTTAACAAAATATTCCTATGATGGAGTGTTATGGATTTTGGTTATGTTTATGGGGAGTTATTTTGGATTTAAAGAAAATACAGGGGGTTATCTAGATTTTATGTTTGTTGGGGGGGGGGGGGGGATGGGGGTTATATGGAATTTTCCCTTCATTTATATATGAAAAATAAAAGATAATGCAATCTTCTTATTTATCAGTTTTTTGGTTTTTCTTGATCATCATGAACGCAGTAGGAGCACCCCGATGATATATAAGAAAATTTTGTGAGGATTTAAATTCAAGAAGATGAACTTTTCTAGTGCTTATATTATAAAACACAAACTACTGTGTTCTCCTCGTACATGTTATTAGAATAGGCAAATCTGAATCCATCCATTGAAAGAAAGAAACAACAAATTAAAGCGCAGAGGAGACAAAGCAAAAGTTCAATTGGGGTGGGGAGGGCCCTATGATTATCTGTCTCATGTCATATCATAAATAACGGTATTAGAAAGACCAATGTCTGGTCTATGGGACCTTGGGATGCTTCTTTGGGGGACTATCTTCTTCTTTTGTGTTTGGCTCTTTATCAGGCATGCATTTTTATTCTTTTGTGCATGTGTTTGGGGGAGGGAACCATATATTAATGCATGTTGTATGTGCATACATCACACCATTTCACCTGCCCTAGCCGGTTGCTTGTGTTGGTTGAACCACTTATGTGGGGGCCTAAGTGATCTGTTATTGCAAGTTGGGGGTAGTGATTAGGTGAAACCCTAAAGCAAGTTGTTAATAGATCATGTTAGTTAAAGACTGTGTGGGTTTGGAATTGGATTCTCTGTGTCAGCCATGCATGCACGCAGGAGAAGCTTCTACGTGGTTTTTGTTCGGACTCTGGTTTCTGATTTTAAATTGAGACCACGTGAGATTCATTTGAAGGAGGGGGCTTTTTAAGTGAATCGTGATTGTCTACGTGGCTATCTATGAAAAGGTTGGTCTATACATCGTTGTTTATTAGGGTCCAATAATGATTCCCAGACCCCAATTTTACAAGCCCCAAACAGGCCCAATGAGGTGGCAAGTATGCATTGTCTATTATACCCTTTAATTGATAACTACCTTCAATAAAAAAAAGTTTGTTTTGATTTAATCCGAAGATCATGGAGATTTTATTAATCATTTTATTTCTTCTTCTTTGCATCATATAAAATCATGAATCCCAAATACAATTCACTTGTTATTTACATTCATTCTCTTTCTCTCTCTATGTGCTCCACAACAATGAATATCTGTAAGAGATCCCATTCTTATTTAACTCGATCAGTGGTTATGGTAAGTTGAACCGACATAAAAAAAACTCTCGAAAACCATTGATCGAGTTCTTACACGGACGGTCGAGATCGTCGTCGAAGAGGAAGGATCCGCGGCCATCGTCATCATCGGATCCGGCGATCGGGTTGTGGAAGCAATCGGAGAGCCAGTAGTCGCAGAACCAGGGGGACGAACGGACGAGATCCCACCACGCATCGGAGAAGTCCACGACCATCTGATACGCCCAGGGGACGTACATCGGAGCATTCGGATTCAGCCCCAACTCCGACCTCCTGTTAATTATGTCCATCTACCACTGATTGATTTCATCGCGGTGGATAAGTTCTT
This sequence comes from Acorus calamus, assembly GCA_030737845.1. NCBI lineage: Eukaryota > Viridiplantae > Streptophyta > Magnoliopsida > Acorales > Acoraceae > Acorus > Acorus calamus. The sequence goes on along the minus strand of CM060858.1, from coordinate 12,023,009 downwards.
GAAGAGTGCTTTTGTGGCGGCTTCGATTAAGTTCCCGAGCGCCCTCTTCGGTATGTTCTGCGTTTTCTCTGTTTTGATGGCTCTGGATGTAGTGGCTCCATCCGCCGCCGCCGGATTGATGGGCTTCTTCGAACCGGCGACTCTGTTCATTCAGAGGTGGCTCCCGCTATTTTACGTTCCGTCTTTGGTCGTGCTGCCGCTTGCTGTGAAGGATATCCTGGCGGCGTCAGATCTGTTTCATCCTTGGTATGTATGTGGTGCTTTATATGAATTTTGAGACTGTTCAATGTTCAGCTGTGTTTGGTAGATAAAAAATTTCCTTTTTGAGTATGTATTGTCATATTGATTTTGGTTAATCTGCTTGTTTTTCAGATATGAAGTGTGTCCTTAGTTTCTTTTTCTTTGCATCATATAAAATCATGAATAACACAAGTTATTGTTACATTTTTGTTACATTTTATAAATGTAACACAAGTTATTATTACATTTTTGTTAAATTTTGTAAATGTGAGAGATGCAATTGTTTTGTTAAATGTAACATACAGTGAAAATAGATCACATTGGAGACGGATAAGGTGAAGTAAATCGAAAACAAGGTCAGATATTGTTTTGTTGTATTTACATTGTGGAAACTGTGTATTGATTAATACTGTTACATTTATAAATGTAACAGTTAATGAATATTGCGGTTTGATTCGAAATAGACACATTTAAGCAATACACAATTTTTGTTATTTTGTTACATTTGAAATGTAACAGTCTTGTAAATGTGTGTATTATTTTTTGTATTTACATTTGAAATGTATCAATTTTGGAATGATATAATGTTATTTATGCAACACTGTTACATTCTGTTACATTCGTAAATGTATTTTGTTACATTTGTGCAACACTGTTACATTCTGTAACAGTTATAATCATAGAACATTTTTTTGTGTTATTTAGATAATTTTGATGTAATTTAGATAAGTTTTGGTGTAATTTTGATGAAAAACAATTTAGGTGATTTTTGTGTAAGTTAGGTAAGTTTTGATGTAAAATTCATAAGAATTTTAAAAATTCAAATTTTAAAATAAGTAAATTTTAGAGAGATATATTTTTTAAATAGGCAAATATCAAATTAGGCAAATTCAAATTAATGTGAAATATTAATAAGAGAAAAAAAGGGGGATTTGAGTTAATGAGATATATTTTTAATGAAGGGCATATCTGTATTTTGACATTTTATCCATTTTCAAAAATCAACAAGCCAACCAATAAGGTAATGACACCTCATGGGGCCTGTGAATCGGGCCTATGAGTTGGGGTCTGTGTATCATCACTCTTTACATTAAAAAAAATTAAATGTAAAAAAACATTTTTTATAAGATTAAAACAAAAATGTCTAATAGAAAATGAAGAATAATAAATTAAAAAAACTTATGTTTCAAAAAAAAATTAAAAAAAATAAAAACAAAAGAACGAAAAATAAGGCAAAATTTGAAAATCTAAACTGTATTCAAAGAGGAAAACTCTTTTTTTTTTCTTTTCATAAAAGGAATAAAAAAAATCCTTAAATCAAGAGATTTGTTATTAAAAAAATTATTTTTTTGTAAACAGATAAATAAATACTATATATAGGAACAAAAAATATGGATAAGATATTAATTTTTTTATAAAAAAGATTAAGTAGATGAATGAATATATTTAAATTTAAAAAAATTAAATTTATATAAAAATGCTTAATATAAAAAAAACATATCCCAAATTTTGGGGGCTATTTTAGGGAGGGGCCCTATGCAGTTAGTTGCCTTGGTGACTTCTACCCAGGGCCGACCTTGATTATGGCTCAGACTATCATTAACATGATTTTATGAGTTCCCGGTGATCATAACACAACGGTTCAGAGTTTATCTGTAAAAATGATAAGTCTTTTTACCGAGTCGTGATATTGACTTACCCCTTCTGCTTCTCAACAATAACTTAAAATTTTTCTATGAGACTAGAACACACAGGTGGAGGTAGCCTACCTATTTGGACATGAGGCTACATGCATTTTTCCCTAGAATTTATGTACTGTTAATAATATAGTGTGTGTCTCAGTTAACTTGTCCATGGCATCAAAATGATAAACTCAAACATATGTTGAAGCCATCCATGTAGTTTCACTACAAACTAGTTGCCTTATAAGTACCTGAAAAAACCTATACAGTTAAATCAGTTGGCACTACAAATTCATTTTCTTGGAAACTTCCAAAATGCCTTTATAGGCGTACAACGACATATGTACTGTTAGGTTTGTGGGCCCATTATGTTGTTGGCTCCAGCCCATTTGAGCTGCCAAAATGAATGGGCATACACGTAAACCATGAACACGTCATACATATAAGGAAAAAAAATGAAAATGAATATAACCCCTCAAAGTTCTCTTGATATCCATATCCCCCAGTAATATTTCTCTTGATACCTCACTATGTTATTTCTTCAATGTGTTAAAAATAAATTATTGTATATTTTTAGGTTAATTACACACAAGTTTTAACTGAATAACAATAGGGGATGATATGAATTAAACACATAAATTTCAGGGGGTTAGATGGATATTCATAAAAATAAAGGTCAATATGTATGTTCAAATCTTTCAGCGGATCATATGAATGTATATATTTTTAGTGTGATATCATGTAACATAATATTCAAAGAATATTCTTCCTAAATTGATGACAATTTAACTTAGGGAGTTTTTAACCAATGAAACTTTCCGCGCGGGGGGGGGGGGGGGGTATGAATATTAGCGAACTTTTTCTATCTGTATTTTTTTTTAAATTACACCAAAAAAGTTTTCTTCTATAAATTTAAAAAGTAAAATGACTTAATTACCCTTATGTTATCTACTATTTAAAAATCATCATACATTTTTAATTATTAAACACCTCAATTAAAAAATATTAATAAATAATAAAATATTTTTTTATTTATGCATGAATTTAATTATTATTTTTTATATATCTAAATACACCATTATGAGTTAAATTATAAAAAATTGAAATTTTGTGTTATAAGATATTTCTAAACTTTATAAAATGTTGTGGGACGCTTATATATATTTAGTATTATACAAAAAGTCCTTGTGTAAATATTTATAATATATAAATAACAAAAAAATTGAAAAAAACTTTAAAAATGGCAATTTAACATTTTTGATAGCGTTCTTAGAAAATTTAGCGTGTAAAATCACTCTCAAATAAAAATTATTTTTTATAATATTATTTTTCAATTAGATGATGGTGTGAAAAATTTTAAATATGGTGACAAAGTTTAAAAATTATAAAAGATAAGGTCATTCGAGTCATTTTAGATTATGGATTGTTAAATGAGACTTTATTCACTAGAATTCTTAAAAGTAGTCATTTCAAATATTATTTAAAAGACTTTGTTGGATATTTTTTCTAATACACACACTATGTAAGAAAAAATACCTTCCAACATTTGAGATATAAAAGTGTTAGACACAGTCCGTTTTACAGACCAAAACGAGTCTGAACTTTTTTTTGTATTTTTAAAAATAGTATACATTATTTAATGAGAAATATATTTTTGTAAAATATGAAGTATATACTCCCATTAATATAATTGAATGATATTTTTTTATAGACAAAGTTAAAATTTTTATATATTTCATTTAAAGTGGTCAAAAAATAAATGATGCTAACGAGTTATACAGGATTGCGTTTTGGACTGTAAAAATAACCGAGTACAACGACGCTCTTATGATATACATATTCCCTTTACATTCACTGGACTATCCAAGAAAAAATCCCAAACATATTATGTGCTCAGAGACCCTAATCTACCATTACCGAAAAATATCAGCAATGTTATTGTAACGGTTTATTCCTTTCTTTTCTAACATGAAATTTTTGGTAAGATGATCATATTAAGTACCACCTCGATAGTGTGAGTTACAATAAAATGTGAAAAAAAAACGTTGCTTTTGTTTTAAAATGGGATTTAATTTTTTTGAGATGCTGTTGTGATCGATCCGTTGCAGAAACCACTTCTCAACCATCCTACATTTGTGACTTTTTGTTAATAACAACCTATCCTAGAAAAAAAAGGAGGTTTGTTATTTCACTCATTTAAAAAGAGAGGATCTAGAGAAGAAATTCAAGCACAACTTGATCGTCCACTCACTTAAGAAAATATTCCACAAAATCCATTATCCACTCTACGGAGGATCATGAAGTGGACAGAGAAGACAACGTCTTCACGTACCTTTAATCTAGTCTTCTCTCTTCCTTGTTTTAAATTTTAAATCTGAATTTCTGTTTTATTGATTTGGTTTTATCATTTTAGATCTATTTTTTTTTCAATATAAAACACATTATTTTATCGTCAATAGGGATTGACAATCATTAAGTGGGGTGTTAGAATAGGTGCAATAACTTGATCAGTTATCAATACGAAGAACCTGGCTTCCAGTGTCAATTTGTCTCTATAGTTTTTTTTTAATTTTTGGATTGGTAATCAAGATTTTGTATTGCTATATAAATATGAACTTTACAAGTAACTCTTTACAACAAAAGAGAGCTACAGAACAAAAAGTTGTAGGACTCCTATCAATTCCAATGAAAATCTATTACTTCTATCCAAATGCCACCAAAAAACCAAGTTTTTCAGCACATAGCAGACCAGTTGAATCACATCATCCCGTCCATAACAGAGCCCTTCTTGATATCATCTGACATGAGGTTCTGCCCTGTTTGCATCATTTAGTTCTACCCTGTGTGCCACAAGGTTGCAGAGGCAATGCATACCCCCCATCAAACTGCAGGGATCGAACATTAAATGGAGTGTTAGAATTCTTGTCTCTATAATTGCCTATATATATAGTTGTTTTATTGAAATTTGCTGGATCAAACATTAAATGGAGTGTTTGAATCAGGGCCGGCCATGAGATTAGTGAATTTAGATGGCCCTAGGCCAACTTATAAAATAGGGCCCTAATCCATTTACATTAAAAAAAATTGAATGTAAAAAAATGTTTTTTACAATGTGAAATAAAAATGTCTAATAGAAAATGAAGAATAATAAACTTAAAAAACTTATGTTTCAAAAAAAATAAAAAATAAAATAAAAAACAAAAAAAAAGCAAAAATTGGAAATCTATACCGTATTTAAATGGAAAACTCTTTTTTTTTTCTCTTCAGAAAAAGAATAAAAATCCTTAAATCAAGGGATTAGTTGTTAAAAAAAATTATTTTTTATAAACAAGTAAATAAATCCTATAAAATAGGAATAAAAAATATGGATAAAATTTTTAAAAAATTAAGTAGATAAATGAATATGTTTATATTTAAAAAAATTAAGTTTATATAAATATGCTTAATATACAAACAAATATATCTCAGATTTTGGTGCCCTTTTTGAGAAGGGCCTTAGGCGCACACAGAGCAAAGAGGAGGGTTTTGAATCATGACTGGAGATCACTTTTAGAAAACATCTCTTCCAACGTTAGTCCAACCGAAGCCAGAGAGAGAACGCGAACGAAGAAGGATGGCCGGCCTTGGTTAGAATGAATACAATAACTTGATCAATTGTCAATGTTGACAACTTGGCTTCCTATGCCATTTTATCCCTAGACCTTAGTTGTTATATATATACTCCCATATTAAGATAGGATCGAAACCATACACAAGAATAAATGAATTGAGTACTATATTAGGAGCTTAAATTTCAGTTCATATATTTAAATTCAACCCTTGCCATCTTTATTAATCATGAACCAAAGCAAGAATCACAACATAATTACACAGAGCCCTATAAATGGATTTGACAAACACAACACACAATGTACTGATCACACACACCATCTTCATCGAAAGTTACAACAAACGTGTCTCAAAGCATGCATGATCAATTCACCAAGGCACAGTTCCTCCTGATCTCCCCAGCATTTCCGGTGAGCACCCCAATCTTCCCCATATTCACCATAGACTTCGCAAAATCGCCGAAGAAGCTTGGCCTCGACGACAACACTTGCCGGCCCACATAAGCCCTAGTCACCTTGTCATTGAGGAGGGCGGCGTCGGAGTGGAAGAGCCCCCTCCTCTTCGACACGAGCTTGTAATAGCTTGTGTCGAACGTCTTGAAGCTCCCGGGGTCCATCTCCACCGTCGTCGTGGCGTTTTCCGGCTTACATTTCTGTCGGAGCTTGGCCACGTAGTTAGGGTCCAACGAGGGGTCGACGTCGCCCTTCCCGATGGTGTGAGCACCTAAACACATCAAGATAAAAAAATCAAGATTTGATTCTATCATATTTGATCAGTCTACAAGAATGTTATATATACCTGATAGAACTACCAAGTCTTTTGCACTTAGTCCCTTATTGGCAAAGATTGATTTCAATTCAACAATGTCTGCATAAGAAGATGGTAGATTTGCTAGAGCTTCGGCGGCCGACGACACACGCCCATCTCTCCGGCCGGTGGGGACTTCATAAAAGGGGCCTTTGTTCTATCAAATGATCAAATTGTTGATCAATGTTTAGTTAAAAATACATATAGTTTTCACTTGATTAATCTGAAGTACAACAATACTGATAGGAGTACTACGAGTGAAAAAAATGTACATACCAAATGCACGGCCTCCCTTGCCGCTAACGCCACGATATCAGCACAAGAGACGATGCCGGGACACGCCTCCTCCAAGGCCGCCTTGGCCGTGTCAATCACGTAGAACCCGTTGAGGCTCTGGTTCGGCATCGCATCTTTTTCGGCGATGTTGGACTTTGTAGAATTTATTAATACTGAACCATCACATCCCTGTAAACAAAACATGCTTAAAATGAACTAATATAACAATATTTTAAGGACCATTTGAAAGCATGTTTGAAAAAAACAAGTAATAAATCTAAGATTTTAAGAATTTTACTTTATTTGCCTTTGCATTTTTTATTGGTACTAAAAATAAGTTCAAAAACTATTTTTCTTAATTAATCATACTTTTTTAGAATGATTTGAAACCACATTTGTATTTTTTTATTACAATAAAATAAGCGTGCATCCAAACGGGTTCAAATAACCATACCCCTTAGTCTTTGAATCGTATTGACAACCAATTTCTAATAATCAATCATTCTTTTCATAAAAGCTTTTTTTTTTTATAAAAAAAAAAAGTAAAAATAAACGGGCATCCAAACGGGATTGTATATAAAAAAATATTTTTTTGAACCAATGAAGACTCACCCTTACAAAACAATCATGGAAGTGAAGCCTTAACAACGGAGCCGCCACCGTCGCATCTCTTGCGATGTATCTCGCCGCCGTGTTTCGAACGATCGCCTCCGCATTGGGGCACGTTTTCGCATAGAATCCGACTTTCAGGCCTTTTGATTGAGTTGGGACTAGGAAGATCAACAATACCGCTGCCATTTGGAGCAGTGACTTGAAGAGAGCCATCACTACAGAAGAAGAAATCAATAGAAAGTTTTCAAACACAAAAGTGGGTGATGATATTGATTGAACCCTATAACAATGCCTTTTATATTCTCCAAAAGTTGAAAGGAATTCTTGTCTTCAGATAGAAGGCAATTTCCCTAGTCCTTCTTGATGCGTGTACACAGTACACTTTTTAAAATGTAAAAAAGAATTGATTGCTTTGTTTGTTTGAACGAATGAACACATAAAATAATGTTTGGCGCGTGGAGAGCACATGGAATGTCACTTTTTGGGTAGCTTGGCGTGTGGTTTCCACACTTTCAAATGGGCCTTTTTTGACTTGCCTGGGGTAGCTCACATATGCTTTGTCATAGACTCATAGTTTATACTTGTTAGAGAATTTGATCGTCACCAACGATCGTTTAAGTGGTGAAGATTGTGATGATTTTTTGTGCATTATATATTTCAAGTGGGTCTCAATTATATATGATGCTGTTCATTAAAGTTTTATGTGGTTGCATGGGTTACAGCTAGCTTTCTGTACCCATTGTTTTGAATATAAAAAAAAAAGGTTCATACGTATAGTACTGCTTAAGGCAATGGATTCTTTGAGTCTTCTTCTTGGATGCAAGGATTTTTCACTATTTTATGTTGGAATTCCGATTTCGATATAACTCTTAAATAAAGATATTTAGACAAAAATAAAATATCTAATAATCAAAACACAGAGTTTTTTTTAAGAGAGTGACCCAAACATGAAAACAAATGAAATGATGAAACCAGGAAGATGAGAACTCTATCAGGGTCTACCCCCTGATTTAACAATGTTAACTTGATAGTCAATATTAACAATGGTCTACCCCCTTAGTGCATAAGGTTCTGTTGTAATCGTACACAAGTAATATTACTGAAATTTAATTAAATTTATCCATATGCTCCAATGATCATATATTAATTTCAATTAAAACAATAATCACTAAATTTATTTAATGAAAAACTTTTTATTTGAATGGAAATACTCATGCATATAAGAAAGAATGAACTAATAAATAAAATGAAGAATATTGTTAGGGCCACTCTCACAATCTGCATATATTTTAATGTTTTTGAAAACAATAAACTTTGTATAATGATATATATGTTTTGATAAAAGTATACATTGTTTTGTTTTGAATTTAACCGATCAATTTTTAACGACTGTAAAAAATTTATTGAGTTATATACCACATCTAAGAACATATATATTTCACTTGATCATTGTTGAGACATACAAGCTGCATGCCCACAAAAAGTGTGTGTAACATTAATTGCTCATAAATTAATAATATAATACATAATGCATACCTTACACACTGCTGAACCTTCCCCTTCTCCACAACCCAAAAATTATTGTTCTTAAAATGGAGAACTCAAGCTTTTGTGTACAAGAAAGAGGAATTGGTTGACAAAACGAAATATGCGATCAATGTGGGCTTAAAAAAATACATTAGATTATCAAATGGATAATATAACGTACAATCCATTTTCTGTCTTCAATTCCAGTTTACAAGTGTTTTAATTTTTTTTAAAAATAATATACTTAAATATATATTTTTATTAAAAAAATGAACCATATAGTCTAAAGAATTGCTTTGATGCATTTATAAAAAATATGAAAAATTTATATTACGTTAATGTGAGTGTATGCTCCGGCGGTGATATTTTATCGATACGTATAAGATTAAAATTTGGCCTTGGTGTATATTTATAAAAAAAATTGCTTGGATCACATGTTTAGTGTTAAGTACATTTTAGGAGGAGAAATGATTAATTTATGGTTATCAATGGAACTTCGACCCCAAGAAAATTCAAAGACAGCTCATTGAGGGGAAAACAAAAATGTTGTACTCAATGTGAACGGTCAAAGATTCTCTTATAACGACGCGTCACTCAGATTGCCAGCCAGGCTGTTCTTGGGCCCGCCACATTTGTGGGTTCCATGGGCCCACCTGTAGAAACAATGGGCTAATATCCGAGGGCCATACCCATCACCTACATGTTAATGATATGTCCTGTCCCATTTCGTCCCCATTACAGTCCACACCGATTTTTTTTTTTTTTTTTTTAAAATCACACATACTCTAATTTAAGTGAATGTTGTTATATAAAATGAAGTATATATTGAGATATATTAGTACTTTTTTAAGTTAAAAAAATGAAAAAAAAATTGTGTTATACACTGTGATAGAATCTCACATATTATGATAGCGTAATATATATTATATTATCATAGCGTATGGAGCTGTAAAACGGGCTACAAAGAAAAACAAACTGAGTTATATTTATGTGTGTGTGTGTGAAACTTGGCAAACAAAAAATTCTAACCCCTTGTTCAAATGATTTTACAAATCAAGAGGGGTTGGCAAATAAAAGGAGGGTCGTGTAATTGACATAATGATAACAATAATAAGTCAAATGCAGTTCTAGAGGTGAAGAAATAGGGCGCGGTTATTACCATCCTATCATGTACTCACCCCACCCCTTACAAAAATTTAGTGTTTAAAAAGGAAATCAACATCACCCCATCTCATCCCATCCCACCCCTACCCTTCCCCACCCCGAACCACAGTACTCAAATACACTTCTCGCGCTCTTCAACAAGTGGAGTGTGGACTAATGATGAAACGAGCGCCAAACTTGGTGTCAACGGTAATTAGAGACCTATTGTAAATGTGTTCGATAATATGGGTGTTGACAGAGGATGATAAGGTCGACAAGACTAGTCTTGAGTGTACTCAAGCTGATCGACAAAAGCAGTGTCAAATCGTGCAGAAACTATATCGTTTAATGAATTCCCATCGACATAGTGAGTGTCGACATATAAAACCATGATCAGCATCAATAGTGTTGAACCAACAATACTATGCATGTAAGCGGTTACAGGACCCAAACAAGGGCTTAGTACATAAGATTCCATTGTTAACGTACACATGTAATATTACTGAGATTGTATAATTGACTTTATCCATATGCTCCTAAAAGCATATATTAATTTCTATTAAAACAATAATCACAAAATTTATTTAATAAAAAAACTATTTATTTGAATAGAAATACACATGCATATATGACAGCATGAACTAATAAATAAATTAAGAATATTGTTAGGGACAATCCCACCAACAATCTGCATATGTTTTAATTTTAAAAAACAGTAAATCTCATATGTTGATGTTTATATTTTGATAAAAAGTATACATTGTTTTGTTTTAAATTCAATAGACCAATTTTTAGCGAATGTAAAAAATTATCGAGATATATATATTTCACTAATTCACTGTTGAGAAAAATTAATAATGTGCATAACCAATGCGCATCAATTAATAATATAATACATAATGCATTACCAAAAATAAAAAAATGCATACCTTACATACTGCAGAACCTTCCTCTTGTCCACAACCCCAAAATTTACTGTTGTTTTTAAAATGGAGAACTCAAGCATTTGTATAAGAAAGAGGAGGTGGTTGACAAAATGAAATAAGCGATCAATGTGGGCTCAAGGAAATACGTTGGTTTATCAAATGGAAAATGTTACGTATAGTTCTTTTTTAAGATCCAATTTTAGTTTATACGTGTTTTAAATTTTTTAAAAATAGTATATCTTATCTAACAATGTATATGTTTTTATAAAAAAATTAAGCATATGCTTCAATGAATTGTTTTGATACAGTTATAGAAAGTACAAAAAATTCATATCAAACCATATATTTCATTAATGTGAGTATATGCTCCGATAATTTTTTAACGACACATATAAGACTAGAATTGGGGATGAAAAAAAACTGTGTAATGACACTCATATCAAATACACAAGAAGAGTTAGACATCTCTCATGCATTGGTGAGTGATGCATTAATCACATTTTCATTCACACAAAAAAATAATAAGAGAATTTTTTTTTGAACTGAAATATAGGCATGTATCTAGGCCTGTCAACGGGTCGCGGGTCGATCCGGACCCGACCCGACAATGAAAACGGGTCGGGTCTGGGTCCACCTTGACCCGATCCTATGGACCCGATGGACCCAATCCAAATGCTTTGTGATTTTTTTTATTTATGATCCAACCCAATATTCATGATCCAACCAAACATTTATAACTAAATATTGAATACTCATTTAAAATTTTAAGCATTTGAAATATTTTTACAATATTTTAATTTCACGTAAAAGCATAATAATCTAAACCGTATTTCAAATGTCATCTTATTAAACTTTAAAAAATTAAAATAGTGAAGAACTATTTATAATATATTACACTCTATTAAAAAGAAAAAAAAATAAAGTATTGTAGGTCTTTGAGAATTTTCTCAATCTCTCTTTGTCAGGCCTACTTTTATTAATAGGTCGACCGACCCGACCCGACCCGAGACTCGATGTGGACTCGACCCGAGACCCGATGTGGACCCGACCTGAAGGACCCGCCAATCAAACGGGTCGGGTCCGGGTCCACCCGGACCCGACCAGTTGACAGACCTACATGTATCCATTTCAAAGATTTCAAAACAGTTACAATCCGAATGATGATGGAGAGAAATAGAGAAGAAAACACAAAAATAGAGTGCATTTTTTCAAGGAGCAGTGAGCTCGCGTAAAACCCAGCAAAGGTGATGTAGAAAAGGTTCCTACATTCCACCTGTCCGGCCCAACAAAATAATAAGAGAATTTATTAACCAACATCTTTATTATTTCAGTATCAAACACTAATCAAGAAAATTTGCTTGTCAAGCTGGTCATTGGATGACGTGTTTCTAACTGTTGATGACGGCGCAGTTCTTCCTGATCTCCCCTACTGACCCAGTCTTCACTTCCACCCTCCCCATCTTCTCCATCGCCACCGCAAACTCCTTAAAGAACTCCGATACCGGACCGCCGACGAGCCTCGAAATGTAAGCATTGGTGAATGAATTCTTGGTGAGGGAGGAGTCCGACACGAAGATCCCTCTCCGCTTCAGCACCAGTTTGTAGTACCCGAGATCGAACGTCCGGAAGCTCCCCGGGTCCATCTCGACAATTGTCGTGTTGTCGCTCAGGGTCCTGCACTTGTTCTTCTTTAGGTTCGCCGCGTACTCGCTGTCCAACGCGGGGTCTTGGTCGCCTTTGCCGGTGAAGTTGTAGAGGCGGTTGCTGAAAGTGAGGGGGCCGCAGTGCGTGATGCCAATGGTGTGGGCGCCTGATTAAAAAATGAACGGGTTAAGAATCATTGGAAATTGTGATTATTGTGATATAATAAATGTATTAATTATTATTATTAATAATATGTGATACTCACCGGAAAGTAGTACTAGATCGGTGAGGTTGAGTCCCTTGTTGGCGAAGGACGTTTGAAGTTGTGTGAAGTTGAAAACCGGCGCTGGGATGTTGTTTTGGGCCTCTGTCGCGTTCGAATGGTCCCGTCTCTCCTCCCCGTCGGTACATTCCAGAATGGTCCTCCCTATAGGAGAGTTATGGTCAGTTTGATAACATTATTTCAAAAAAAGAAGTTTTTTTCAAAAGTCAAATGCTAGGATTATTCAAATATTGTATTTTAAATTCAGCTTTTGAAAAATGTTATTTTGTTAGCTTTTCGATAGCTGTGTTTTATTATCTGAAAAAAAAAAGATGATGGTTTTTGAAGCTAAATACTGAAAAAGTATGGATCCATGTTTGAGAATTTTTTTTTTCAAACACAAAATCTGCTTAAATGAAGATCCAAATGGGCCTAGGAGTATGTAGGTGCTCACAATGGTGACAATTGCATCTCTCGCGGCCAATGCGAGGTGTCGGCACAAGAAACAACACCCGGACAGGCGGCTTCTAGGAGAGCTTTCAAATTGTCGATGAAGCCGAAGCCTCGAAGTGACTGGTTCGGGATCGCGGACTTCTCAGCTTGGTTGTTGCTTGTGGAATTGATTAGAACAGAACCATCACAGCCCTGAAACAGAGCAAAATCAATCCAAATTAGTCTAAAATTCACATTTGGCGTAAAAAAACAGAGCAAAAAAACAGAGAAAAAACAGAGGATATACTGACCCTGACAAAGCAGTCATGGAAGTGCATCCTGAGGAGAGGAGCGGCAAGTGTCGGCGCATTCTTGATGTGTTTCATTACGAACTCCGAAACAATCTGCTCCGCCTTCGGACAGCTGTGGGCGTAGAAGCCAAGCTTCAGATCAGCATGAGCAGAACCAAAGAGAAGGCCAAGAAAGATGAGCCCAATGTAGGTGGTGGCCTTTTCCATTGTTTTCTTTTAATGGAGGAGACAAACCTTCTCTAAACAGTTCTTTATAGAGCTGAAGCACAGAAACCCAGTTCAATAGATGATGATTTATAGGCACTAAATGTAGCAACTTCACAAACCACCATGTGCTGCTTTTGTCTTTACTATAAGGCCTCATTTGTTTATGCAGGGATTTGGTGGATTTTTATTAGTTGTATAAGTTGTAATTAGGCCCTCTTTGAAGGACTCGCTACAGGTAGTTAGTCTACCTTTTCATAATTTTGATTTTTTTTCATATCATATAGAGCATTCTAACGGCTACATTTTATATGCAACAAAAATTTTGAGTGCTTTTTCTCTATCTCCTTTATAAATGTGTGTGTGTGTGTGGGGGGGGGGGGGGGGGGGGGACTAGAGGAATATATCTTAGCGTTCTTACTTTGGTTTGTTGTCCATTTCTTTCTACTGTAGAAGTTGCTCAGCTCTCTCCCTCAAAGAGACAACAAACAAGCAAACATGTTGTGTATGGGCCATGATGTTATTTTTTTTATGTGTGACACTGACAGTCATGTAGCACTAGATCTCTTATAAGCCCCAAAAAAACCTTTGATTGTTTGTTTATAAATCATGATAACTATTCCAAAAGAAATTAAAATTACTTATTGTGGCTCATCTATGCATATGTTAATGTATTAAAATATATTTCACATACTTCAAAAAAATCTCATCCAATGCCCAAAACGTGTCACGTCCCTCACACATTTACAAACACGAGAATTAGTGCAAGAGTGAGTTATGATCAAATTATAAAAATTTTATTCACAACTTGTCTTCAAATGTCTAATAAGATGCACCAAACTGCAAAAAGATGAATTTCACATTTTTAAACAAGAATAACGAAAAATCAGTGATTCTGTATAGATTATTATATCTTTGGAAAAGTGTCACTCTGTCCCATTTTCAACCCCAAATGCAGTCCTCATCTTTTTTTATAAACAGTATATTTCAATTAATGATATATATTTTGTAAAAAAAATGAAATATATATTTTAATAAATTATATTGTTGCATTTATAAAATATATAAAGAAATTTCTAATGAGATATTGAGATGTATATGAGTATATTTCGCTGCAGTGAGTGCATGTAGTTAACGATGTATATGAATCTGTAAAATGAACTGATTGTAACCCCACCCATATAACTAGGGCGAACAGCCCCACAATGGTTCGCCAAATAGGGGAATAGAGAGCACACCAGGGTTGGCCTTGATATCATACTATTTTTTGTGATGCCCTAATTGAGAGAGCAAAAGCTAAAATGCCTTTCCTTAGTTTACATCTATCTAGCTTAATTTATTTAACCATTGCTGATTGAAATCATGTCATCTATTCATCTGACATAATATTTGCAGACAAATATAGTGCCATATATCATTCAAATTTGAAAGAGGTTTCTTTTTGGTAAAATGAAACCTCTTTTTTATTTGCATTAGGTAACCGTCGGATCATGAGCAGGCACATATACCTACTGCCTTAATATTATAATAATTGTGATTATATATTAAAAATGAACACAGTAAGGTTGAGATTGACAATTTAACGGTCGATTTTTCTATAACCCCGACAGCTTAATCAGTTCATCCACCGAATTGAAGCTAACAAATGCAACTACCACGTATGCATTTGGAAATAATTAAATAATTAACAAAATGTGGTGGGTGCATGTCCACTAATTTAGAGGTTTATTTAATGGTTTAGTTATGGATTTAAAGGTTAGACTTGTATTATAACAATCTTGGTTCATTGACGTCCTCGAATCTCGAGGAGATGATGGTCCTGTCTCGAGATGTGTGAGGCAAAAAAATCAATGCCTTGCATGATATGAATTTTTAGATATTAAATTGATTGATAGTCACTCATAAAATGATTAACAAAATATGCTATTCAAATTATTTTATTTTCATGTGAATATGTATAGTACTGCACTACTAGTAAAGTTGACGTTCAAACCTAGTGTCCACACTACGAATGTTATATTATATAGACAATTTGATTTATATATGAAAAATAAAAGATATTGCAATCTTCCTTTTTATCAATAAATATGCACTTAAATTAATGTTATTATTTTTTGGTTTTTCTTGATCATCATCAACGCAGTAGCTAGGAGCACCCCAATGATATATAGGATATTTTTGTGAGGATTTAAATTCAAGAAGATGAACTTTTCTAGAGCTTATATTATATAACACAGAACTACTGTGTTCTCGTACATGTTATCCGAATAGGCAAATCTGAATTCATCCATTGAAAGAAAGAAACAACAAAGTAAAGCAAAGATGAGACAAAGCAAAAGTTCAATTGGGGTGTGGAGGGCCCTATGATTATCTGTCTCATGTCTTATCATATATGATATATGGTATTAGAAAGACCAATGATGGTATTATCTGGTGCATGGGACCTTGGGATGCTTCTATGGGGACTTTCTTCTTTGGTTCAGTTCTTTATCATGCATGCATTTTGTTTTTGGCATGTGTTGGGGGTAGGGGACCATACATTAATGCATATTGTATGTGCATACATCACACCATTTCACCTGCTCTAGCCGGTTGCTTGTGTGGTTGAACCACTTATGTGGGGGCCCAAGTGACCTGTTATTGCAAGTTGGGGGTGGTGATTAGGTGAACCCTTAAAGCAAGTTGTGAATAGATCATGTAAGTTTTTTTTTTTTGCTTGGTTAGATCATGTTAGTTAAAGACTGCGTGGTTGTGAAATTGGATCTTTGTGTCAGCCATGCATGCATGCATGCAGGAGAAGCTTCTACGTGGATTTTGTACGGACTCTGGTTATTGTGATTTAAAATTTGAAACTACGTGAGATTTATTTGAAGGAAGGGGCTTTTTAAGTGAATCGTGATTGTCTACGTTGGCTATCTATGAAAAGGTCAATCTATATATGGTTGTTTATTATCATTAACATGATTCTAGCTATGGATGAGTTGGACACTTTAGACCTCTTATATATATATATTAAATTCATGTTGCAGACATCATGTATATAAGATGTACCGTGCACATGCAATCTCTTTTGCCTAAGGACAATGTCCGAAACAAATTTTCTCTAACTAATTATAATATATTTTTTAACTAAACCACACCATTTTTGCCTAGGATGACTAATGGTTCCTAAAAATTGAGTGAGGACAGCTGTCCATGTTGAACCTAATGTGGTTCTCCTTATGTACACTGGCAAGATATATGTATCATTTAATTTATTCATACTGTGATTTATTATTTTATATGTATGTGATTTATACAACTAAGTGAAGTATATATTTTATTTACTAATACATTTGGGGATCGCATATAACAATTTTAGTAAAACACGCTAGATTGAATATATGTACAGTAAATGGTATAGTAAGTGTATCAGTACTAGTTGATGACTGATCCCATGTCATCAGAATGATAAATTCAACCGTACATGTAGGCAGAAACCGTAGCGTTTTTATGAAGATATTAATTTGTCCATAATTATGTCTAAATTTAAACTACTGGAATAGGTGATTTTTTTTTCTTTCTAAACAGCATGTTTTCGCATGTTTGTCTGATCGGTTCCACGGTGCATTTAAAGGTAGATAACAAGAAGCATTTGAGTTTTAATTAAGGTAGTAATTAGAGAAACATTACGGGTTTTTGTTTGTTTTTGGACCGTCGGATCACATCTCATTGAACGGTCAAAATCTCATCATCATCTTTTACTACAGGGTAGTCCTTTTTGTTTTTTTTTTTATAATTTTTTTTTTGGATTGTGCCATCAATCCACACGGAGGCTTGATCCTCACATCCGCAGCTTATCAAAATTCAATATTTATATAATTATATTTATTATTTTTTGTATATATATATACCCCTAAAATAATTTTATTTTATCAAAATATTTCTGATAAAATATTATTTCTAACAATACCTCTCAAAATGACTTAAATCGTGCATAAATACCATTTCGAGTGGTATTATATATTTTTCTAATATACATGTTCAAGATATAAATTTTTAGAACAATCAAATCCCTGAGATATTATCCTATAGTATTTGTTGCAAATGGGTCAGGACCTTGCAGTGGACTGAAATTGATGAACTGTTAAGTCCCAAACCGATGATGATACAGAGTATGTACAATAGATTTCACATTTAATATAAGATCCGAACCCATACACGGAGTTAAATACTATACGATTTTAAACCCAGTTGAAAATGAGCCACTTCATCAACTGCTGACAAAAACATCTAACAGTTTTCTAAATCCCCGATGAAAAATTAACACTTATCATCTTACATGTTTAGATGTGAATTTTATAACAATTTTAAACATATGTTAGTCGAGGAATTGACGAGCACATACAAGAATGATTTAACATTGATTAGATCTTTTTTTTTTTGATATCGGAGGGATCTCCGTGGCTGACCTTACGGTGGAGCTAGGAAGGCTACCTTCGCCTGTTTGTCCCCGGTCCTACGAAAAATTCTTTCGAATAATCGCCAACAAACATGTGGGTAAGTCAGCGCCAAGACTCGAACCCAGGGCATATCAGTAACACCGCTAATCCCTGAACCGTTGTGCTATGACCACTGGGGACAAAAATTTGGACCATTTCTCGATTTGTGCATGTCATCCTTGCGCAGGGGCTATGCTAATCTTCTCTGTATCGTTCCAATTTTATCGGATGTCCCGAAGGACATAAAACATAGAGGTATTTTGAAATACCTCACCTTCTTAATAGAACTCGTGTCCTCCACCAGATTCGAAGCCTGGCCGAGCGGATGAAGAGGACAAACCTTCACCTATTCAACCATGCTAGAAACTGGTAAAAATGTTATTTGGGGGTGCAACACGAGGACTTCCCAGGAGGTCACCCATCTTAGTACTACTCTTGATCAAGTACGCTTAACTTTGGAGTTCTGATGAGATTTGGTGCATTAGTGCTGATAAATTTTTATTGACAGATGAGAAGTGTGGAGTAGAGGTGGGGGGGGGGGGGGTTAATTGTCTGGATGAAATTATTGTAGATTAATCTATAGATTCACAACTTACAAGTATTCTACAATTTTCAAAGCATTCAAACTATGCATGGGAAATCTAGCGTTAAAACCGTGCAGGAGCCACATATATATTTGGGGTTGAATTGCCATCATTCTTTATGTCTACAGGTTACGGAAAATTTTCATATCAGTATGCATCTGGGTGGATGACAAGTGTTTAAAAAAAAGATTTAGAATTTATAATTGCATTCTAAGTTTTGTTTAACTATCTTATAAAATATCTTAATCATAATAAATTAAGAAGATTGAACGGTCAAAAACGTGTTGGACAATCAAATTGTCTAATGTCCATTTGACCTAACTCAATCCCTTTGATCAGTTGTCCAGTATGGACAACTTGGCTTCTGTTAATTTATCTCTAGTTGCTCTATATTTGACTTCTTGAAATTCACGGTCCGTGTTAAAATAAGGATGGACTTCATTAAGAAGAATAAATTAATTGAGTAGTATATATCAAGGAGCTTAAATTTCAGTTCATTTAGTTAAGTTCAACCCTTGCCATCTTTATTAATCATGAATTAAAGCAAGAATCAAAACATAATTACACATAGCCCAATAAGGATTTAACAAACACAATACACAATGTACTCACACACACCATCTTTATTCCAAGGTTATAACAAAAGTGTCTCAAAGCATGCATGATCAATTCACCAAGGCACAGTTTCTCCTGATCCCCCAGCATTTCCAGTGAGCACTCCAATCTCCCCCATCTTCACCATAGACGCCGTGAAATCGCCGAAAAAGCTCAGCCTCGGCGACATCACTTGCTGGCCCACGTAAGCCCTAGTCACCTTGTCGTCAAGGAGGGCGGCGTCGGAATCGAAGAGCCCCCTCCTCTTCAACACGACCTTGTAATAGTTCGTGTCGAATGTCGTGAAGCTCCCGGGGTCCATATCCACTGTCGTTGTGGTGTCTCCCGGCTTACAAATCTGTCGGAGCTTGGCCGCGTAGTTGGGGTCCAATGAGGGGTTGACGTTGCCCTTCCCAGTGAAGTTGTATATGCGCTTGGCGAAGGAATTACAGTGAGAGCTTCCAATGGTGATGTAGGACGGACAATCAATATGTTATTGGAGCGATCAGACCATCAAAAGAGATCCAAGATGAAAACTGTGAGAATAGCAGGTGACAAGAATAATTGAGATCATATCAAAATCTCACAAAATTTGATATGCTGAATTATTTTGTGGAGATATTTAATTTTGCTAGATTTTATTATTAAAGCCATTAAATAAGCAAATTTGTCATTTATGGCACTAATTTGCATGATTATTTTCTTTAAACAAATATCAGAATTATTTGACATTGATTCTAATTGATTTGTGGGATCTTAGAATAAATAGCTATTATATTTATTTAATATTTTCTACTTTTAGTAGGTTTGTAATTAGATTTAATGAGGTTTCCTTTTTTGTCTTTATTGAGTCTATATAATAAAGACTTGTAGTCTAATGGCAGATTCAACTTTTATTTATCAATAATATTAGGTTATTTTAATTTCTCTTCTCTTTGAGAGATGTTGTCTAAGATCTTAACGTAGATCAGATATTTTATCGTTCTTCTGCTGCATTAAATGGTGTGGGCACCTGAACACATCAAGAGTAAAAGTCAGCAATGGATCCTCTCAGATTTGACTAGTCTCTAAAATTGTTATACCTTATAGAACTGCCAAGTCTTTCACACTTAGCCCCTTATTGGCAAAGCTTGATTTCAATTCAACGATGTCTAAATAGGGAGATGGTATATTTGCCATGGCTTCGGCGGCGAACGAGAAGCGCCCATCTCTCCGGCCGGTGGGGACTTCATAGAAAGGGCCTTTGTTCTATCAAATGATCAAATTGTTGGTCAATATTTAAATATATATAGTTTTCACTTGAAATTTGAAGTATAACTATATAGATGGGAGTACTACCGGTGAAAAAATGTACATACCAAGTGCACGGCCTCTCTCGTCGTCAAGGCCACGATATCGGCACAAGAGACGATGCCAGGACACGCCTCCTCCAAGGCCGCCTTGGCCGCGTCGATCACGTAAAACCCGTCGAGGCTCTAGTTCACCATTGCGTCTTTTTCAGCTATGTTACTCTTTATCAATACTGATCCATCACATCCCTACAAACAAAACATGCTTAAAATGAACTAATAATATATTTTAGGGCCGTTTGATCAAATACATGTTTGAAAAAAGTGGTTTTTGAAAAGGAAGCTTAATGAAACTCGTTTTTTAAGAATTTTATTTTATGTGCTTTTATAAAAAAGATTTGTACTAAAAACAAATTTAAACTAATTTTTAATTAATCATGTATTTTTAGAATGCTTACATGTTTGCACTTTTTTTTATTAGTGCATGTGAAAATAAATGCGCATCCAAAAGGGTTCCCAACTCCCCCTTACTCTTTGCATCAAATTTACAACCAATTTTCAATAATCAATCTAGCTTTTCATAAGAGCTTCTCGTCTTTTTAAATAAAAAGTCAATAAAAATAAACGCACATCCAAACGTGTTTATATAAAAAAAATAAGATTTTTTTTGGAAAAGACTCACCCTTACAAAACAGTCAAGGAAGTGAAGCCTTAACAATGGGGCCGCCACTGTCGCATCTCTGGCGATGTATCCCGCCGTCGTGTTTTGGACAATTGCCTCCGCATCGGGGCACGTCTTCGCATAGAATCCAACTTTCAGGCCATTTGATTGAGCTGGGACTATGAAGATTAAAAACCCTGCTACCATTTGGAGTAGTGACTTGAAGAGAGCCATCAGGACAAAAGAAGAAATCAATAGAAAGTTTTCAAACACAAAAGTGGGTGATGATATTGATTGAATCCTATATCAAAGCCTTTTATATGCTCCAAAAGTTGAAAGGATTTGTTGTCTGGAGATGGTAGGCAATTTTTCTTCTCCTCTTGATGTACACTTTTTTAGAAAGTTAAAAAATTGGATTAATTTCTTTGTTTGAACGAATGAACACATAAAATCATGTTTGGCGCGTGGAGAGCACATGGTGTTGTCACTTTTTATACCTTGGTGTGTGGTTTCCACACTTTCAACAGTGCCTTGTTTTGACTTATGCTTTGTCATAGTTTATACTTGTTTGAGAACTGTCACCAACCAAGAAGATTGCGATGATTTTATATGCATTATATATTTCAAGTTGGTTTTAATTATGGGGAAAAGATATGATGTTGTTAATTTTATATTAAAAGTTTTATGTGGTTGCATGGGTTACAGCTTTCTGTACGTACCAATTGTTTTGAGAAAAAAAGTTCGTACGTATAGTACTGCATGCCTAAGGCCATGGATTGCTTGGGGTGGTCTTTTCTTGGATTGCAAGGATCAAACACTATTTTTTTTTGGTTGGATCTTCTATTTCAATATAGCTCTTAAATAAAATTAATATTTAACAATAAAAATTAGGGTTGTATTGAGAATGAAAACATATTTAATTGTATTTAAAGATGTTAATCAGATAGTCACTAAGGAGATTAGTATTTCCTTCTAATGCATTGGGTTCCAATTAATCTGAATTAATCTGAATTAGCCTCAAAAGCTTGGTGGGGGATGAGAAAGTGAGAAGAAAAAACAGTAAAAGAGGAGAAGTAACCACACAAGCAGTATGGGTACTCCCTCCTAAAATACATAAAACTACACAAAGAAAACCATTGAGGTAGCACGACTGTATTCTCGGGTGATCCAACTAGTCATTTTTCAAACCCTGTGACGAAGCTTCGTTACTCTGTGATGTGAAAAGAGTTCTCGTCAATCGAAATGCTTGAGATTCCACACAGGCCCGTGTCCCATATTTTGATAGCCAGTGTCGTCATCTCCAGTAGGTTTTCGAAGTAGCACAAAGACCCTTTGAAAATGACCTCGTCCCAATTAGACTTGCCCCCAACATTCACAAGGAATTTGCATGCTACTATATATGTCTACATCTACTCGGCAGACAATGAAGCATCGGATTTAAATTATCCTTTCATGCACCTTATCTCCTCTATAGACTGTGGTATAGATTCGTGCACAGTTGTCAATCGGGTCAGATTGGACTATTTTTCATATCTCATAGACAACTGAGTTTCATTATTACAGATAAATCTTTGATATTTGTGATAGTCTAAAATATTTGTGTACGAATATTTAAATATACACATTTAATAATATTACTGAGATTATAATGTTAAATATGTGTATATGCTTCTAAAAGCATATATTTAATTTCTATTCTTATAATATATCTCTATTTGTTTAATAAGATATCAATTATGCGTTCGAATAAGAAAGAAAATTAATAAATTAATTAAGAAAAATCTTAGGGAGATTCCTCCATACAGTTCATATATATGTTAATTAAGTTTTTCCAAGTAGAAAACATGTATATCGATCCTTTCATACACTCAACGCTCAAAAATTAATAGGGAAAATTCATTTAACCCCCTGAAATCTTACCTAAATCCATATAACCCCCTGCAATATTCATATATCCATACAACTCCCTGTAATCATGTCCAAAATCCATATAACCCCCTCCGTCCGCCTTCCGTCAGCCGAGTTAATGACGAAATTGGAAAAAATCTATATAACCCCCCTGTAATCTGGCTTAAATCCATATAACTCCCTGCAATCTTCATATATCCATATAACCCCCTATAATTTTGGAAAAAATCCATATAATCCCATGTAATCTAGAAAAAAATTCTAAAAATTCTAAAATAATTTTTTTAAAAAAATTAAGGATAGAGTAATTTTTTATTTATTCTTTTTTTTCCTAATTTTTTAATTATAAATGACATGTGATTTCATAACCAGTACCCCAACACATTAATAATATAGTAAATTAACATTTACATGCATTAACATCTAATGGTTTGTAAATCTTTATTTTGTTGTATTTTCCCTTATTCTCATTGAGAAACGTAAAATTGATATTTTTGTTGTTTAATTCACCTTGTATAAAATAAGAATAAATGGTAGATAAGAGATGAATAAAAGTTTATGATTTTTTAAATGACAATTATACCCCTGCATAAATTATGTTTGGGAATAAGTATGAGAGATATACGTGTGATATGATAGATGTGACAGTTTTAAAAAAAATATATTTTTAAAAATTCAAAAATGCAAAGAGGAATTTTTTTTTGAATTTTTAAAAATATTTTTTTTATATTACAGGGGGTTATATGGATTTTTCCCAAAATTACATGGGGTTTGTATAGGAGGAGGTGGTAAACACCCAAAAATTTACTCTTTTTTTTTTAATGTGGGCTTTGTATAGGAGAAGTAGGTGGTAAACAAAATGAATCAAGCGATGCTATACCAAAATAATAATAAAAAAAGAATCAAGCGATGTGGGCCTATGGAAATATGTTGGTTTATCACATACATTGAAAGGGTTTAGCATCTGTCGTGCATGGTGAGTGAGGCTATCTAATACGCTAGTGCATGATTGTTTTGGGCAATAACAAGTAGTCACAAATAATTTTATGTATTCACAAATAACAATATGAAAAGCTCATACGACTTCACATTCTAATCTAGGTTTAATTTTATAGCTCGAACACAATGAATACTTAATTTGACCATTGGGATATTGCTTTTGAACCCAAGCTTAAATTTGAATTTTTATTTAAAAAACAGTGAAAAAAGCAATTTTATTTTGAAGCAAAGGATATATATATACATCAAATTTAAACCACACATATTTAATCTCGTGGTCTTGAAGAATAAATAATGAAAAAAGTGCAATTTAAATTAAATTGTTCATGCAATTTTTTCTAGGATTCAATCTTAAAATGTTGATCGATGTCGAAAAATAAATTTAAGCAAAAAAAAAACACCAAATAAAATAGTAGATTTGCAAAAACATTTGAATGAAAAAAGAAATCACCCATTCATCAATAATAGATATTATCTCAAAATTGTTTTTCTTCATCACTGTCCTTTTTGACAAAATAATATAGACGGTGGTTTCTCTTATTTAAAATATCAAAATAGAATTATAGATTTACAAAAATTTGGATTTGATATGTTTTCGTTAAGATGAAATACATTTTACACAAAAATAATATATGAATTTATCAACGTATTTACGTACAACTTGTTACAAAAATATATAACCAAGATCAAACATCAATCAAGAATCACACGTTAATTTATGGTGTGCACAGATTCCATGACAGCGATTGCCCTCTTCACTGACCCTGGGCTCGGGCCTCCACACTTGCATAATTTGAAGGATCAATGGCAACAACATGTCCATGCCATGAGTCAGGTTGTTTTAGGTTGACCCTATGGCAGTACTTGGGTGCAGCGGATGCACTCGCAAAGCAGACTAGAATATCTCACGTTACTCGACGTTCTATATCGTTACAGGATTCGTTCATGCGAAAATGTTTGTCTACTAAACAGGACTCTTTCATACTGTTAGTCGATGAGTGACTACTAGCCACTGGTGATTATCTCCAAGTGAGCTGAGGAGATTAACACATTTTGCTTTGTTGGTTTCAACAGAGCCTTGTAAACCAAAAATAAAGAAAAAGAAAAAAAGAATCACACGTTAATTTATTTTATTTGTTGCTTTGAAGGCCTTGGGTGTATATTTAAGAAAATTTGCTTGTCAAGTTGTTCATTGGATTACATGACTAAGTGCATCTTAGAAGGAGAAATGATTAATTACTTTATGGTTATCAGTAGATACTTCGACCACAGGTAAAGTCAAAGACAGCTCATTGAGACAAGAAATAATGTTAATACTCAATGTGAACGGTCAAAGATTCTCTTATAACAACGCGTCACTCAGATTGCCAGCCAGGCTGTTCTTGGGCCCACCATATTTGATGGGTCCTAGGACTGTTTAAAAAGCATGTTATTATTGGGCACACCAAATATTGTGTGGAGCGTTCACATACACGGTTCCGTTTTACAATCCGTTATATATATATATATATATACACGCGAGTGATAGCGTGCGGGTTGTGCGGTCGTGCGGATCCGACGTGAGTCGTCCGATCGCGAGTCCATCGCATCCAACGGTCGAGATGAATCGCCCCCGACCGTCTGATGCGATGGACCCGCGATGGACCCGTGATCGACGGCCCGTGGTCGACGCCGACCGCACGACCCGCACCTAATCACTCCTATATATATATATATATATATATATATATATATATATATATATATATATATATATATATATATATATGAGCACCGATTAGGTGCGGCGGCCGCACCGTGCGGCGTCGACCACGAGCCGTCGATCACGGGTCCATCGCATCGGACGGTCGGGTGCGATTCACGTCGACCGTTGGATGCGATGGACCCGCGATCGGACGGCTGCCGCACGGTGCGGCCGCCGCACCTTATCGCGGTCGTGTATATATATATATATATATATATATAGGGAAGTGATTACGTGCGGTCGTGCGGTCGGTGTGTCCGCGATCACGGGCCGTCGATCACGGGTCCATCGCATCGGACGGTCGGGTGCGAATCACGTCGACCGTTGGATGCGATGGACCCGCGATCGGACGGCCCACGACCGCGACCGCATATTATCATCCGCGTATATATATATATATATATATATATATATATATATATATATATATATATATATATATATATATATATATATAGTCGCGATTACGTGCGGTGTGCGGTCGGTGCGGTTTACGACGTGGACCGTTCGATCGCGGGTCCATCGCATCCAACGGTCGACGTGAATCGCACCCGACCGTTCGATGCGATGGACCCGTGATCGCGCACCGCACCGACCGTAAACCGCATGTAATCGGCTCCCTATATATATATATATATATATATATATATATATATTATGATAACGTAATAAGATAATATAATATATATTATTGTATCATTGTGTATGAGATTATATCATAGTATATAATGTAAATTTTTTTTTATTTTTTTAATTAAAAAAATAAATTAATGTATCTCATTGCATATTCATTTTATATAACAACATACACTTTATTTATAGAGTATGATTTTTTTTTAAAAAAAATCAGAGTGGACTGCAATTGAGATTGCAATGGAGACTAGACTTGTCATTTTCTATATGGTGGGCCCTAGGCCTGTTTGATAAACAATGGGCTAATATCGCCAGGCCCATACCCAACACGTGTTCTTTTATCAGTTTTTTTTTCAGTCCAAAATATATTTCTATATACCATGTTAGAACCAATGAAATATATATCTCGTTAAATATTGTATATACTTCATTAAATATTTTTTTACACTTACTAAAAATGAGTTCATTCAATTCGAAATGGAGCGATATACACATTTTATCAAAATATATACCTTATTAGATGATATTTACTTTTTAAAAAATGAAAATATGTGAGGTCTGAGTTTTGGTTAGTAAACGTGACTGAGTCTACCATTTTTCTTTTATAAAAAAAAAGAAGTTTATAGTGACTCGTTTATAAAATATGTAAAAAAAAATTTACAAACCAAGGGGTGCAAATTGAAAGGAGGGCCTGCAATGATATAAAGATAATAAAAATAAGTCAATTGCAATTCTAGTGGTGCAAGAATATATTTCTGAACCATCACATTCAATTTATGATTTTATCTGATTTTTCTCTACAACTACTTATTAGATGTGTTTTTATTAATTTTAATTAATTTCAATTATTGTTAAATGTTTGTGTAGAGATCATCTTTAGTAAATTAAAGTGTTTAAAATTTTTGGAAATTATAAAATAATTTCTCTACTGCTTTTACTTATCATGATGGTTTCTAAACAATTGCTATTTGTTTTCAGAAATGGCCCTAGCAAAAAATATTCTAAAGGTTCATTAAACCCGTTTAAAAATATTATTTTATATAAAGTAGCTTACTAAAACTCGATTCCCAGAAAAGTCACTTTTTTTATTTTTATTGTAAAATCATACTTTTGTACTAATTATTGGAACAAATTTTTTAATTAACCATGTTTTTCCATATCCATTTAGAATCACATTTAACTATTTTGATTTCTACAAAAATAAAGGCTCACCTAAAAGTGTTTTCAAACAGCCTCTAAAAAATCATCATAGTCTTGATCATCACCTTAGATTCTGGCTATTATTAGAATCATTGAATCTCATATCGCCATATTGTAACCCAATTTTTTGTAGTTACATTTTTTTTTTTTGTACAAATACTCAGATAAGACTACAATCCTGATTATGTACAGTAGTAAACTACTATAAATATTAGATGGACATGGACCAACTAGAGCCCATATTAAACGGTAGATGGGGAGTTCACGATACCCAGCCCAAGGGCTGTATGTCATTTCTCTTCCTGCATACATCTAGAATCAACCATCTGTCCCCCATAAATGGTGGGTGTCCCTATATACTAATATACGACCGACACCATAAATAGTACACAATGTTAAACCAAGTTGAAAATGAGCCATGACACACTATTGGATCTCACCTGTTTCCTTGATCCCAATAAGGAATTGACATGTGATATCTCATATATATGTTTACAGTACTGCTACCTAGGCCTTAAAAATTATTCCCCACTTACGAGCCCCAATAGATGGTACTATCATGTTGGTTTTCTGTTTGACCTTTTCAAACCATCAAAGACAATGACATGAATACTCTTATGAGAAATTTAAAAATTAGCTCAAACTAATTAATATTATCATTGATCCTCGTAACCGAATCCCAAAAAGTACGGCATCATTAAATCCTCTCACCGGATTGAACATATTTCAAAAAAATTTTAAACTTAGGGTTTCGGAATTGGGCGAAACCATACGAACCAGAAGAAAAAAAACGGCTATCAAGAGACCATATATATCATCTGTTCTCTTCCCCAAACTAATCGTCAACAATGGCAAAGAATAAATGTTAGATTTCTTTCCACAGTCGACACTTCCCCATCGCGGTTTTTTTTGGCGATATAAACATGTCGATTTGGATGGAATTTTTGCACTTCTTATAAGAAGAAATATCTGATTTTCAAAATCAGATATGAAACGACCCATTCCGGATACACAACATGTATCTTGAATTTAATTTAAATTCGGTATAAAAAAAGGTATATGATGATTATAATGAATAACCAAAATATCAGATCAACGGGAATTATTCAGATCGAAAAAAGTCTACCCTCAATAGATCGCTATTGTTTACACCACAATCAGGTCGCAAACAAATAAAATGAATCGTGTAATTCTTATATTTTCCATAGATTAAACTGAAAAAAAAAATAATTCGATTTTTATTTTCAATTCCACCGATCAATCTGGATCTAAAAATTATAAATCGTGATTTTTTGAGGGTCCAAAAAGACCTAATCTGGATGTTTGCACCACAATCAAATTGCACAAAAAAAAAAGTTGAAGTCTTCTCTTCAAATCTGAATGAAAAAAATGAAATTCATGTTTGTTTTCGTTACAACAGATCAAACTATATATAAAAAAATGAAACTTGTGATTTTTTATTTTTTTTATCGTGCAATTGAATTGGTATCTTCAAAAAAAGAAAATAATCTTCAAATCGTAACTAACTCAACATTCATTGGACCGGTTATGGAAAAAACGGTGAGATTAGTTGGGGGGGGGGGTAATTTGGGTAATTCAAACTTGTCACCTCATGGGTTTAGGATGGGTTCTAGCAATTGGGGCCCAAATATCATTATTGATATGTTTAACATATGAACTTTGTAAAAAGTTAAACACTTATTAGTTTTTCATTAAAAATTGATGATCATATACTAATATGATCTAACATTAACCGGATCTCATTCATAATTATAGATCATCTTTATATACATGACAAATTCCTTTTTTTGGGCACTTCGCCTCAATATAGCTGTATAACAACATGAGTATTGGTGGGTTTGTGGGCCCATTATATTGTTGGGAGCTTGCAGCCCATTTGAGGTCTTGATATGCCCAAATGCATGGGGCTTCCTCTTCTAATTAACATGGACGGCTAAGAAGAAAAGAGAGCAAGGGAGAGAAGAAGAGAGAGAGAGAGAGAGAGTGAGAGAGAGAGTTATTCCGTCTTCAGGTTTATGCCTCTCTTTTTTAACATAAATTTTTTGGTAAGATGTTTTAAAAGTCCATATGTTTTAAAATTAAGAACATATGTTTTGAAAGTCCATGCTATGATCCTGGTTACCCAAGCATAGACAAGTACCACCTCAAACAAATACAATAAAAAACAAATTCATTATTTATTTGTCTTATACAGTTATAGTGAAGTGTTGACCTCTCCCCATATTTCATGGATGCGACATCAAGTAAGGTGTTAGAATCGACCTCTCCCCAACGTGGACAATTGTTTTCCTATGTCAAATTGTCCCTTCTTATGTATAGAAGGCTAGATATCAAGTGGGGTACTGTTAGATTGAATGCGATGACTTGATCAATTGTCATTGTTGAACCTCGCTTCATATGTCAGTTTACCCATGCCAGCTCTGGTTACCTTTAATCCATTAACTCCCCTTGTAAAGAAATATTATTTATTCTGTGGCATCATCATCTCCACAATAAATAGAGAAGAAAGAAAGAAATGTTTTGATTACAGTAAAATATATATATACTTAAACTCAAAATTCAATAAACTTCTACAGTATCAACTCATACAATTAAATATCAAGAGTCAGATTTTTTAACACGAGTGACAATTTCTGACAAATAATAGTTTCAGATAATTTGAAGTCCATGGACAATCAAAACATTCACCTAGTTGAACGATATTATAGATTTTGGTCAATGTAGGAGTTAAAAATGATCCAATATGACATAGTCTTGAATGATTTAGTTTTTCCTGAGAAGAACCCCAGATAACATTACAACAAATTGAGACCAGATACCGTACCACAATCTTAAAATTTTCCTGCTCCAATAACCATGGTAAGCCCACAAAACACTCCTTTATTGATTCCAGACCAACCAATTAAAGAAAGAATAACAACATAACTACATTTGCACACAGCCCAATAAATGAATTTAACAAACACAACACAAAATGTGCGTACTGATCACACACACCATCTTCAATTCTTCATCCAAGGTTATAACAAAAGCGTCTCAAAGCATGCATGATCAATTCACCAACGAACAGATCCTCCTGATCTCCCCATCATTTCCAGTGAGCACTCCAATCTCCCCCATATTCACCATAGACGCTGCGAAATCTCCGAAGAAGCTCGGCCTCGGTGACAGCACTTGCCGGCCAATGTAAGCCCTAGTCACCTTGTCGTCGAGGAGGGCGGCATCGGAGTGGAAGAGGCCCCTCCTCTTCAACACGAGCTTGTAATAGCTTGTGTCAAACGTCGTGAAGCTCCCGGGGTCCATCTCCACCGTCGTCGTGGTGTCTCCCGGCTTACATTTCTGTCGCAGCATGGCCACGTAGTTAGGGTCCAATGAGGGGTCAACGTCACCCTTCCCTGTGAAATTGTATATGCGCTTCGCGAAGGAGTCACAGTAAGAGCTTCCGATGGTGTGAGCACCTGAATACATCCAGAGCAAACGTCACCACTTGATCCCATTAGGTTTGTCAGTCTCAAAAAATATTATATATACCTGATAGAACTGCCAAGTCTTTGACACTTAGTCCCTTATTGGCAAAGATTGATTTCAATTCTACAATGTCTGCATAAGAAGATGGTAGATTTGCCAGAGCTTCTGCGGCTGATGACACGCGCCCATCTCTCCGACCGGTGGGGACTTCATAAAAGGGGCCTTTGTTCTATCAAATGATGAAATTGTTGATCTATGTTTAGTTAAAAATATATATCGTTCACTTGAATAATATCAAAGTACAACAATATAGATTAGAGTACCAGTGAAAAAAATCTACATACCAAGTGCACGGCCTCCCTCGCCGCCAACGCCACGATATCGGCACAAGAAACAACGTCGGGACACACCTCCTCCAAGGCTGCCTTGGTCACGTCGATCACATCGAACCCATTGAGGCTCTGGTTCGGCATCGCGTCTTTTTCAGCAAAGTTGGACTTCGTAGAATTTATCAACACCGATCCGTCACATCCCTACGTATAAAACATGTTTAAAAAAATGTAATAAAAGTTAGATTCTTAAGAATTTTAATCTTTGCTTTTGCCCTTTTTTTTACTAAAAACAAGTTCAAACTATTTTTTAATTAATCATACTCTTTTAGAATGATTTGAAAATACGTTTGTGCTTTTTTATTATAAAAAATATAACCATACCCTTCAGTCTTTGAATTGCATTGGCAATCAATTTTCAATAATCAACCCATCTTTTCATAAAAGCTTTTATTTTAAAATAAAAAATTAGGAAAAATAAATGCGCATCTAAACAAGTTTGTATAAAAAAAGATTTTTATGGAACCAGTGAAGACTCACCCTTACAAAACAGTCATGGAAGTGAAGCCTTAACAGCGGAGCCGCCACCGTCGTGTCTCTTGCGATGTATCTTGCCGCTGTGTTTCGGACGATCGCCTCCGCATCGGGGCATGTTTTCGCATAGAATCCGACTTTCAGGCCTTTTGATTGAGCTGGGACTAGAAAGATCAACCACACTGCTACCATTTGGAGCAGTGACTTGAAAAGAGCCATCACTACAAAAGAAGAAATCAATAGAAAGTTTTCAAACACAAAAGTGGGTGATGATAGAGATTGAACCCTTATCAATGCCGTTTATATGCTCCAAAAGTTGGAAAGATGAAAGGTATTCTTCTTGAGATGGTGGGCAATTTCTCTTTTGCTTCATGATTTACACCTTTTTTTAAATGTAAAAATAATTGGATTGCTTTGTTTGTTTGAATGAATGAACACATAAAATAATGTTTGGCGCGTGGAGAGCACATGGATATGTAACTTTTTGTGTACCTTGGCGTGTGGTCTACACACTTTCAAATTTTCAATAGTGCCTTGTTTTGACTTGCTTGGGGTAGTTCACATTGCTTTGTCATAGTTTATGCTTGTCAGAGAATTTGACTGTGACCAACCAAGACTGTGATGAAGATTGTGATGATTTTTTTTGTACATTATATATTTCAAGTGGGTGTTGTTCATTAAAGTTTTTATGTACTTGCATGGGTTACAGCTAGCTTTCTGTACCCATTGTTTTGAGCAAAAAAAACCAGTGAGAAAAGTTCGTACTTATAGTACTGCCTAAGGCCATGGTTTACTGTATAGTTAAATAGAAAAACACGTGCATATAAAAAAGGATGAGCTAATAAATAAATTAAGAATATTATTCATGATGATATTTGTTTTAATTTTTTAAAAACAATAAATTTTGTGAATGTTGTATAAATTTTGATATATATATATATATATAGGGACGTGATTATGTGCGGCGAACGACAGGTGCGGCAACGATCACGGGCCGTCGATCACGGGTCCATCGCATCGGACGGTCGGGTGCGATTCACGTCGACCGTTGGATGCGATGGACCCGCGATCGAACGGCCCACGTCGCGGCCGCACTCGCCGTTCGCCGCACGCAATCACCGGTATATATATATATATGAAAATTATTGCGTGCGGCGAACGGCGGATGCGGCCGCGACGTGGGCCGTTCGATCGCGGGTCCATCGCATCCAACGGTCGACGTGAATCGCACCCGACCGTCCGATGCGATGGACCCGTGATCGACGGCCCGTGATCGCTGCCGCACCCGCTGTTTGCCGCACGCAATAACGTGTATATATATATATATATATATATATATGGTCGTGATTACGTGCGGTGTGCGGTCGGTGCGGTTTACGACGTGGACCGTTCGATCGCGGGTCCATCGCATCCAACGGTCGACGTGAATCGCACCCGACCGTCCGATGCGATGGACCCGTGATCGACGGCCCGTGATCGCGCACCGCACCGACCGCACACCGCACGTAATCGGATCCCTATATATATATATATATATATATATATATATATATATATATATATATATATATATATATATATATATATATATATATATATAGTCGAGCGATTCAGTGTGGGAATGCGGGAAACGACGTCGATCGTTCGATCGCGAGTCCATCGCATCCAACGGTCGAGATGAATCGCCCCCGACCGTCCGATACGATGGACCCGTGATCGACGGCCCGTGATCGCTTCCCACACGACCGCATTCCCGCACTGAATCGGCTCCCTATATATATATATATATATAAGTTAATGTTTAACAACGGTAAAAAATTTATCGTGATATATTCCTAATCTAATTATGTATATGTTTAATTGAACCATTGTTGAGGCATATAAAATGTCCGAAAAAATTGTTGTTTAACAGTGCTCATAAATTAATAATATAATACAATGCATACCTTTCACACTATTGAAGCTTTCTCTTTCTCCGCAACCTCAAAAATTATTCATTTTTAAAATGGAGAACTCATTCTTTTGTGTATAAGAACAAGGTGGTTGACAATATGAAATAAGCGATCAATGCGGACTTAAGTAAATACGTTGGTTTTACATAGAGTTTCTTTTTCAACTTTGATTTTAGTTTACATGTGTTTTAAATTTTTTAAATATAATATACATCATTCAATGATGCATATATTTTTATAAAAAATGAAACAAATACTTCAATGAATTACCTGAATGCATTTATTTAAAAAATATGAAAAATTTATATTAAAACATTTATCTCATTAATATGAGTATATGCTCATCTGATATTTTATCCACACATATAATATTGGAAATGAGGCTGAAAAAAAAGCTATGTAATAACACTCTTATCAAATACACCAGAAGTGTTTTGAGGCTTTAATTATATGCGTGGTATTTTCATTCACGCAAAAAATAATACAAGAATTTATCAGATAGTAAATATCTACCTCTCTTAAAAAAACTTCGTAAAAAAGATAATATACCATATCACATTAATCAAGAATTACACGTTCATTTATTTTACTAGTTGCTTTGAAGGCTATTTATAAGAAAATTTGCTTGTCAAGTTGGTCATTGGATCATACGTTTATTGATTAAGTGCATTTTAGGTAGAGATGATTGATTTATGGTTATCCTTAGAACGTGGAGCCCAAGAAAAGTCAAAGACAGTCATTGAGGGGAAACAAAAAGGATAACGTTATATCCAGCTCTATTTTCAATCTCAATTCCTGTCTATATGTGTTTTAATATTTTTTTAAATAGTATACCTCATTTAATGAGATACGTGATTTTATAAAAAAAAAATAAAGCATATACTACAATGAATTGCATTGATGTATTTATTAAAAATATAAAAAAATTCCTTCAAAATATATGTTTTTGTTAACGTGAGCATGTTCGTTAATAAAAATCTATCGACACATATAAAACTGAAATTGAGATTGGAAATAAACCTGGGTGTAACAACGCCCAAAAAGAAATGTAATACTCAATGTGAGTGGTCAGAGATTCTCTTATAAAACGCGTCACTCAGATTGCCAGCCAGGCTGTTCTTGGGCCGGCTACAATTGGTAGGTCTATGGGCCTACCTTTAAAAACAATGGGCCAAAATCCGAGGTGCATACATGAAAGTCCATGCTATCAATTTGCCATTACATGGCAATATTAGCATTATTATTGTGACGGTTTATTCTTTTCTTTTTAACATGAATTTTTTGGTATGATGATCCTGGTTACCCATGCATGGACAAGTACCTCCTCGAACAAATACAATAAAATACAAATTCATTATTTAGTCATCTTATACTGAAGTGTTAACCTCTCCCCATATTTCATGGATCGACATCAAGTGAGGTGTTTGAATGGATGTGATAACTTGATCAGTTTCTAAAAAAACTTGATCAGTTTCTGACGTGGACAACTTGTTTTCCTATGTCAATTTATCTGTTCTTGTTGTATATATAGATGGATCAATATCAAGTGTGGTACTGTTAGAATGAATGCAATGACTAGATCAATTGTCATTGTTGAACCTCGCTTCCTATGTCAGTTTAACCCCAGGGCCAACTCTGGTTATCTTTAATCAATTAGCTCCCCTCGTAAAACAACATTATTTCTTCTGTGGCATCATCTCCACAATAGATAGAGAAGAATGAAAGAAATGTTTTAATTATGGTAAATTATACATGTACTTAAACTCTAAATTCGATTAATTTCTACAGTATCAATTCATAAAATATCAAGTCAAAAGTTTTTATCACAAGTAAAAATTTTCCACAAAAAATAGTTTCGGATAATTTGGTGGAGTCCATAAACAATCAAAACATTCACCAAGCTGAACGATATTATTGATTTTGGTCAATGTAAGAGTTCAAAATGGTCCAATCAGGAATTTAAGGATAGTCTTGAATGATTTAGTTTTCCCTGAAAAGAACCCTTGCCAACATTACAACAAATTAAGACTAGATACTATACACGACTATACCGTAATCTTAAAATTTCCCTGCTCCAATAACCGACGTATACCGTAATCTTAAATTTTCCTTGCTCCAATAACCATGATAAGACTACTACAAAACACTCCTTTATTGATTCCAGACCAACCTGTGTCCCTCTTATTCTTTAAATTTTTGAAAATCTTTTTCCACTAGTACAAAGCAAGAATGACAACATAAATACGACATTTACACAGCCCAAATTTAACAAACACAACACACAATGTACTGATCACACACACCATCCTCATCCAAGGTTTTATAACAAAAGTGTCTCAAAGCATGCATGATCAATTCACCAAGGCACAGTAAGACTACTACAAAACACTCCTTTATTGATCTCTCCAGCATTTCCGGCCCAAATTTAACAAACACAACACACAATGTACTGATCACACACACCATCCTCATCCAAGGTTTCATAACAAAAGTGTCTCAAAGCATGCATGATCAATTCACCAAGGCACAGCTCCTCCTGATCTCTCCAGCATTTCCGGTGAGCACCCCAATCTTCCCCATATTCACCATAGACGCTGCGAAATCGCTGAAGAAGCTCGGCCTCGGCGACAACACTTGCCGTCCCACGTAAGCCCTAGTCACCTTGTCGTCGAGGAGGGCGGCGTCGGAGTGGAAGAGCCCACTCCTCTTCGAAACGAGCTTGTAATAGTTCGTGTCGAACGTCGTAAAGCTCCCAGGGTCCATATCCACCGTTGTCGTGGTGTCTCCCAGCTTACATTTCTGTCGGAGCTTGGCCACATAGTTAGGGTCCAACGAGGGGTCGACGTCACCCTTCCCAGTGAAGTTGTATATGCGCTTCGCAAAGGAGTCACAGTGTGAGCTTCCAATGGTGTGAGCACCTGAACAGATCAAGAGCAAAAGTTAGGACTACTGGATTCCATGAGATTTGTTCAGTCTCCAAATATGTTATACCTGATAGAACTGCCAAGTCTTTCGCATTTAGTCCCTTATTGGCAAAGATTGATTTCAATTCATCGATGTCTGCATAAGGAGATGGTAGATTTGCCAAAGCTTCGATGGCCGATGACACACGCCCATCTCTCCGGCCGGTGTAGACTTCATAAAAGGGGCCTTTGTTCTATCAAATGATCAAATTGTTGATCTATGTTTAGTTAAAAATATAAATAAGTTTCACTTGATTAATATGAAGTCCAACAATATAGATGGGAGTACTACTAGTGGAAAAAATGTACATACCAAGTGCACCGCCTCCCTCGCCGCCAATGCCACGATATCAGCGCAAGAGACGACATCGGGACACGCCTTCTCCAAGGCAGCCTTGGCCGCGTCAATCACGTAGAACCCGTCGAGGCTCTGGTTTGGCATCGCATCTTTTTCGGCGATGTTGGATTTCGTAGAATTTATCAGTACCGAACCATCACATCCCTACAAATAAAACATGCATAAAATAAACTAATAAAATAATATTTTACAGACTATTTAGAAACATGTTTGAAAAGGAAATGTTATAAAACTCGGAGTTTTAAGAATTATACCTTCTTTGCTTTTGCATTTTTTTTTTGTACTAAAAACAAGTTCAAATTATTTTTTAATTAGTCATATTTTTTTCTAATGGTTTGGAAACACGTTTGTGTTTTTTATTACTATAAAATAAATGCGCATCCAAACAGGTTCCAAATAACCATACCCCTCATTCGTTGAATCTCATTTGCAACCAATTTTCAATAATCAACCTGGCTTTTTATAAAAGTTGTTTTTCTAAATAAAAAAAATTAGTAAAAATAAACGTGAACCCAAATGGGTTTTATTAAAAAAAAAAATTTGGAACCAATGACGACTCACCCTTACAAAACAGTCATGGAAGTGAAGCCTTAACAACGGAGCCGCCACAGTCGCATCTCTTCCGATGTATCCCGCTGCCGTGTTTCGGACTATCGCCTCCGCGTTGGGGCATGTCTTCGCATAGAATCCGACTTTCAGGCCTTTCGATAGAGCTGGGACTAAGAAGATCAACAACACTGCTACCATGTGAAGCAGTGACTTGAAGAGAGCCATCACTACAAAAGAAGAAATCAATAGAAAGTTTTCAAACACAGAAGTTGGTGATGATATTGATTGCACCCTATACCAATGCCTTTTATAAGCTCCAAAAGTGAAAGGAATTCTTGTCTAAAGTTGTCAAGTTGTCTTCAGATGGTAGGCAATTTCTCTACTCCTCCTTGATGTACACTCTTTTTTTAAATGTAAAAGAATATTGGATTGCTTTGTTTGTTTGAACGAATGAACACATAAAATTATGTTTGGCGCGTGGAGAGCACATGGAAAAGTCACCCTTTTTGGTCCTTGGCGTGTGGTTTACACTCTTTCAAGTTTCAACAGTGCCTTGTTTAACTTGCTTGGGGTAGGTCACATATGTTTTGTCATATATAGTTTATACTTTATACTCGTAGAGAATTTGATTGTCACCAACCAAGACTGTGATGAAGTTTGTGCTGAATTTTTGTGCATTATATACATCAAGTGGGTCTCAATTATACATGATGTTGTTCATTAAAGTTTTATGTGGTTGCATGGGTTACAGCTTGCTTTCTGTACCCAATGTTTTGAGCAAAAAAAAAAATCGTACGTATAGTACTGTCTAAGGCCATGGATTCCTGGGGTCGTCTTCTCTTGGAAGCAAGGATTTAACACTATTTTATGTTGGAATTCCGATTTCAATATAATTCTTAAATAAAGATATTTAAATAAAATTAATATCTAATAATCAAAACCAGAGTTGCACAAGAATTGAGATATATTTAATCGTAACTATTTAAAGATGTTAATCAGATAGTCAATAAGGACATTAGTCTACCCCCTAGTGCATAAGGTTCCGCTGCAAACGTACACATGTCATATTAATGAGATTGTATAATTAAATTTATCCATATGCTCCTAAAAGCATATATTAATATCTAACAATAATCACTAAATTTATTTTAAAAAATATTTATTTGAATAGAAATACACATGCATATAAGAAAGGATGAACTAATAAATAAATAAAGAATATTCTCAGGGACAATCTCACGAACAGTGTGCATGTGTTTAATTTTAACAAAAA
This sequence comes from Acorus calamus, assembly GCA_030737845.1. NCBI lineage: Eukaryota > Viridiplantae > Streptophyta > Magnoliopsida > Acorales > Acoraceae > Acorus > Acorus calamus. Next base: position 11,983,794 of record CM060858.1, on the reverse strand, counting down.
ATAGTTAGTCTCCTCTCATGATGTATATGTTTTGATAAAAAATATACAATGCTTTGTTTTGAATTCAATAAATAAATTTTTAGCAATTGTTAAAAATTTATTGAGGTATATACCTCATCATCTAAGAATGTGTATATTTCATTGGATCATGGTTGAGATATATAAGCTGCCCATAGAAACATAAAAACTGTGTGTAACCGTGCTCATAAATTAATAATATAATGCAATGCATTCCTTACACACTGCTCAACCTTACACTTCACCACAGCCCCAAAATTTATTGTTGTTTTTAAAATGGAGAACTCAAGCTTTTGTGTATAAGAAAGAGGAGGTGGTTGACAAAACAAAATAAGCGATCAATGTGGGCTCTAATTTCAGTTTACATGTGTTTTAAAATTTTAAAATATAGTATACTTCATTTAATGAAGCATATACTTTTATAAAAAATGAAACATATATTTTAATAAAATACCTAAATGCATTTATAGAAAATATAAAATATTTCTATTTAAACATATATTTCATTAATGTAAGTATATACTCGTGTAATTTTTTATCGACACATATAAAATTAAAATTGAAGCTGAAAAAAAAATGTAACAACACTCTTATCAACTGCACAAGAAGGGTTTGACATCTCTCGTGCATGGTGATTGGTGAGTGAGGCTTTAATCACATACATGGCATTTCACTCACACAAGAAATAATACAAGAATTTATCAACCTATACCTTCATTTTAAATAAAATCGGTAAGTAAATATCTACATCTCTTTTTAAAAAACTTCATATAAAAAATATTATACCAATATCAAACATTAATCAAGTTGGTCTTGGGTGTATATTTATAAGAAAATTTGCTTGTCAAGTTGGTCATTGAATTATATGTTTATTAATTGAGTACTGCTACACTCAATTTTATTCTCAGTCTAAAACATAGACCATATATACCTCGTTACGGATTTAATTAAACATAAACCTTTTATATACGATGTATATACCTTATTGAATTTTGTCTTACACTTGTTAAAAATGGGTTCATTCAATTTGAAATGGAGCGATATGCACTTTTTATCAAAGCATATACATTATTAGATGATGTTTACTATTTAAAAAAAATAAAAACACTTGAGATCTAAATTTTGATAAGTGAATGTGGATGAGTTTATCATTTTTCTTTATTAATTTATGGTTATCATTAGAAACACGGCTCGAAAAAAAAGTCAAAGACAGCTCATTGATAGAAAAAAAAATTGTAGGTACTCAATGTGAACGGTCAAAGATTCTCTTATAACAACGCGTCACTCATATTGGCAGCCTGGCTGTTCTTTGGTGGGTTCATGGGCCTACCTTGAGAAACAATGGGCTAATATCGAGGTCCATACAGTCGGCCTGAGAATTTGTTTTTTATAGTCAGGGCCCTAAACGAACTTTTAAAGCAAGCCCCCATGTACATTCAAAAAGAAAATATTGTCTTGAATATTATTTTATTTTAAACTATAAATGTTATAAAATTATAAATATAATATTGTACTATCATTAAAATTAAAACATTTTATATTATGATTAAATAAAATTTCTAGTAATGACTACATCGGAAAGCATTTATGAATATCCACAAAAAATTAGATTCATATTAAGGGTGTGTTTGTGCATAATGAAAAGTAAAAAAAAGTGAGGGAAAGTAAAAATTTTCCTTATGACCATTCAAAAATTAAAGCTAATGTTTGTGTCAAAGAAGGAAATTTTTTTTTTCTACCACTAAAAAAGGTACAATAGCAAAAAACAATTAACCAAAAGGTAGACATTACAGATCGGTTTGGAAATTTTTGGGCTAGTTTGGGAAATTGTTAAGATTTTAAGGATAAGTTGTTTTAATTTTAGGGTACATAAAGTTCATCAATTTTGTTTATATTCACATTTATTAAAATTAAAATAAAAAGTGGAGATACATATTATCCAAGTCTTTAGGTGGAATAAAATATTCTCATTTTTATTTTAAAATTAGAACAAAGGTCTGTAGTTTATCCTGGTTATTTTTTTATATTAAACGGGGGATAAGTTGTTTTTACACTCACTTATCCTCTTGTCAAACCAGTCTAGGAGTTGATGGGAAATGACTTTTAGGGATTTTAATGGGATGAAACGGCTTGAAAAGATGTGTCGGGGATATGAAATGCAAATTTTTTTTTTATCATTATATGATGATTTCATGGGTGAGCTTTTTGGGGGCTTGAGAATATAACCTGGTGGGCCGAAAGTGGGTTTTCAAGGATTTAATTTAACAATTTTTTATGGGCACAATTCTATTGGGCTTTGTCGGGCTTAGAGGTTTAAACAGTTGCTTTGGTAGCCTCTGCCCTGATGCGACCTTTGTATGACTCATTCACAAATGTGGCCAAAAAAAATTCCAACCCCTCAATCAAATGATTTTACAAACCAAGATGGGTTGGCAAATAAAAGGAGGGGCGTACAATGATATAATGACAATAAAAATAAGTCAAATTCAGTTCTCAAGGCGAAGGAATATATTTGTCGACCATCACATTCATTCCATGGTTTTATCTGATTTGTATCTATAACTATTAACTTTAACATTAGCTATTGTTAAATATTTGTATAAAGATCATCTTTAGTAAATTAAAGTATTTAAAATTATAGAAATTATAAAGTTATTTCTGCAGTTTTTTTTTTTTTTTTTATCACGATGGCTTATAAAATGTCGCTTTTTATTTTCAAAATCGATCATATCCAAAAACATTCTAAAGGTTTATTTAGAAACTCGTTTGAAAAGTATGTTTATACATAAATTAGTTTAACAAAAGCCGATTCCTAGAAAGCATACTTTTTTTGTTTTTTAAATCATATTTTTTTGCTCTAAAAATTGATACAAAATTTTAATTATGTTATCCTTTGGTAACACGTTTAGCATTTTTTATTTATCCAAAAGTAAAGGCTCCCCTAAAATGTGTTTCTAAAGGCCCTAAACCTGATAGTGGCACCATGCACAAACAGCATGTATAGGAGACCACGTCACCCGGAAACTTGAAGACCAAGTCACCTGGAACATAACAACCTTCTATTCTTATCTGTTACTACAATCTCTTGTATCCCACATAATCCGTAACAAACATTTGTATATAAAATCAAACCTCATCTCACTGTAAATAACAATCTGGGTTGATCCAATATTAATCTTACAATCTTCATGGTATCAGAGCCATAAAAGCACCTACGTGCCCACTTTCTTCCCTTGTTCACCTTCTTCCCTCTCACAAATTTCAGCCATGGCCCCATCAACCACTTCCTCCTCGTCAACGCCAAGCTTTGTCATCTCCAACATTGCTCATCTCATTCCCATTAAACTTGACAGCTCAAATTTCCTTCTATGGAAATCTTTGTTTCTACCAGTTTTGCGAAGCCATCACTTGGAAGGCTTCACTGATGGCTCCAAACCAGCCCCACCTAAGGAGATCACTGGTTTGGATGGTAAATTAAACCCCAACCAGGCATATTACGAGTGGTTTGAACGAGATCAGACCCTCCTCTCATGGATCAATGCCACTCTCTCGGATTCCGCCCTTCCTTACATCGTTGGCATGAATACAGCGAAGGAAGCATGGGACTCCCTGGAACGTCGATATGCATCACTTTCGCGTTCCCACATCATCGAGCTCAAGAAGCGCCTTCAACAAATCAAGAAAGGCACTTCAACGATGCAAGAATATATGCGTCAAATCAAAGCTATCTCTGATCAACTCGCAACCTGTGGTGCTCCAGTCGGCGAGGACGATCTCATCATCCATACCTTGGCAGGACTGCCGACCATATATCGCCCCTTTCAGACATCCATCAGAACCAGATCTCGTCATGATCCTGTTTCAGTTGAGGAACTACACACCCTTCTGGTTTGTGAAGAACTTAGTCTTGTAGAAGACACCACTGCTGAGTCCTCCATGGCATTTACTGCAACCAGAACTAACTCCCAACGCCCATTTAATCAAGGCAGAAATTTGGCAAACCAACATGGTCCATCTTCTAACCCCTCCAATAGGCCACATCAAGGTCGGAACATGCAATTCAGTCAATCCGGCTACACCTCTGGTGCTCGAGGACACCAATATCGGCCTACAGACAAGGGTGATCACCGATCCCGACCCACCTGCCAGATCTGTGGCAAGATGGGCCACATTGCTGTTGACTGTTACCATCGCATGGATCATGCATATCAGGGGCGCCATCCTCCACAACGTCTGGCTGCCATGGCAGCTGCTCTTCAACCCAACAATGATAACAACAACCATACTTGGTATTCTGACACGGGAGCGACGCACCACGTCACCTCAGATTTGGGTAACCTCTCCCTCCATGCCCCATATCATGGATCTGACAATGTGCAAGTGGGAAATGGTCAAGGTCTGTCTATCTCTAATATTGGTAATTCCATTTTTCACACACCCTCTACCACCTTTCACTTCAAAAATATTTTGCATTGTCCACAAGCCTCATCTAATTTACTATCTGTCCAAAAATTCTCCCGAGACAACCATTGCTATTTTTCCTTTGATGACAAAGGTTTTTCTGTGAAGGACAAAACTTCGGGGAGGACGCTCTTCCACGGACCAATTGAACATGGGCTCTACCCATTCCGTACAAGTCCACTTTCTTCCTCTAGCCTCTCACATAATACTGCCAAAGCATCATTTCTAAGTCGGCGTGTCTCTAGTGATATGTGGCATCATCGTCTCGGGCATCCTTCCCTCAACATTCAACAAGCTGTTCTCTCTGGTCTTTCTCCTTCAATAAAACAAGTCAAGTCAGTGTGTTCGTCATGTCAACTTGGCAAGAGTACAAAACTCCCATTTTCTTTATCAACTTCATTGTCATTGAAACCCTTAGAACTTATTCATAGTGATGTGTGGGGTCCTTCTCCAGTTTCTTCTATCAATGGATTCAAATATTATGTCATTTTCATTGATGATTACACTCGTTACTGTTGGATTTATCCCTTGTTATTCAAATATGATGTTTTTCAAACATTTTGCACCTTTAAAAATTATGTTGAAAATCTTCTTGAATCCAAAATTAAAATTTTTCGTTCAGATGGTGGGGGTGAATTTACGAGTACTCTTTTCAAACAATTTCTTTCCACCAATGGCATTCTTCATCAATTATCATGCCCACACACACCTGAACAAAATGGTGTCGCTGAAAGAAAACACCGCCACATAGTTGACACCAGTCTTTCGCTCATGGCCCATTCCTCTCTACCCCAAAATTATTGGTTTGAAGCTTTCCGCACTGCCGTCTATCTAATAAACCGAATGCCTATTGTCTCTGTTCCCAAAATATCACCCTATGAAGCCCTCTTTCATGTCACTCCGGACTACAATCATTTACAGATTTTTGGGTGCACTTGTTATCCATGGCTTCGCCCCTACCGGCCCAACAAATTGGATTTTAAATCTATCAAATGTGTTTTCATTGGATATAGTATCCAACATAAGGGCTATCGGTGTCTGGACCCTTCCACTGCTCGTGTATATGTCTCTCGCCATGTTATTTTTGACGAACACACTTTCTCCTTTAAGGAGGCTCTCCCAATTTCATCACCTTCTACCACCACAACTGACTCGTTGGCTATCTTTGGTCCCACTCATGCATGGTTATCCCATCCTCCCTTACCAGTCCTCACGACCCATCTACCTAGCCATTCATCTACTTATTTTTCCAACACTACTAAGCACCCAACTCCACGTCTCACTCCTCCTCACTCACCCCATAATCCCATACCTCCCACTCATGTCACTACTTCCCCAAGTTCAGTCCTCCCAGATGCTCCACAAGGATCAGATCCTCCTAATCCTATTATTCCTTCATCACTTGGCCCACCCACCAACACCCATCCAATGCAAACAAGGTCTCAATCTGGTATTACTAAGAAAAAGGCATGGATTAGCACCAACCACCCACTCCCACAAGCACTAGTGGCCCAAGCACTTCAGATTGAACCCACCTCTTACTCTCAGGCATATAAATTATCAAAATGGCGTGCCGCCATGGACACGGAATTCACATCTTTACAAAGAAGTGAGACATGGTCTCTTGTTCCCCGTGAACCGCACATGAATGTGGTTGGTTGCAAATGGGTTTACCGTATCAAAAGGAATGCCGACGGCTCCATAAACCGTTATAAAGCACGCCTAGTTGCCAAGGGGTTTCATCAACAACCCGGCGTTGACTTTGTTGACACATTCAGTCCCGTGGTGAAACACACTACCATCCGTGTCATCTTATCTTTGGCTCTAGCTTACAATTGGCCCCTTCGCCAATTAGATGTGGAGTGTGCCTTTTTACATGGTGATCTTCGTGAAGAGGTTTATATGGCTCAATCCCAAGGTTATACAGATGCTAGCATGCCCTCCTATGTATGCCGTATGAAAAAGTCTATTTATGGCCTTCGTCAAGCCCCTCGTGCTTGGTATGAAAAATTCTCCTCTCAGTTATTGGACTTTGGCTTTCTTCTATCAGTCTCCGATCCATCTCTCTTCATTCGGCATCACAAAGGCAGCACCACCTATCTCCTCCTCTACGTGGATGATATTATTATTACTGGCAACAATTCTACGTTCATTGAATCCTTCATTCATCAATTAGGCCAGCACTTCAAAATGAAGGATTTGGGCCCATTGACATACTTCCTCGGTGTGGAGGCCCGCCGCACCAGCAAGGGTCTATTTCTTTCACAAACTAAGTATATCACAGATCTGCTCGTCAAATCTGATATGGTTGGATGCAAACCAGTTGGATCTCCAGCAACAAAAGATAAACTAAGCCCCTCTGATGGACCTCTCCTTGCTGATCCCATAAAATTTAGAAGTATTGTGGGTGCACTCCAATATGTATCTCTCACCAGACCGGACATTAGCTTCGCCGTTAATCAAGTATGCCAGTATATGCATGCCCCTACCGACATCCATATGATTGCTGTTAAGCGAATACTTCGGTTTCTCAAGGGAACTCTCACATATGGGCGTCACTTTCGCTCTAGCCCGCTACATCTTCAGGCCTACTGTGATGCAGATTGGGCTGGTTCTCCCTCTGACAGACGGTCTACTAGTGGATATTGTGTATTTTTGGGGTCTAATCCTATCTCATGGTGTGCTAAAAAGCAATCCACAGTGGCTCGTTCATCCACCGAAGCTGAATATCGTTGTCTGGCCCAAACAGCTGCTGAGCTAACTTGGTTGTGTTTTCTCTTTCGTGAATTACTCATTCCTCTATCTACGGTTCCTCTCATTTGGTGCGACAATGTCAGTGCTATTTCTCTTGCATTCAATCCGGTCTTTCATGCTCGGACAAAGCACATTGAAATCGACTACCATTTTGTTCGTGAGAAGGTGGCACACAAACAACTTGATGTCCGATTTATTTCCTCCAAGGATCAGATTGCCGATATATTCACCAAGGGACTTCATTCTCACCGTGTGCAAGATCTACAAGCCAAGCTTTGCGTCCAAGATTACCCGCTCAGCTTGAAGGGGGGTGATAGTGGCACCATGCACAAACAGCATGTATAGGAGACCACGTCACCCGGAAACTTGAAGACCAAGTCACCTGGAACATAACAACCTTCTATTCTTATCTGTTACTACAATCTCTTGTATCCCACATAATCCGTAACAAACATTTGTATATAAAATCAAACCTCATCTCACTGTAAATAACAATCTGGGTTGATCCAATATTAATCTTACAATCTTCAAAACCATCATCATAGTCTTGATGGTCACCATACATTTTGGCTATTATTACAAACCATTGAATCTCATATCACCATATTCATTGTAACCCAATTTTGTGTAGTGACGTTTTCAACCATTGAATCTCATGTCAGCAATATCACTTTTCATTTCATCATTATTTATTAATGTCAAATGGGGTAAACAATTTTGTTTAATAAATGGTTATTGGAAATACTGTGCAACTGATATTGACAGCAACATCTATATGAAGGAAGCATAGCAACTGAAATATGACCCAATGAGATGGAATGCATAAGTTCATGTTATTATATATGCAAATTATTTGATCTGTGTAACTCTTAAAAACAACATATGAAATATAGTCCAATATAGGTGCGGTCCGGTGAGAAACTAATGGGAGATGATTACAACGACCACAACCTTCTTGTCACTCCTTTATGTGGTTTTATAACATGTTTTTCATGGATATATTTAAGTACAATTAGAATTTTCTTGTGTCACCTAACCAAGATAAACTGTTTGGTTGTTTTTTTTTTTTGAACAAGTAAAAGGTCAACTAGAGCGACCTTTCAACTAATGTGGATGAGATTTGCCTCCGAATTTTATGGGATGGGATCCAATTTCCAGGTTCTAGTCATAGCTTAATAATTTAGGTTTGGTTTGTTAAGCATTTAAGATTGTGATAGTTTTTTTTATAGTTTTGTTCATAACTATCTTACTTGAGACAGATCAAACATCCAATAGATTATAAGGCTTCAGTATTGAGACAAACACACATGGGTTGATGAAAATTATTAATGTAGTTTATATGGAAGTTTCTGACCAAGATAAGTTCTTTTCTTTAAACTATTCATGACCCAAAATTTGACCAATCAATTCGGCGATCACTTTAATTTTGGACTACTGATGAATATAAGCAATATATTTTCATCGATTTTCATCAGCTTGACTCACCAAACTACCTATAAATCTGGCCTATAAGTGTTGATTTGTCAAGAGTATAAGTGGTGAGATAAATGATATTTATGAGGATAAGTAAGTGAGTGGACAGCTTATCCCCATTTAGTATAAAGAATAAGGGCAATTAACAAAATAACATCATTTATATCAATATTAGCAAAAATAACACTGGATGAGGAATATTTACAAAAACTAGTACGAGTTAGCACTGACCATTTTTTTCTTTTTACACTGGAGGCCCCATATATATATGAGACCTCCAATTATTTTGCATTTTAAAATGAGACACCGTATATATATATGCGCCTCCTATGTTTTTTTTTAAGATCACTACTTCTTCTTCTTTGATTAAATATTAATTACTGAGATTCTTTTATCTAATTAATTTTAATGGCTGAATTTTTTTTTAACATATTCGATTGAGAAGAAAGAAAATAATGGAAGATCATTGCTGAGTCTTTTTGTTTAAAATATAAGTAGTTGATAAAGAAAATCATGGAAGATTTTTTTAATTAATTAAATTTTAATGGCTCGGAGAAAATCACGGAAGATTATCGGCTAAGTTTTTTTATATTTAAAATATACATAGTTGATGGAGAAAATCATGGCAGATTTTTAAGGATAGAGCTTTTAATTTAGTAGAGAAATATATAGAAAGATGTTATTTTTTTAGCCATTCAAATTTAATTAAAAAATTTAATCGATCAAAATAACAAATTTTTCATGATTTTCTCTCAATAACAAAGAAATATCAGCCATTAAAATTTAATTAAATAGTTGATAAAAATCTCAGCCATCAATATTCAATTGAAGGAGAAGAAGCAGTGATCTTAATAAAAAAACAAAGGATGGCACCTCCCTTTAAAATACAAAATCACTGGAAGCGCCATATACTGTAAAAAAATGTCAGCGCTGACTAGTGCTAATTTTTGCAAATATTTATAATCTGGTGCTATTTTTACTAATATTGGTTTAAACATTGTTATTTTTGCTAATTGTCCAAAGAATAATCATGATAAATTGTAGACAATTGTCCCAATTTTGAAATGAAAATGTGGATATTTTGTTCCACCTAAAGGTGTTGATGACATTTATCTCAACTTTTTATTCCAATTTTAAAAATTATGCAAATATGAACAAATTTAATTGATTTTTTATCCTTTAAAATTAGGACAAACTATCTTCATTGTCAAACTAGCCTTAAATGTTTTTCCTTTTAAATTTGGGATGGTGAGCCCAAATGGATTTACACAAAGAGACAATAATGAAACTTGGCATCTATATCAATGCATTGAAGTTTAATTAGATGTTTCTAACCAAGATATATAAATAGCTAGGTTGATATACATGCATGCCATCCTTTTTGGTCAACATAAATATGTAGGCATATTTTTAATCTTAGCTATGTGGACATATCAACAAACCGAGTGAGGCATGCGTGCAGAATAGGCATATGAATTGTAAACATGGAATTATTGCCCCCACCCTATAAAAGACATGTCACTGCATGTGTAGATGCTGACATTGCAACCTCTCCAGTGGTTGAATAATGCTTGAGCATGAGCCAAAACCTATCTGTACAAAAACATGAAATTTCATATTCAATGCAACTTAATTTGTAAGATCAATTAGTTAATCAAAGCTGAACAATTAAACTGATTAAAAGTAAAAAAATAACGAAATGAATTTTGATTCTGATCGATCAACTACTATATATCATACTATAATAATGTAGTTTATCTATTTATCAAATAAAAAATAATGATAAAATCACCCCCTCACAGCTGTTATGGATATGACATATACAATGGGATTATTGGAGATCTCAATTGAATATTATTAATAAAAATAAAACATTGGGAACCAATTAAAAGATTATTTTAAGTGAACAAAAACAATGCCCACTGCCATGCACGACCGACCTCTCCACATGTTGTAAATAACCACCCAAAACAACAAAACCATCAAATATGTTACACTTCATCCAACACATGAAACATAAAAGCAATATAACAAAAGAAAATTAAACCAACATAGACCTAGCTATTGACAACCATGCATTGCTTCCTGATCTCTCCATTGTTCCCTGTGAGGACTCCACTCCTCCCCATCTTCACCATTGAATCCCCAAAATCCTTGAAGAACTCCTCAATCGGACCGTTGATCCTCCGCTCCACGTAGGCCTTCGTCTCCGGGTCGCTCAGGAGGGCGGCGTCAGACTCGAATAGCCCCCTCCGCTTCGATACGAGCTTATAGTAGTCAGCGTCGAACGTCTTAAAGCTACCGGGGTCCATCTCTACGATCGTCGTCACGTCGTTCGGGCTCTTGCACTTGACCCTCAGTGTTGGAACGTAGGCCCGATCAAGCTTTGGGTCGGTGTCGGTGGAGTCACCCCGGCCGGAGTAGTTGTAGATCCGGTTCGAGAAGGAGGAGCAGTGGGAGTTTCCAATGGTGTGCCCTCCTTTAATAGGATAGGATATGAAATGAGAGTTATGATAATACTGTCACAATCTTAAGTGTTGAGTCAGTGTACGTGATGTGCACGTACCTGATAAGACAACGAGGTCCTTGGCATTGAGACCATTGGCACCGAACATGGCCTTTAGGACAGTGATATTTGCGAAGGGAGGGGGCAAGTTTATCGCTCGGCGGCGATGGAGACGCGTCCGTCCCTCCGGCCGGTCTCCACTTTCCAAAATGGTCCCTTAATCTGATGATCATCAAACACAAGGAATTAGTTACCATTAAAAGTAGCTCATAAAACAACAAGGAAGAGATGATCAATTGTTTTTAAACCTGAGAAATTGCATCTCTTGCGACCAAGGCCAACACGTCGGCGCAAGACACGACGCCGGGGCAGGCCTTCTCCACCGCGGCCTTCACGGCATCAATGACATGGTACCCCCTGAGGCTCAGGTTCGGGAACGCGTCCTTCTCAGCCTGAACACTCTTTGTGGAATTCAATAGGATCGATCCCTCGCAACCCTGATTAACAAGTATACACAAATTGCCTTTCTTAGTCCCAATCTCTTAATTGACCAACGAGAGCCTCACATAAATAACACAAAACTAAAGATAGACATATAGATTTTCATTTAAAGTTTAAATATTTTGATCAGTCTCATATGTAATTGTCACATAAAGGGTCCAGACTCAGTCAGAACAACTCAGTCTACCATTAATAAGAAAAACATGTTACCCTAACAAAGCAGTCGTGGAAGTGCATCCTCAAGAGAGGTGCGGCGAGGGTGGGCGCTACGTTGATGAACCTCGCAGTGGTCTTGTAAACAATGGCTTCCAAGTTGGGGCACCTCTTCGCGTAGAACCCGACTTTGAGGCCCTGGGCGTCCGCCAGGCTCAGAGCGAATAAAATGAGAGCGAGAGCGGTGGAGAGCTTGAAGAGGGTGTTGGGAGCCATGGTTTTGGGAAGGAGAGAGTGCTCAACACAATTTGGTTGGATGGATGTTTTAGGGCATGTAGGGTGCAACGTATATATAGCTAGTAACTCAAACTTTGAACATGTCATGCACAAGAGCTAGCTGTCATTTGAATGGAAGCCCAATATGTTTTCATCTGCCTAGTTGTCTTGTTTTTTAAAATGTGATTTTTAGTACACTATTAGAAGAGGTTTGGTAGTAAAGTAGTGTCACATATCGTGCGTTTGTTGCTTAAAATGTTTGACTTTTTTGGCTACTTTTGGGAGGGATCACACGAAATCGCAACCATTATGCTTTGTTTATAAATAAAACTTATTTTTGAAGTGTGTATACTTGGTCTTATGTAATTCTTCGTACAACATCATTTAACTAACAGAAACATAAGTTTCATAGATGAAACATAAATATATATTTTTTAAATGAGTATATAGTTTATTTTTTAAGAAAATATATATTTTGATACTGAAAATATAAAATTTCAAAGAAAATTTAAAATATTAAGATTGTTTATAACATTAATTATTTAATATAAAATGTTTTTTTAATGAATTATAGGCTTTCTACTTCTTTGCATTAAGTAAAAAGAGTACAACTCAAAGAAAAAGGGAATGAAAAAATAAAAATATAAATTCGGGTCAGAAAAGGAAAGTGAGAGATTAAAGGTTTAATCAATCACCCTCTTCCACCAATAATCCAATATGTTAAGACAACCCTTTCTAGCTTTTCACACATCTTTTGATTTTATATAATATACCTCATCTGAAGGTGTAGATAAATACTTTTATAGAAAATGAGGTACATATATACTCCAATTAACAAATTGTATGAATCTATTTTGAATGAGCTATAAAATTTGTTGGACAACAATCCAATTGGAGTATATATAATTGTTTAGCTCTTTACAGGGACACCATATGGCTTAAATGAATAATGAAAAAAATACAATCTCTAATATTTATATTTTAATCAAATATATTAAACATGATATATTTTGTTGAACAGTGACTGAGATATACAAGACTGCAAAAAGAGTTACAAAGGGGACTATGTAACAAACGCCTTTTTTAATTCTCCTAGATAGAATTTATGACCCTCCACTTTGTCATACAATCAATGTCCATACATTTTTGTGAGCGGTTGTCAGACACAAATTTTTTCTAACATTATATAATTCATTAGTGTCATACATGATTTCATTAACTACATGTAAACTTAATTTAAAAATTACAAATTTTCAATAAATGAATCCATCAAAACATGTATGAATTAAACTAGAATGGAGATAAAAAAAAAAAGAAGAGATCGAGAATATTTTTCTTTTATTCTATACAACCCTAACATGTTATCCAACCCAACACGAAATTAGCAAATATGAATTGACTTGGTGACGAGGACCAAATTGTGTTGACATGCGCATGTTTTAAGTGTACTTGTACATAATTTTAGTTATTTAGAGGTCCACATCATCACATGCATATGGGTTAAATTATTAATGGCCGGGAAAAACGATACCTAATTATTATTTTTTGATTGAATATGAACGTATTCTGAACTTTATTGAAATAGCTCGGAAGGAGTAGATAAGAAGTTTACTCCTATTAAACGTGTCAGTAACAAGGTATATAATTAAAAGATGAAGAATAAAAAGAGTAAGAAAAATGTAGCGAAATTAAGTCAATCCAAAACATTAAGCCCGTTTAGATACATAATATGACTTATTCTTGGATATACAGTTATTCTTGCAGAAATTGGTATAACAGTGTAATAAGTAATTTCAGTTTAGTTATGTTTTGAATTATTCTCATTGGAAAACGTAATAATAAAATTTTTGTTGTTTGGATAAAACGTGAATGAACTGTGGATAAGAATTTATAAAATGTGAAAAAATAATTATAATTGATTTAACATATGATTTATAAGACGTGATGACAGTCGATTTGACAGTAGACTCACATATTCTTTGGTGGAATAACCTGGAATAACTTTAATTTCAAGGGTTGACTGTAATCTATATACTACTTTTTACCAGTTTATTCTGACATAATTTATCCTTGAGTATTCAAGGCACCCAAATAAATAAAATCTATTATTCTCATTTATTCTAAGATATTCCGACCCCAATTCAACATCCAAACAGGGCAGGGGCTAAAAGAAAAAAAATAGAGCTCGACACAGATAGCTATACCACCAATCCTGGGTGTTGCTTAAGTTTGATCTCCATAATAAATAAACAAGTCACGTGTAAGTTCATCTTTATCTTCTTATTAATTCATCATTTGTGTAGGTTTAATAATTCATCATCCCGATTGATAATTGGCTGTATTTATATGTTGACCCAACTATCTCTAGCAAGCATTTTGAGATAGGATCCAATCAGTACCATACACCCATTAGGTGTTGTCAGTCCTGACTCTTGAGAGGTTGTCACGTATTTAAAATTGAAATAATCTCTATGCTCAACATACATGTGAGGTGACAGGCGTTTCAAACATTTTTTGCATATATGGTAGGCACTTGGCAGATGTATAACCCGTTTAATAGAATAATATTTAACTAGAAAATAAAATGAAACACTTACCTTCAAAAAAAATTATTAACTATTTGGATTATATGATTGGCCTCATTTCATGTTTCTTGTTATTATATAACATCAAATCCCAATTACTTTTTAAATTTTTGGGTAAATAAGTGTGTTACAATAAATACATAATTACATAAAAATAATATTACGAATAGTCTTTTGAAAAAAAATGAGAAAAATCTTATTTTTACCCAGCAGCGGGAAAATCATCAGAGCTTCTCAACAGCCTTTTGTATGACAAGAGAAAACCATGAACCAAATCAAAACTGCCCCTGTTGGACAGCCAAAAGAGAATGAATGATACACGGGAATCTTACTTGAATGACACACAAAATGAATTGTCACAACATTTTCACTTATTATCACCACTCTATCTATCATAGTAGAACGGGCATGTTTTGTTCTAGGGTTTGATTTATAAAAGACGCAATTAACAATTTAAAAGTTGACCTGACATACAAAATGGGAGTGATCCGATCATGCTCAATTTGACCCCAATTGGTAACAGACATCCGAGCTATGGCTTATGGGACATATTAACAAAGTATTCTATATTTTTTTTAATATTCATTAAAATATTTCAATTAGAGATCTTTCGTACGTATACATGGGAATTACAGAATTTTCAGATCAAAGGCATGCATGATAAGGTCATTTTTTTATAGTCTTCATTTGTGTCTTATAAAGTCACAGACAGAATGTGACCATACGTGATTAAAAAAAAAGGGTATACGTCACGTATACTAACTTCCTCTTATATTATGAGAATACCAAAAAAAAATTTATATTATGAGGGAGAGAATTGATTCAACGCTGTGGTGCCTTGTTTATATATTCTAAACAATGAACAAATAAAATGAAGACTTTTGGATTGCCATATCAAATTGACATAGGGTTTACGTCATGTTCTCAAAATAAAATAAAACCCCAATAAAATGAAGACTTTTTTTACACAGCATATTTAGAAAAATTAAAAATATATAAAATCATTCTCAAATAAAAATAATTAATATTTTATATTGATATCATTTTTCAACTACATGATGGTGTAAAAAGTTTTAAAATAATGAGAGTGATTTAAAAATGAGGTTGCTAAAGGAGAATTTTTCTTATACCGTTTTTTATTAAAAGATATTTTTCTTTTATGATTTAGTGATTGATTTTTTCCTTCTTCATAGTTCATAGTTTGATTTAAGTTTCCGGATTTAAAGGATATGTTCATTTTTAGTCCTTCACATGGATTAAAAATAAAACCAAATAATTTAGGGATAGCTCCCTTCTAGAGACTGAAAAGGAACACATCTTTTAAATATGGGGACTTAAACCAAAATATGAAGAAATGAGAGATCGATCACTAAATCATATAATTTATGGTGATTTAAAAATAAAAAAAAACTCTTAAAAAAATTAAAAATGTGTAAAATCACTCTTAAATAAAAATAATTAATTTCTTATATTAATATGTCAATTACACAATGGTGTGAAAAGTTTTGAATACGGTGTGAGTGATTTAAAAATGAGATTGCTAAAGAATAATTTTTTGTATACCGTTTTTGGTATAAGATAATTTTCTTTTATTAAATTTATTTCAACAAAATAAAAGAATTACAAAAAAACAAAAAAAAAGTCAAATCTCCCTCCCATCATCCCATGTTGTATGCACGAGCGACCTCTCCACATGTTCTTAAACCAAAAAACCACACCACCCAAAACAACAAAACCATCAAATACATAAACACTTCATCCAACACATGAAGCATAAAATCACTGTATAAACACAAGAAAATCAAGCATTGACAACCATGCATTGCTTCCTGATCTCTCCATTGTTCCCTGTGAGGACTCCACTCCTCCCCATCTTCACCATCGAATCCCCAAAATCCTTGAAGAACTCCTCAATCGGACCGTTGATCCTCCGCTCCACGTAGGCCTTCGTCTCCGGATCGCTCAGGAGGGCGGCATCGGACTCGAAGATCCCCCTCCGCTTCGAGACGAGCTTGTAGTAGCCGGCGTCGAACGTCTTAAAGCTACCGGGGTCCATCTGTACGATCGTCGTCACGTCGTTCGGGGTCTTGCACTTGCTCCTCAGCCTTGGAACGTAGGCCCGGTCGAGCTTTGGGTCGGTGTCGGATGAGTCACCCCGGCCGGAGTAGTTGTAGATCCGGTTCGAGAAGGAGGAGCAGTGGGAGTTTCCAATGGTGTGCCCTCCTTTTAGTAGGATATGACATGAGTTAGGGCTACAAATAGAACTAGTAGTCCTTTGTAAATCAAAGTATAAGAGTGTATTTATGTCCAAGGAAAAATGAGTGAAATTGAAGGAAAATGAAAATTCAGATTGACCACCTAAAATAATAGTGTTTGTGTCAACCAAAGAGCGATATTTTTTCTCAATTATTCTTTACTATTTTATTTTATTAGAAGAGAGAGAAAATTTTCTTCCTCACCCCAGACAAAGAAAAATGAGATAATTTGATTTTCAATTATTATTTTTTTCATTTTCTATCATTTCTGATTTCTGTCATTTTTAATCACATGCACAAATAACAATATTTATTTTCTCTCACTTTCCATAGCTAACATAAACAACATATAAACTCATTTTTTTTAAAAGGTTTTTTTCCTGTAAGTTTTCTTTGACTCAATTCCATTATTTTCCTATATTTTTCTTTTAACATCATATACAAACACACTATGTTAAGTCAATATTATTGATGTGTACCTGATAAGACAACAAGGTCCTTGGCATTGAGACCATTGGCCCCAAACATGGCCTTCAAGACAGTGATATTTGCAAAGGGAGGGGGCAAGTTTATGGCCTCGGCGGCGATGGAGACGCGTCCGTCCCTCCGGCCAGTCTCTACATGCCAATATGGCCCCTTAATCTGATGATCATCAAACATAAATTAAACGTTAATTAGCACTAAAACTCTCTCATAACATTATAATATAAAAAAACATGTTCAATTCTTTTTAAACCTGAGTAACTGCATCTCTAGCAACCAAAGCCAACACATCGGCGCAAGACACGACGCCGGGGCAGGCCTTCTCCACCGCGGCCTTCACGGCATCGATGACATGGTACCCTCTGAGGCTTAGGTTCGGGAACGCGTCCTTCTCAGCCTGAACACTCTTCGTGGAATTCAACAAGATCGATCCCTCGCAACCCTAATTAACAAGCATGCACAAATTGAATTCATTGATTAGAACGTGATGAAATCCTCTCTAGTAAAGACCCAGAAAATCCTTGTATGGACCAATGAGAGTGGGTCACACAGATAGGCACATAAACGAAGATAAACTTATGAACATTTTCACTATTGTTAATATTCTCTGTATTTATCACAAAGAGAATTCAGACTCAATTAGAATAATTGAATACACTTTCTTGAGGAAAAAAAATGATATATACCCTAACAAAGCAGTCGTGGAAGTGCATCCTCAAGAGAGGTGCGGCAAGGTGGGCGCGACGTTGATGAACCTCGCGGTGGTCTTGTAAACAATGGCTTCCAAGTTGGGGCACCTCTTCGCGTAGAACCCGACTTTGAGGCCTTGCGCATCGGCCGAGTTCATGAGCGCGAAGAGAACGAGAGCGAGAGCGGCGGAGAGCTTGAAGAGGGTGTTGGAAGCCATAGTTTTGAAGGGGAGGAGAGAGTGCTCAGCACACTTTGTTGGATGATGTTTTAGGGCAGTGTAGGATGCAATGTTTATATAGTGGCTCAACCCTTTGAACTTGTCATCACGAGCAAGCTGTCATTTTAGTGAAAGCCCAATTTGTTTATCTGCCATGTTGTCTTGTTTTAAAATGTGATTTTTGAGCACGTTATTTGATGAGGTTAGGTAGTGGTGGAATGTTACATATTACATATCGTGTGTTAGTGGTAATATTAAATGTTGTTGACTTTGGCCATTTTTGGAGGGAACGATCTCACGAAATTGAAACGGTTATGCTTCATTTCATTGAATACATATTCATATATCCGGCCGTACACCAATATAGCATGAAAGGTCTATGCGCTTTCGTGTTAGATTTATATCATGCAATAATAATAGAGTTCCCTCTATGTTGAAATATAGTTTGTTAATATTTAACACGGGTCGAAGTGCGATTAATTGTGTATTATATTTGGGGCGTTATAGTTAGATAATGGATTATATATATATATACACACTTTTTATTTTGAAAGTTAGATTTTAACATACCATTTGATAGAGTTTTATATATCCATAAAATAAAACAGAAATTCTCTATTTCTTTACGTGGGTGCTGTTACAATTTTTGGATCTTGGGATGCAATTAATCAAAGAAATAAACAAAACAAATCGAAAGCGAAGACACAAAACTCTAGAGCCTAATGAGATCAATCCACAATTATATATCCAAGGAACACACCAGAGATCAATCCACTATCAATAGAGAAGTTTTTACAATGGTCTTGCAGATAATAAAAACACTAAAGCCTAATGAAAAATATGAGATGCCATTTTATAATGACATCTCATTAAGGGCAAAAAAGTTAATACACGAAAGATTCTCGTCCGACCTTGCGTAGCGCTAACAATCATCTGCGCATATCATCAGGCTCTACAATATATAACAGATATGAGCAATATATTGTCAAAAATCTTTGTTAAGTGTGATTGTGTTCTTTATTCGCGGGCGCAAATTTTTTTTAAGGAAAAAATCAAATAACTCCGATAAACTGCCTGAAATCCATATAACCCCCAGAGTTTTCCTAAAAGTTATATAACCCCCTGAAAACACATATGTAAATTTAAATAACTCACTGAATTAAATTTCTATTGACAAATGAAGAATATTCTATGAATATTTTGTTTTGTTCATTTTGATTAAAAAGACAGTATATCAAAAATTTCTTATAATTTATTAAAAATGTAAAGCAACTCTTTGAAAATAGCTATTTTAACCCTCTAGATTGATTATAAAACCCTATCTGGATGGGTAAAAATGTCATTTATAAGATTTTTTACATTTTAACACATTGTAAATGATTTTTTTTATATTATATTTTCAGCAAGGGTTAACAAAACATGATATTCGCATACTAATCCTAATCTAACAAAAAAATTAACTCAGGGGGCTAGCTATTTGGATTTACATAGGCGTTTTCTGGGGGTTATATGAACCTTATAAAAAGTCGGTGGTTATATGGATTTCAGGCAGTTTGGGGGGGGGGGGGGGGGTGTATTTGAATTTTTCCCTTTATTTAACATGCATTTTCTGTTCTAGGGTTAAGAAAAGATTCAATGCAACTAATATACGTGTTGTACATAATTAATGAGAATTTAAAAGTTGACCCAACATGCAAAGTCGTAGGAGGTTCACGTCATGTGCTTTAAAGCCAATTAAGTCTACTAACTTCTATCTCTTATAATATAATGGATAGATTTATTCAAGTCGGTGGGTTGTTTATTCTTAATTAAAAAAAAAGAACAATAAATTAATGGAGATAGACTTGGATTGCAATCTTAAAAGACTGAATAGGCTTAGAGCAATCTTAACTGGGATGGACCATTGGAATTGGATTGATTTGGATTTGTTTATATATAGTTTTGGTTAATTGGGATTTCAAGTTCATGTTTGTCTGACATTCTTGGGTTTGACCTCAATATATCACAGCAAGGGAAAGAAAAGGAATGTCATCACCAATCAAAAAACCATGGTAAATGTTATTATACTTTAATCAAATCAAATATTAACTCAACGTTATAAACTTGTTAAACTTACATGGTTATTTACGTTTTCAATGTAAAGTCAAAATATAAATTCAACTTACATCTTCAAATGGTAAAAGAAACACAGGACGTGACAGTGATCAAAAGTTAATTTTGCTAAAATGAACTTCTTGCAATTGGTTTTCCCCTCCCAAATTAATTTTAATTGCGAAGAGGAGAATTTGTGTCCTGTCACATGAGAAACTTCTTGGAAGTTTTTAACTATTTTCACTTTATTAAATGGATAATTAGCTAATATGTGATAGATAATTATTTTAGTACAGATAACTATCATGTGAAATAAGTTAATTTTCATTTGTTTGTACATTTAGTTATTCTTGTTTAGAAATAAAAAGTGAAATAAGATATAGATAATGATTTATAAATGAAAAAATTAATTAGGGCCGGATTCATGTCATCACCCATCTATTATTTTTAGATCCTTGAAATTTTTCAAGTTTTTTTAAGTCCCTCCAGCCGGATGCTTTTTAAAAATACAAAAATACCCCCGCACAATTATTTTAGTACACTGTTAACACTTTTCAATACATTGTTACGTATCTCCAGTACACTGTTAACACTCTTCAGTACATTGTTAACTTTCGCATAAAATGCACCCACCCAATTATTTTAGTACATTATAAATACTCCATAGTTAATTGTTAAGTATCTCACACTGTTAACACTCCACAATGCATTGTTAACCTTCATATAATTGAGCAATGGCATTTTTTATATTTTTGAAAACAATCTAGCTGGAGGGACCTAAAAATAATTTTTCAATGCTTTAGAGACTTCAAAAAAACTTAAAAATTTTCAGGGACCTAAAAATAATATATGGGTGATCATAGGGACCCCTAATTAATTTTTTTTATATAAATTACTATAAAATAAAATGATTTGACATGTCATCTCTTTGTAAAAAATAATGACAGATAATTGAACAGCAACACCTTATATATACTAGCGTGGAATATATCAGGGGAAATAAAACAATTCCATGAATCATAATATTTCCACTCATCATTGGGTCGATAAATGGACAAACCTGCTCCAACCCGATTCTATTGGGACGGATTTGATCCCCTAAAATGTCAAATTCTAACCTAACTCGTTCCAACTCGATAAAGATATGGAATAAGTTTGGGATTCAATGTAAAACATATCTCATTATATCTCATTTAAATTACTTATATTATTAAAAAAATAATGTGATACATAAATAAAATTAACCTATCATATTTTTTATTATTATAATTAATAAAACATCTAAACATGTATTAAGTAATATTATATATAACAAAATAAGTAAAAATAATTAGTTAATTTATAATCTAAGAAAGAATTAAAAATTCAAAAAATTGGAATTTTTAAATCTGTTTCATTCTAAATGGGATAAGACCGGACATGTTTGGGTTCTTCAAAACCCATTGGGACATGTTTGGGATAGAACAACATGTTTGGGTTCTTCAAACCCGAGTTTGGGATTGGAATTGACCAAGTCTGTCCCTACCCACCCGTTGTTATCCCTAATAAATATACCCATACTTTTTCCCTTCTGTTACTTAATTTCAATGTATTTTAACTCTTCTTCCATTCCATTTTCGGACTTTTATAATTTCTTCCTAAATTATAAAAAGTTTAAAGCTCTTTTAAAAAATAAGTAAATATACCCATATAATCTTGCGAACAAATAGTTTTTTGAAATTATTCACTCTTATTTCACGTCTATTCTTCTACCCCGAATAGTGTAAGTAGTTTATATTAACGGAGCATTTGCTGTTACACCCCGATTCATTTTCAGCTCCAATTCCAGTCTTACATGCGTTGATAGAAAATTAACGAAGCACATGCTCATGCTAACAAGGCATAAGCTTCAAAAGAATTTTTTTATATTTTCTATAAATGCATACATGCAATTCATTGGAGTGCATGCTTTATTTTTTTATAAAAACTTGTACCTCATTCGATGAGGTATACTATTTTTAAAAAATTTAAAACATATATAGACTAAATTTGAGACTTAAAATGTGATCGTATGTAACATTATCCTTATATTAAATATTCAAACATTATTAATATATCATGTATTAGTTTCAAAGGTACAGATTTACCTGCTCTCATCTGATAATAAAGCATGACTTGATTCTTTCTTTTGCAAGACATGCATATCTCAATGGTCGACCACTAAAAGGGCCTTGACTAGTCAATTGAGTAGTTGGAAATAGTGGCTTATATTAGGAGTCCGTGGTTTGTTTTGTACTTGTGCATATGATCAGCACATGCATGGGTTAGTATGATTTAACATGCATCTAGGGACACATGCATTTTTTTTATTGGTAGGGACACATGCATTATTCCTGCATTAATTCGTTTTTCCGGCAATCTCTAATAAATTGTACATATATTCTATACTGTTAGCTGCATATGTACTCAATTAGGTATAATAAGATACTTTTTTTTTAATATATGTAATTTATTAAGTAATTTAAAAAAAAACATATTAAAACTGCTAAAAATACATAAATTATTGTTCCTAACATTTCCATAAAATCTATTCCATTATAGATAAGGAATGTATCATTTTTTGTTTGATTCTGTTTATCGTTATTTTAATTCGAAAATGTAACAATGATTTTTTTGTTATTTGATTGACCCTATTAATAAATTATGGATAAAATGTGAATAATATTTTATATATGGTAAAAAAATAATTTAACATGTGAGCTTATAGGTGATTTAATACGAGGCGTCCTCTTATATCAGTAGAATAGTTTGGGTGGCATATCACAATTACAAGGGGACATGGAATACCAATTCAAGTTGAATTCTTCGGTGAGTTTTGAGCCGTTGTGTTATATAAGCATTCGAGTGATGATTCTAGATTTTTTATATAATAATTTATTGAAATTTATTTTTTCTTCTCCTTCTTAAAGTTTTTTTATACAATAATTAAGCTCAAACTGTGAGCTATGGAAATCAAGCATTACAAAATCCAGTGGGCCAACACCAAGAGCAAAAAAAAAATCCAGTGGGCCTCAATCATGCAGGTCAGATAAATAAATAAATAACAAAATATCTGGGCTTATGTCCAGAGATGCATAATGAGTTCTAGTAGTTGGTGCTTCTTGACAGCCTTCTCTACAAGATATACAGCAAGTTGTATATCTTAATATACATATACATATACATATAAAAATTAGATGTCAACTATAATCTTAAAATATATATCGAAAGCCATATATATGATTAAGAACATGATGTATATGAATGGTCTGTTTAAAGACTGTCTGAAGGAGACGATGAGGATAGACTGGCTTTCAATGGAACAAATAATGCCTTCTGTGACATTGATGTCTCAAATATGTAAATGTATATCTTAATGGTGTCAACTCTTTTGATGTTTATATAGTTTAATATGGCAATCTGACTTTTCTACAGTGTATCTAAGATTTCTTAATTAATTTAACACTATATGGTTTTGCTTCATGGGAGTCTGAAAAGCATTTGTGCTTGTGAGCGAGGATTAGTACTTGTTTAATTATGCAAGGTTTGTTGTTGAAAACTTTGTTCTGTGTGCTTTTGTTTATTCATTCAATACATGAGTTTCAACCATGATAATTCTGGTTCAAAAAAGCATTATTTTTTTCATATAAATTCAGGCAGGACCAAACCTCTTTTTAGTAGGATGATAAAAGATACATTCTCCTTAATGAGAGGATCTGGGTTTGAATCTTTTCAAGACAAATTTAACTACAAAAAATATTTATCAATAAAAAAATCCAGTCAAGGTCTTGAAATTAATCCATACAAATGTGCCTAGTCAAACTAACGAAATGGCCCTCCAATGCATATGGAATTTTTCTTGAATGATTTTTTAAAAATTCTTTAAAAACTAGGAAAATTAAAACAGAAAACAGAAAAAAAATGAAAATATTTTTTTCTATAAAAATAACACGTAAATGTTTTTTTCTCTAAAAACTCAAATAACTCTTTCTCACATTTCAAAATACAAAACCAAAAAGGTGTGCCCCTTTTGATTCATGAAGGTTAAAAAAACATTCAGGCAACCTTGAGGTATCTCTCTCCATGGCATATATCCACTTGATGTTCAATCTCTTGTCCGTCCCAATAAGGAGCTGGTAAATACATACTCACATGATTAACATGTAATATTTATGAAAAATTTTGGACATATATCAATTAAGACTGCGAAGTGTTGAGATGATGGAAAGTGAAAGAAAAGTTAAAATTTTACCTTTAGCCATTCAAATTAAAATCTACCATTTGTGTCAAAGAAAAAAAATTCATTCAATGTCCCTCCCTTTTCTTATGAAACAAATAAAGAAAAATAATTTTATCCCTTTTCGTCTTATTCACAAATTATCTTTCATCATATTTATTTACTTTAATTTAAATTCCTTCACTTTTTTTATTTTTCATTATAAACACAGACTGTGTCACATCTCCTTCTCAAGCATGCTACAAAATGGCCGCCGCAAAGATGCTTGAAAATTTCAAAGATCATACTAAGATACTCTTTTTGGCCTTATCATTCATGTGATGAAATTATGAAAATAAAATAAAATATATACAAAGTTTTCATGATTCTGACGTGTATTAGAAGATGTTCTCAAAACATGACCATCCACTCACTGCTTTATTTTGTCTTGCCTTTGAAGCGACTAGTCAACTTCCCCTCCCTTCACGCGCATGAAAAGGAACGAACGGTTGTTTGGTTTTCTTTTTCCTTTCTCTTCTTTTCATTTTAAATTTTAATATTATTTACACCAATTAGAATAAAACACACATAAATAATAAAAATAAAAAGATAAACTATTAAGATAGGATTTGATTAGTATTGTGTTTAAGCTCGTCGATTAGCAGAAATCTGAATCTTGAAAATTAGAAATTGTTGAATATTTGAGTATTTGGAAAGATATAAAATCTTTGAATATAATATTTAGAAAATTATATATGATTGAATTATATTATCTTATTTGATTTTAAATTTAGATTTTGTTAATTATACCGTCTTTTATCCATAATAAGTCATTGTCTGAATAATATAAAAAACTTCGAATGCAAAAAAAAAAAAAAATCAAACAGATATGGATATAAACCGTGGTTACATTGTTGAGGCAGGGTTAACTTAAAAAATAATCCAAATAGATTGGAGGGACCTATTGTTAATTAAACTAAAATACTTAAAGAAAGAAAATAAGATGGAAAAAAAAAGATGATGTGGGTCTCAACCAAAATACAAGAGTTTATCCTATGTTGCAACCTTCGAACCACAAAAACGTTAAATTAAAAAAAAATTCTCTTGAATATTTGTATTTTTGGATTTATTCATGGATGGCGTTTGAGGACCCCTAAACACAATATTCTCAATGGCTGTCCACTATCACTGCATCTATGAAAGGGTCCTCTTCAATTTCTCTGTCACTAATAGACACGGCATTGTGTTAGTGGTCCGCGTTACATGTCACTAAAGTCATTGATGTTAACCCTGTCATATATTTTAAATTTGGTCTACATGTATTTTAAATTTTTTTTTCAGTTTCAATTTCAGTCTACATGTATTTTAAATTTTTTTTAATAGTATGTTTCATCTAATGAGGATGTTTTTTATATAAAAAAAATAAAACATATACTACAATTAATTATATGAATGTATTTATAGCAACGCATAGGATACTGGAATTGCGGATGAAAAAATATCTGTGTAATTACACTAAAAATTATCAATATAAAAGGAAAGCAACTATCTTTTTCACTTTCAATTTTATCCTCCCATATATTTAACAATTACTCATATCTATATATTTAAGATTTTAAATTATATTTATATAATAAATCATCAATATGTAATAAAAATCATAAATCTTATATTGAAATATGTAAAATCAAATCAAATAATTACCTACTATTACATAAATTTAATTATAAGCATGTGCATAAAATATTTTATGGTTAAACATGAAAAAATAACGAAAAGAAAATCTTACTAATTCTAAAAGAATAAATATATTAATATAATAAACAATATCGATATAGATTTTTTTTGGATTAGATACTATAATATTTGTATTTGGTCAAAAAATATGCCAAATAGAAATTTTAAGATGAAAAAGGGATTCACAGGAGTGACGTGTCTAAAATGATACTGGACTGCCATACGAATGGGTGATTGGAAATCGTGGAGGGCATGTATGACATTATTTACGTCTGACTTTGATTTATAGTGGTTTTTTAATGGCTTTCTCTGTCGATTTAGTTTGGCATTAGGTTGTATGTTTTGGAGCACATTTTTGTGAAGAATGAGTGAAAGGCTAAAAGATGCTATGATGGATAATCGTGACAAGTAGATAGTTCTAGATTTAGATTTGCATGATCTGATTAGTCACGATATGATCACTGATTAATTGTTGACTTGATCAAATTGTGCCGACTGTATATTCTGGATGGTCACACTTGTGAACATCTATACTGAGCATTAATGATGCTTTGGTGGCGTTACATGCAGTTTTATACACGGCTTTGTGTGCAATTTTATTTTTTATGGGTTTTTATTTTTAAGTCTTCATAAACCATAAAATTTAGTGATCAATCCCTCACTTCTTGATATTTTAGTTTTAGTTTCGAGATTTATAGAATATGTTCTTTTTTAGTTTCTCAGAGAAACATATCCCCAAATTATTTTGTTTTCTTTTCAGTCCTGGGAGAGACTAAAAGAGAACATATCTTATAAATCTGAAGACTAAAACTAAAATGTCAAGAAGTGAGGGACTGATCACTAAATCCTATGGTTTACGAGAATTTAAAAATAAAAAAATCCTTTTATTGAATAACATATATGTTTGTTAAAAATGATGTGAGGGCGGTAAGTAGCGTCAAATAATTTCTGACAACTAAATAATAGATTAATTTAATCATTCATCATCATAACTAAATAATATATCAAAAATGATATAAAGATCTGACCTTTGTTTGATGACAGAAATGATAGATTCTAAAAACGGTTTGAATTCACAAAAAAAAATTTAAAAATTTTAAAAAAAATAATTATTAATACTTTGGCTCACACAGTAGGCAGTGACACATTTTTATAAACCACAACTCATTTTAAAAAACATACTTTTATTGGTAATTTGGTATAATAGAAATATATATTGTATGTCAATAAATACAGACTAGTAGAATAGTAAAAAGACAATTGTTGTAATTTACTAAAGATAAGAAAAGAATTTAATAAAAATCCTAAAAATGTGAAACAATATCTTAAAAATCTGAAATTCATATCTTTCACTAATTATGAAGGTGATTATTATGACTCTAAAATGAAAAAACTTTTCCAAAATTGTAAATTTTTTAAAAATCAACTCTTCAACGTGACTAAAAGAAGTATGCATTTTTTTTTTGTTGATCCATCAATTCTTTGCATCATGTCCTACATCACTAACAATCCCTAAAATCAAAGATTAAAAAGTCTATAATTTATGAGATTAATCATACAGTAATCCAATTTAGTATGATAGTTTATTCAACGGCTAGCCGCATTTATTCCCCTATTTAAAAACCCCAAAATCAAGAACGGCCAAATCCATTGAATTGGTGTGGTCAATGATTGGACGGTCCTGATCAAAAGGAAACCATATTTATGATCATATTTATTGAACAAATTGTTTGGTTTCCTCAAAACTAATTAAAGGCAGTAGTTGTGACAGAAACCGACAAACTATATATTCACTTTCACCAACCATGCGAATTAAATACTCAACATATCTGAATTGATTGTCAAAAGATTGATATATATATTGACATCACAACAAAATATTCGAAAATCATTATATTCAAAAATCATTTATTATCCGATTTATTATATTATATTATTCAAATATATATTTTTAAAAATTAATTATAATATCAAATATATATAAATATATTTTAATAAAACATATTGATAGAACAATATAATTCCAAGGTAAAATCAAAATATCAATATCAATTTTATTTATTTATTCTAACATAATTAATATTCACATATCCCTTGGAAACAAACATGTCCACCTTATTATTCTTCTGTTTCAATACCCAAATGTGTCGTTTGGATAATGACATAAGTTATTATGTGGTTTATGATTAGTTTAAGAATAGATTAATATACAATAAGTGATTTTTTGTTTGATTGAATTTTTAATTATTTAATAAAGTCTTTATTGGTTGGTTGACCATTAATAAAATATAGATAAAACATAAATAAGTTGTATAAAGATTTATAGAAGGTGAAAAAATTATTTAACTCATAAGTTCTATGATTTATATGACGTGATGACGGTTGATTTAATAGTGGGGCACATTTATACCAATTGAATAGATTGGATAAAATTACACAATTACATATATTAACTTAAAATTTCAATTTCAATTTATTCATATTTATTACACATCCATTCCTTCTATACAAACGGCCTATTCTTCCTCTATTCTCTCCTATTCTCCCCCAATTCCTCAACCCAAGTAATAACATGATCACGCCATTCGATGCGTAATCAATCAGTTTCAACCTTCCAAATTTCAAATTCCTTTTTTATATATACATTTATTATTTCATCTGATGTCCTCATTTTTAACTCTTCTCTTAGGCGACATTCTCTCTCTTTCCGATATAATAAAATAAATTGGTGGCTCTAACAGAAAAACATAGCTCCCTCAAACGGTCAGTTGCGTCTCTCGTTCCATTCTTTCTTTAAAAGATAAAAAGATAACGCCTTTCTTTGTTTTCTCCTATTTGGGTTTCTTCGTCTCTCTGTTTTCTCTCTTTCGTTTAGGCAAACAAAAAGAAGAATTTTAGGTGTGACTTCGAAAACTACGTTTGTTTCTTTAAATTTTCTTCGCCCCCACTCGAATTGATCAGATTTTCATCTGGGTTTTCTCTAAATTGAGAAGTTCTGTTTCATTCGATGCCTCTCATGCTCTGTTTTGATTTTCTGTTTCTCTGATTTGGGTTTCGGTGTTTTAGATGGGTTCGTTGGAAGGAGAAGTTTTGGAAGGCAGAGACAGTTTCGTGATTGACGTCGAGAGATTATCTGTAACAGTTTCTGATAAAGATTCAATATCAAATCCGACCATCTCTGTAAGTTTTGTTTTAAAAAAAAACAAACCAAAACAAAAAACAAATTGTTAGTTCTTTAGAGACTTATATTGAAATTTGGATTCAGAAAACACTGTCTCGAAAGGGGTCTCAGAGAGTGGAAAAGAAGGCGGCGCCTGAAACAGATTCACGTCCTCAAAAAGGTTGGTATTTCTTGATATCCCAAATTTAGATTTTGATTTGATTTTCACGCACAAAAATAAAATAAAAATCAGGAACTGTTGCAACTGATTTGTTGAAACGACAGAATTGTTCTTTGGTTTATTTACCGTACTTTTTTTCATTAGGTTTTCATAGTTACTTTTACACAGGTCCCTTAGATATTCTCTGTTTAGAAATGAATCACTTTAATATTTTAATTATTGCCATTACAACTTTACAAGTACCCAATCTTCTTTATGCTTTATCAAAGTTTTTATCTAGTCATATAAAATTTGATCAACTTGATTACATATGTTAATTTTGAAGGAATCATAAAGATGTGTTATTCTATCCATTTTTAATGCCATCACTTTTGGAATTTTTCAATTATCAATTTTGATAATTTTTTGTATTTTAATATTTTATATCTCAAAACATTGTTTTATTATTTACACACGTTGTATTTCTGTATAATTTTGAAAGAAATGAACGAAATTAAAGGAGCATTTGATAACATTAAAAAAACAGATTTAATTAAAAAGTTATTTACAACTACCTAATTGAATTTGAGTAAATGATTTTTAAAAAATTAATTTTTTTTAAAGTTTCTTTCACTTTATATTATGCACAAACACATACTTATAAAACTAACGGGCGGTGGCCAGTCTTTCTAAAAAAATAATAAAAAGGTGGAAGATCACTCTAATATCAAAGTCACTTTACCTAGATAAGAAAGCTATGTATATAAATTGACATCTCCTTATGTGATATGGCCACATTTCTATTTATCATAACTATCTGATTAAATGTATCTGTCAAAAATTGTTTTCTTCATTAGTTTATTTCTTGTCTAGATGGATATACTTCATGATTGAATAACTCTTTGATCAATTATTGTCTATTATGGTTTCTTTTGCTCACAAATATCACATAAATATGTCCCACTGACCACTGTTTCTCTCTTCTACTAAAAAAATTATAGGGACTAATTAATAAATAGGACAATTTGAAAGACTTTAGAACTAAAAATCTACTTTTAATTTTAGTCGAGTAATAAATGCGTATGAATATTTTTAGCACGTGCATCTGACGTGGCGGATTGATAGACCCCCACGTCACGCAATCCGCTTTTTTTCGATATTTTTTAAATAAAAAATCGTGAGCAGGAGACGCAGTGGGCGTGCGGGACAAGGCGCTTATCGTGGTCCACCAGGCGCAGATCGCATCGGATCCGTCCGTTACAAATCAAGCGGAGGTGAAGCCTCGGAAGCACGGGAGGCGTTCGCCGACTTCTTTGGTGGACCCCAGGCGGGTCCTCATATTCTTCGCAACCTTGTAAGTACAATGACGAAAATATCCCTACTTTAGAAAAAAAAAGTATATAGTGTGAGCAAAGACTGACCGCATAATTAAAAAGTGGTGATCAGAGTCATTGTTTTTAAAGATTTGGATAAAAAAAAAGCATAAAAGGGAATTTCATCTGCGGATGAGATAACTCAGAATAAAAAAGAATAAAAGGGAATTCCATCTTGGTATTAGATAACTAACAAAACAACCATATTTGAAACTTGAGATGACTTTATTTATTCATCAATTATCAGAAAAATATCTATCTTTTTTTATATTCGAATACTAATTTAGTGCATTATATATTATATATTCAAGTAGAGTCTTATATTGATTCAGATAGAGATATATGTCTGTCAATTGAGATGAAATACATGTAACCTAATTGTATTCGAATTTGATATCAGATATCGGTATCTAGATATTCAAGGAACAAAACTCGATAATTATTACAAGGGCTAATAGACTTGCAAGGTCTCACAAGTCACCACTTAGTACCATCAGCTTGGACGACCAACGCGGATCTAAATAAGAAGTTCATAAGAACCAGTGCAGAGGGACTATAAACTCTTTTTAGCCCCCTAATAAAGTTAGAGTTCAGGATAATATATATTTCTTTTTCGCAAAATCATATTATGAATATATATTTATAAATATAAAAAGAAAGTTTTCTACAAAAAAAATTATATACTATAAACTGGATGTCATTCATATTTGCAGGTCTAGCATGGGGACTCTGATACTGCTATATTTCACACTGTCAATGGGAAGGATGGGAGGTGATGATGCGTCTTCCAGTGCACGATGAGATGTGTGTGTATATATAGATATATAAATATATACACATAAATAGAAGTTTGTAAGACTCTTTTTTTTAAGACAAACTTTGATATCATGGTCTAACTTTATTGTGGGGTATACACACAGCACATGTACAGAAAAGAATGAGAGTGAGTTGTTCTTCCAATTTTTGGTATGTTTTCATGCCATATTAGACTCAGTGTTAATAAAGAGTTACTCTTGTTTGGTGACGCCTTTGAACTTTGAAGTGAAACGTACGAATTTGTTTTACATTTTGAGTTTGAAAGAGTTGTTTAATCCGAATTTGATATGGGTTTATGAATCCGAGCCTCAAAATGGGAGCTTTTAATTGAATTTGTGAAGCTGAAGCAAAGTGGACCCCTGTTGTTGAGGTTGCACGGGAGACACCTAAAATATTTTTCATACAATGATAAGATAAGGTTTGTTTTCTTGTGGTATATATATTGTAGTATTGATGTACTATATTTACATCTAATTTGATTTACATATTAATCATTTTTAGTATAATAATTTTATGGATATAGATAATGTTAGGGACATTCTGCACGAAACCCGAAAAAATATACGTTTCAACTCATTATTTGCGGTTCAATAAGGACTGCATATAACACCTTTCTTTTTTTGTGACAAAAAAAGTTATGCGAGTTGGATATTGCAAATTTGCACATAAGATTTAATATTCGATTAAAAAATTAGCTCTTGAAAAACATGAAATACTTGCATCTGAGGCTGTCTATTCCCAGAAAATGAGGAGAAGCAATCACTTCAAATCCTGTTTTTCTTTTTGTAATATTCATATAGCACCATTGATTTCGCTGGCCTCACATGCCTCCACCCCTATCCATAATTTGCCTCTGTTTACATTATAAAAATCCATCAATAATCATGTCTCAATTATTGAATCCATTTCATCAATCATAAACAATTAGTTCTACTTTGCTTCATTTTTCATTTTTTGATGATGGTTTAATATAAATCCCTCCCCCTCCTATAACTACTTTATTGAAAATACACTCACATGCCTCTTCATCTTCTAATCAAAGTCAAGCCTTTGTTTTCCCAATTAAAATTCCCAGCTGATCATCCATTGCTTCCTCTACCAGGAACATGAGGAATTCATGTTGTCGCGGTGACATATTTGACTGTTCCAATTGTCCATATTCGAACTTAGAATGCAACATTAATTATTCTCGTTGCATTAGTTTAACTAGTCAGATATAAGAGATGGATAACAAGTGGCATTGTATTAAAAATCAACATTTTGACAAGAAAATCTTCCAGCCTATAACAGACTACAGTTAGCCTGTTCTGTATGCTAGTGGAACATCTATTGTTTATTTGAACAATTCGATTAATTGTTTACAGCTAAGGTCTACTATGACAAATGCTGGTTCGATTTCTTTAGCCCGTTGTATCCAAACTGGATTCACATTAACTAACAACACTAAGTTTTAATGATATATGGGGGGATATGATAGCCCTGTTTTTGATATGGAGTGCCTGTCACATGTCACTGATGCAAAAACTATTGGAAGCCCAGCAAATTCTGTAAGTTGTTTTGTATCCTATAACAGTGCTTCCAGATCAAGTGATGCTAAATTGAGTTTTCTCAATAGAGGACCTCAGCATGTCAAATGGAATCCTGTTGAAGGAGATGCTCGCAATTCTAAAGGTTTGTTATCATTGTTGTGGTTTTTTTTTTGTTTTTCGATGTTTGGTTTTAATTCGTGCTCTCAAAACAAACCAATTGTCATTGATTTTACTCATGCAAAATCTGTTTGTACATGATCAGTTCTAAACTATTATTTCAAACCATTGATGAATGGAACCTGGATATGTTTTGGAAAAGAGCTTGAACAAAGTTTTCACTTTAAGAAGCTTTTGAAAACAGCTTTTAAAAAAACGTACTTTTGTAATTTTGTTAGATTATTGAAAACCAATTTGTTATTATAACTAAAAACTGTTTTTCGATTTCTTCAAAAGGGCATTTGGAAGCGAGTTAGCGGTATGATAATAAGTCTTACAGAAACAGAATCTTCAAAAGTTGTCTAAATCTGTATCTAAGCGCTGCCTAAATCTATAATGTGTTATTCAGTGATGGATGGAGGTTGCGCTGATGAGAAAACATATGCTATCGATCTCTCCCAATCGATGAATGTCTGCGACACGATGGAGCAGAGCATCAAAGCAGTTCAAGCAAAGTGTAGCAGACATAGAGCTTCATATTGGAAAATGAATCCTTCAAGGGTCCTTTATTTCTTTGCCACACTGTAATCCCTGATTTCAGCTTTAGCTTCATTTCATGGGAAGTACTAAATATGGGGAAAGACTAAATTGTTTTTATTTACAACTGTATTTCTTCAGGTTCAGCATTGGAGCTGTTATACTAATTTACTTGACACTCTCCATGGCTGAATTGGGTGGTGATGATGCTAATGCCCATTGAGTTCTGAACCAAGAAAAGAGAGAAAAAATTGTATTTTATTGGTCTATGATTGTTTGCATATCAGTTGAAACCATTCATTTCTGTAGTCTATAGTGATGATTATTTGATTTTTCTTATTAATCCGATTTTGCCAGGCGAATTCCTAGCCTGGACAAATAAATATTCCTATCTAATTCTCAACTGTGTAAACCATTGCAAGTACTCTTTAACATATTTACTTGACATACATGGCTAAGGTAGTCATAAATATAAAAAAATCCCTTATCACCTTATGTGTATACTTACAGGGATTTACATTCTGCATGGAATATATTTTCCAACCCCAATAGTTTTTTCCTTAAAATATATACTTGCGTTTAATGAATTACATACTACTATGGAAAGTAAAATATATATTTAGATAAATTAGTACATACACATTTTTATTTTCTTAAAAAAATAATATAAATTGTCATACTTATTAGTAGAGTATATACTGCACTTTGACAATATACACTTCAGTAATTAAGTGTATAAGTGGCTGGGGGATCGTTTTTAGAATATATGTGAGACTGCAAAACAGTATGGGTGTATTAGTGCTTATAGTTAAGCATGTCAAGTGTCAACGGGTCGGGTCTGAGTCGGGTCACGATGGACTCGGACCCGGACCCGACCTAGGCTTGGGTCCGCCGGACCCTGGTTCGGAGTTGAACTCGGCGGACCCGAGCAATATTGGACCCAGACCCGGATCCAGCGAACCCGGGTCGGGTTCAGGTCGACCTGAGAATAGTGCCCATTTTTTAAATCAAGATTTTTTACATAAACATTTCATAGATTTCAATTTAAACAGTACAAATCAAAGCATATATGACATTCAGATATGAACTCAATTCAAAACATTCATATCACAAATGATAATAAGGTAAATTCTTTACCGGAGGGGTCAACGTCAAGAGGGGTCAACGTCGAATTGGGATTATTTCAAAACATGCATGGAATGCTTGTTAGTGATTATTTCATGTTTGGGCCTGGCTGGGCCTGGGTTGGGAGTTGGGAGTTAGTGATTATTTCATGTTTGGGCCTGGGTTGGGAGTTGTTAGTGATTACTAGTGATTATTAGGCAGTTGGGTTGGGTTGGATATTAGGTAGTTGGATTGGGTATTAGGTAGTTGGGTTGGGTTGGGTAGATAGTAAGACATGTAGTAAACTAGTAATGTAGTATACTGGAATATATTTAGATTGTGTTATCGGGTCCAACGGGTCCATAGGATCAGGTCGGGGTAGATCGGGACCCGCTCCGTTTAAATGATCGGGTCCTTCGGGTTGGGTCCACATCGAATCCGGGTCAACCCATGACCCGTTGACAGGCCTATTCATAGTAATATTCCTTGAGATTGGAGGCATCAAGCTTTTCTTCTTCTTTTTTTTTGCTACTACGGTAAATCCTTTGGGCGTACTAGATGCACAGGGTTTGCAGTTGAGAACACATATCCTTTGTTGAGGAAAATTTTTTTTACCTGTGTCTGTGCACAAGTCAAACTCACATATTTCTCACCACTGAGGAGTTTTAACTTATATCACAAACAGTAACAACCAACCATAAGTCGACCCAACAATGTCTCAAGAAATTCAACTTTTTTTCTTAATCAAATTTTCATTCATCAGTAGGCGGCAAGACTTGAATGAAAAATTCATTACTAAAGAGAGGGTACATCTACCATTCTACTAAGAAGTTCGGTCAAAAAGTTCAACTTATAAATCACAAAGAATAAAAATTGTCAATAGTTAATCACAACAGCAATACAATGATCAAACAAAATTGTCATAGTTACTATGTAACTTGGGAGATGATCTTCAAGAATTAAGTCATCACAAAACCCACAAACCCATTCATTGGCTAGCAGGTGATGGCATGGACTTTATAATATCTTATACAGAGAAGTGGAGAACTTTATATAATTTGGGATTCAATTGGCGCTCGTTTATAGATAATAAAAAACATCAACAAAAAATCACCAACAAATAGCTTAATTACCAATGATTATAATTTCCATGACTCAAGTGATATGGATTTTATAATGAAAAATGGAACCTATCATCAACGCGAATAAAATGATTCATTTAATCATTTATACATCCACCCGTCAAGTCCACGTTTTCAAGACTTGAGATCATGTGTTATATGCACTTTAAAATTCATTCAAAATTATTTAAAATGATATTTTCAATCATGTGTTTTATTTTATGCACTAAAAAATTCATTCAGAAATCAAGTTGAATTCTGAATGAATTTTCAGGGCAATTGGTTTTGTATTTGGACGATGAAAAGGGAATGTAAAAATTTGAATAGCATTTGAAAACAAGTTTACAATTAGCATTTCATTTAAAATAGTTTTTGAAATTAGTTTTACCATAAACATATTTTTTATATACTTGAAAGCTAATTTGGCTTTATAAGAAAGCTGGGGTTGCTGGTGACGCTCACAAACTGAGTGTGAATTAAATATAAATTCTACAAAAGCATAATCTTTAGAAGTTATTCAAACTCATTCCCAAAATCTAAGAATTATAAAGATACAACAGGTATGGAGAGATATAATCCATTAGTTGTTAGTGGATCTCATCCAAAATATCCCAGATAGAAAGAAAGAAGTTAGCACTAACTAAATATATAACAAAACAATGAACAAAAATGGCTACTTCAAGTAAACCACAATCTTCTTCTTAATTACAACATTCAGTTATTATTAAACTTCCACACACACAAATTCACCAAAACATGAAGCTCAAAATTTGCACTTCTCACATAATATACATGTAAAATCATTCAAACGTAACTCACTTTCTTCTATACACACACACACAACCAACCAACAAAAAAACCTACGTTAGAAACAAACTCAACACAACAATACCATCCATATAAAACAGCAAACATTGATATCAAGCAAGGAACCTCCGGAGGCCAACTTTGGTGCCTGTCTTCCTGACATCCTCTTGGACCTTCTCTCTGAATTCTCTGAAGCTGAACTTCCTGTAAATCGGCGGCTTCGTGCAGCTCTCTATAACGGAGTCGTAGGACGGACAAAAGAAGTACGCAATCGAGAACCTCTCCGTGTTAGGGTTGGCCACCACGCAGTGTTCAACGCTCTTGTAAAGCCCGTTGCTCCACGCCTGCATCGCGTAATTGATAATCCGATCATTAATTAATCCTTCTTAATCAATCATTAAGAGAATGTGGTGATGGTGGTGTAACTGGTACTGGTATTGGTACCGCTAGTAGTACCACTTGAAGAAGCAGGGCTATTAGTACTGCTTTGTGTGAACTTCTTTGGGGGGGGGGGGGGGGGGGGGGTCCAATTGTTCATTTGATTCAATTATTATCTGCTCTCATGGGGAGAGTACTTTGACAGTGTCGCGCATTTAGAGCTTCTCCTGACTTTTCTATCTCCAAATGGGCAGGCATAGTGTTGTTGTTTTTTTTTTTTTGTCAATGGGCAAGCAAAGTTGATTTAATAAGTTGAGATTATATTTTGGAGACTACGTTTATATGCGAATAGTTGATTTGTGATAGAAATCATAAAAAATTATGACAACCTTAAATTTTATATGAGATTATATTTTATTATAAATTGACTAGATCTGATAGGATCTAACCTTGACTGGATTACATCTTTTTTATAAGTTGATTTATAAATATAATTGCTTAAAAGCAAACTAAACTTATGTTTTTTCAAAAGGATTGATGAAAAACTTTTGCATCCTCTATTTCGTGGCATACTTGAATCAAGGCATAATAAATAAATAAATAAAAACGTCATCAAATACAAGATTAATGGTTGAAATATAACATGTGCAGTAATTCATGCGTGCATGGGATGAAAGAATTTCAAAAGCTTTACCAAATTGGAGACAATTCTGATGAGAAGCAATAAACGGTTGAATTGGCAGTGCTGAAATGAAATGAAAGCTTTTGCCAGTCAAAAGTCAACGTCAGTGAAAAAATAAACCAATATCATTGGTTGTTCTCATATACTTTAAATTAAAGTCCCTTCTGTGAGTTGGAAACTCGGAATGCCTAACTGTATTTCCAATTGTACGGCAACAACTTCACCTTGTAAACTCATCCCAATTCAGCTTCCAATCCTAACTTTATATTCACATATATTATTAGCATGATATAACAAATGAAATCAAAATAAATGAAACTCGGTCATTCTTGCTATCCTAATTTAGTATATGATTTCTTTAACCAAGTTTATATCAGATTGTACTAAAAAATATGCATCCAACATGTATATTCCAGTATATACTTCATTTTATTAGGCTATTACTTTGTATCCCTAATGCTTTATTATGAAAGAATACTCTATCAATATATTACCTCGAACAAATCTCCGATATTGACAACGAGCGTCTCGGGGTTAGGCTTAACAGTGACCCACCTCCCATCCTTCTTCAACTGGAGGCCGCCGACATGGTCCTGGTAGACGACCGTCATAAAATCGCTATCCGTGTGAGGCGTCAGCCCAAACACACCACCGGAAGATATCGGACACAATGGATACCTATTCAACCGGAGATAACACGTCTTCGATGTGCAATTCGTCTCGAAATAGCTCACATCACCACCCAAATCCTCCACGAGCGCCTCGACTAGCACCCAAGCGATCTCCGAAACCACCCTCGAGTACTCCTCCATCGTCGTCCTACAATAGAATCATTTATATGTATGCAATGTTATATAATTTTGTTCATAATTCTATTTAACAAGTGATATCAGTGCGATCTGAATCTCAACATGAGAGTACCTTAGCATGCTATTGGTATCGCGTACTCGTGAAGTCTCTGATAAAGGTACGTGATAGGCTTCTGACCACGAGAACTGGTGGAGGGAGGTGGCGGTCGGAGTCCCCCATCGATAGCTCTCGATGGGGAAATCGGAGAGACTCTCCTTCGATTTCTTGTCGAAGGGTTGTCGAAAAGCCTTGACTTGCTCCGATATCATCCTCGAGAGGAGGTCGCCCCCTATGCGATGGTTCACGACTTGGAAGAAGCCCCACTCGGAGGCAGCTAGAGCTATGTCTCGCTTGCACCGCCTGACCTCATCCGGTGAGCCATGGCTAAGTATGCCTAGATCGATCACGGGGAGCTCGCATTCTTGCACGGCTGCGGTACAGGTTTCGAAGAAGGCTTGGGTGTTGCAGAGGAGGGCTTCGAAGGAGGTTTGGAGAGGTGGATCATCTGAGTCCATCTGTTTTGAGGAGGAGAAGAGAAGACGAGGGCTTTGTTGTTATTGTTGTTGTTCTTGTTGTTGGGAGAACTAATGAACTAAAGAACATAAAACAAAAGAAATATTGATAAGATTTGGAGATGGAGACAAAAGAGAGGGAGATTGTTTTTGTTGGGATCCATTGTTACTTCGGATTTGGAGTTGGGGAGGCTTTGGACTTGTCCATAGTTTGGCGGGAATTATTATTATTCCACATATAGATTTTGTCTTACATTATAATGTTTGTAAAATTTGAAAATGTGATTCTATCAAATGTGGTAGGAGACTGACTTATATATAGAAAAAGTATTACAATCAGAAGACCTGATGAGATGTCATTTTAATATACACTAGAAAAGTCTTCATGAACATTGATCCAATAATTATATCATAATTTTAAACAGCATGTGATCAGCCTTTTGAGACAGATGAGAATGTAATAATTAACAGTATGTA
The DNA here is from genome assembly GCA_030737845.1 of Acorus calamus. Lineage (NCBI taxonomy): Eukaryota > Viridiplantae > Streptophyta > Magnoliopsida > Acorales > Acoraceae > Acorus > Acorus calamus. The sequence goes on along the minus strand of CM060858.1, from coordinate 11,943,699 downwards.
TATTTATTGATAAAGTTGTTTTTCCTCTAGTCTAACTATATATTGGGCTTAATTAATATAGGGTTTTTTTGCATATATACCCCTGTTAGGATCCTAGTTTGTATAAATACCCCTCTTAGATTCCCGATTGCAAAAATACCCCTACTAAACTAATAATCAGTGCATCGATGCCCTTGTGGTTTGTCTCCGTGAGGTCTGGTTAAAAATTTTCCGTTTTGCTCCGTTAAGTCTAGGGAAAAGTCTAAGATACCCCCAATTTCAAATTTTATTGACTGAATCCATCGGATAAGGGTAATATTAGTTGGGGGTAGAAGGGTAATATTCACATGTGTGGTTAAAGAATTAACCATAGTTGAATCTAGTTTGTTAACGGTGAGTAACGGAGGGGTACGAGAACACTACTTATTAGTTTATGAGGGGTATTTTTGCAATCGGGATCCTAACAGGGGTATTTCTATAAACAGAGATTCTAACAGGGGTATATATGCAAAAAACCCATTAATATATGAAGGTGTTGATTGGTTACCTTGGTCTGACTTGACCAGACATGTCTCTCACATGGTGGTATATAATACAAGGTCCAAATCTGGTCTTTTGAGCAGGTGAGTGCATCTGTATTGATAAATTGTGTGTTCTTCACTCTCTGTGGGGGCTATATATCAAAACAGTTTCAAAAGCATGTTCTTATGCTTCTCAGGAACAGTTAAATTTTCCATTTGAAATTAATATACACGCATCAACAGCTATAAATATCAGAAACAACCATAGTACGATGATGCATGGTTTTTCACTTTTGTAAAAAACTTTGTAGCAATTAAGACTGTCACCATGACTGCAACATGTCCAAATTAAATTCATGTCACAGTGACAAGTTGAGGTACCATTAGATGTGTTTCACACATGTGAAACATGTTATTTTTTCTTCACCCTAACTTGCTATTCTGGAAGGACAATTTTTTTTTTTTTTTTTGTCTCCAAATGGGTGCTTCAAAAATTACCTGAATGGGTGCTTCAGAAAAAATTCCCATCTCTCTGCAAGAATTCCCTGTCAACCTTGATAGCTTCAAAGCTGTAAAATTTGTAGCTCTGATTACTTTCATTCAAATGAAAAGAAGGTATAAAAAAAATTATGAGAATTCATTCATTTATATTTTTGTTCCCCATATGAATTTTTGGAATTTGAGTGGTTTATATTTAATCAACAATTTATATTAACCCATATCATTTAATTTAATTTGGAAAGAAAAAAATATAAAAATTGGATTAAATTAATTCATTTGTATATACACCTTTCTCCTAGCTATGTCTAAATTATGAACATTATCCTACATTCAATGACTTGTGAATCATATGTCCAGAATTTTCTTGGTCTACAAAATCTTTGGCTTCCAAGCAAAATTATATATTAAAACAATATATATATATATATAACTAGTGTTTGCTCTGTTTGGAAACTTTTCTCAAAAATAATATGGATATGGCAATTTTCAAATTTCCATAGAAATAGACCAACAAGATTGTAGGATTTTTGAAAACTAATAAATCCAATATGGCCCATCTCAATAATTTCACATGTCGATTCTCAATGAAAACGACCATTTGATCAAACTATATACCTTATTTTATTTTATTTTATTTTTTTAAGCTATACATTCGAATGTGCTTAAAATAGTTTAAGCTATAATTGATAGGGACACACTCCAGCCACATTTTAAGAAACTTTGACCAAAAAATGCTTATTAAGACATCAATGCATTATTTGAGGTGGAAACTATGCTATGTTACAAATATGTCATAATCAAGAGCATTTGCAGAAGCAACAATGTCTACCAAACAGGGAACGGTGTGGTCTATCGATAAACACACAGTCAAACTGACATATATATGACATTCAATAGTATGTGTAAATATGTTATTTTAGATTTTTGACCTGCAAAAGTTTGTCAAGGTATTGATGTTTTAAAATCATACATTGTAGGAAAAACCTAGTAATAACAATGAATGAAGTATACAAATTTGAAGAACATGAACACATACATAAACAATAGAAAACGTAAGGGAAAATATCTCTAGTCACTTTTGTAGCCTCTAACATGTTTTAAAACTTTTTTCAAATTAAAAAAATTGGCTCACATATTCAAAATGAATTGAATGTGTACCTTAGGTCGAGAAAGAGTAGAGGCTACAGAACAGACTGCAAATCCGATGAAAGTATATGAAGAACAAGAACATATATATAACATACAAAATTGTGGCAAGTGCTTGGAATGGGAGAAATGTGGCATGATCCAAGGCATTATATAGAGCTCATCTCCCACCAAATTTTTTTTTAATTAATTAATTAAAGATAAGTTGATGAGAACAGTAAAGTAAAGGTAGAGGAAACATGGGATGTAAAGCTGTCAATCATTTGTGCATTTATGAAGAGATAATGGGATTGAGAGTCTCTGGCCATCGAATAGCACACGTTCTCTCCGAAGATATCATAAAAACAAATGAAAGTGAGGGTTTGGTTTGGTTTGGTGTTGGAAAAATGAGGGCCTTGTGAAAGACAGGTCTGTGTGTTTTTGATTGAAGAACAGTTGAACAAGTTGGAAGAATGAAGAGGTTTTTTTCAAGGGACCAAGTTGGTTGATGGAGGTGGTGAATCGTCTCTCTCAGTTCCATCCAACAATACACATGGCTGATGTTTGAACCACATGACTGTTGTGGATGGACCCAGCCCATCTTTAAAGCCCAACCTTGTGTGTTTGACTGTGTTTTGTTCTTGTTCATGATGAATATCTTTTTATGGAAATTTTGTGAATCTGACAGAAATATCTGGTGGGGGTTGGGAAAGCTGTTGCACAGTCTGGTTCACGGTTTCACTGCAGTTTAAAGTTTTATATGTTTATATGAAGGGAAAAATAGATGTAACTCTTGGAAAATTTAGTTAAATCGGTTTTAATTATTGTAAGATTAAAAAATCGTCATAGGTCGCTGTGTTATAAAAAAAGTATTATTTTAGTCTCTATCATCACCTCAACTAACCATGTACATAGTCAACTCAAACTATATATTAAAAGTTATTAGAATGTTCTCACCTCTTATTTTCAAAAAATTGATATAGCTCTCTAAACATTTATAAAAATTGAAAAAAATCTCTATAAAATCGGTAAATTCCTTTAGTCCATATCTTATTAGATAATATTTATTTTAGTCCCTACCATAATCAAAATTAATCAGATTTGTAGTTGAATATATCCATTCATAATAAATTGTTGTAATATCATTTTAAAACTTACTTGATAAATTACTGTAATATACTAACTAGATTTGTGGTTGACTTTAAGAGAATTTATTGATTTTATGGGGATTTTTTTTATTTTCATAAGTTTTCTTAATATTATATTGATTTTCCCTTCTTTCTTTTTTTTTTTTTTTTACTTGTTGGTGAGTATAGGATAACAGGAGAATTTTCAAGAGAAGCAAGGTATTTTTGTCTTTAAAATGACTAATTCGGATTTTTAATATTTTATAGGGATTTAATTTGAATGTATTTATTAAAACAATTTAATTCAGGGAGTAGATATGTTAACCATACATACTTTCTAGGGACCTGTGATGATTTTTCAATTTTACAAGAATTAAAATGGATTTAACTATTTTAATTTTTTTTTAAATAATATACATTTAATGAGATTTATACTTTTATAAAATTATGGGGACTTATATGGCATCATTTACATCAAATATAAAACCTTTTGACGAGATACACAGTATGTTACAATGAGTGCATATTAAGTGCACGAGACAATATATTGGTACTCTAAATCTATTTTACAGTCTAAAACGCAATTGATCAATGTTTTTATTTTATTTTTTTAATTCATATACCTCATATAAAGGAGGTGTACTTTGATTAAAAATGAAATACATGTATTCATATGAATTGAACGATTATATTTATACTAAATATGAAAAATTTCTAATAAGTTATATACTTCATTCATTACCATGAGCAGAGGGACCTAAAAAGATATATAAAACAGTCATATGGGCTATAAAATGCATTGATGCCCTTGATACAAGGTAAGGTTAGTGACGGAATAGACTAGAATAAGCTAGAATAAATCAAAAAATTTATTTTGATTGATTGAATAAACTAATATTTGAATGCAAGTATAAGCTAGAGTTAAGTGGTATAGTCATTCCACGTCCCTTAAATTTAGGTTATTCAAAACAATAGAATAAGTAGACCCTACTATCAAATTAACTCTCACCACCTCCTGTAAATTAAAGGACTCACAAGACAAATCATTATACCTTATTCACATTTTTTTTACAAATTATATATGGTCAATCAAATAATAAAAACTTCATCCTACATTTTCTAACGAGAATAACTAAAAATACAATCAAACAAAAAATCATTTATTTCAATAATATAATATTTTATTTTATAATAGTTATAAACTCTAAAATAACTTATGTTTCTATCCTATCAGAAACAATTGTTCTGGTAACAGATCCCTAGCATATCCCTGTTATGATAACCAAACTGGGCCACGTCAACCAAAACTTGGGTGGCGAGGAACCACGTATCCAAAAGGTTGGGGGCCCACAATGGACTTTTTGGAATAAAACATAGGAGAGACTGTAATGGGCCCCACTTACGAGTCAACAAACTTCAACGTCAGATGTCGGTAGCCAATCAGAGACGAACACGTAACAGTAACATATTAGCCGACATCCGCCTCGCATGCAAAGGACCAGAGAACCGGAGGTCGGTCGATTGAGACGTCTCGCTACTCACCACGTGTCACTGCCCTGTTCGGTATATACCCTAAATTAATAACATACGGGCGCGTTCAGTTTATTTTCATTTACAATTTCAATCCAATTTCAATTCTACGAGTATATAAATTTCTATGGACGCATATACTTATAATTAACAAAGCATATGTTTTTAAAAATATTTTTATATTTTTTATAAATGCGTTCATCCAATTCATTGGAGTATATGTTTTATTTTTTTATAAAAAACATCTACCTCATTAGATGAGGTATACTATTTTTAAAAAATTCAAAACACATGTAAATAAGAATTGATGTTGAAAATGAGGTTGGATGTAACATTATCCATAACATTAATATATGCTAAAGAAAGGAAAATTAATTAAGCGTCTTGATCACCTCTAAATTATTTTTGAGTCTTTGAAAGTTTTCAAGTTTTTTAGGTCCCTAAATGATAAAAAATTATTTTTAGATCCTTAAAAACAGATGTCGTCAATTTATCCGTCAAAAATACCGAAAATGCTCATCACCATCTTTTAACATTTTGTGAAGATTAACAATATATTGAGGAGTGTTAACAATGTACTAATTAGCATGGGATATTTTTAGTATTTTTGAAGGATACAATAATGACATCCACTTCTACCTTTTTAGAGACTTAAAAGATAATTTCTTACCCCCTCAAATAAAAAATTTCAAGCGCCTAAAAATAATTCACTGGTGACCCCATAGACTCCTATTTAATTTTCCTAAAAAAAACCATGGTTCTTTGGCATCATAAATGATAATGAACGGTAAATAAATGTACAATCAAAATGTTAGAGATCATTAATACCAAGAGAAAAAAAAAATGTTTGAGATCATAATATTCAAAATTATGATGTATTCCGATTTTTTTTTTTTAAATACTCATTTGTATGACAAAGTATTTTATAGTATGGAAATTGAATGTCCATCCCTAGTGCAGCTTCATCCACAGTCCACACTTACATGCTTGATGTTATATGAATTTAATATATACTGAGATACAATCATGTATTTTTTTATTTTAAAAAAATAAAAATAAACATTTATATCATACATTATGATAGAACTTCATGCCTTGGTAGAACCACATATATTGAATTATCATAGAGTTACAAACAAGGCAGTAAAATGGATTGAGTGCATCAGTATATTTTGACACAATTAAAGTTTTTATTTATTAGATTATGACTACACCAATGACTTATTACATCAGTGCCCTTGAAATATCCAAGAGCATGAACTAATAGTGATGTACCCATGTTAGTTAGAACTTATAAACAGAATATTACAGCTTTTAGCCATTAAAAAAAACAATTGTTGCATGTTTATTTAAATTTATTTGAATTTATTTAAGCTAAAAAAAATTTAAAAATGTCAGAATATTAATGCTGGGTAAAAGGTGTTTATGAGATTATAACTTCTAGAGTGCTTTAAATAATTTTTTATTTTGAACACTAACTCCTTTAATTTTGTAAACTAATGATAAATGTCCTTTAATATCTCTCAAACTATTCCTCTCCTACGGTTTCAAGGGGTATTTTTTACAATTAATTATACAACAAAAACTGTTTTATTGCTTATTATAACCATCCTTCTTTTATTTTTAACAACTACAACAAACATATCTACCGCTTATCTAAAAAATTAAAAATCTATAATATATAATCCATAAATTTTACACTAAAAGATGCAACAAATATGTCAGGAGTTAGGCCTAGTATATAAGTCAGGGGGAAGGGAATGTCAGAATGACAACAACAATGATCGAGTGAGTGTATTATCACTATAGAAATAAATTCGATTTGACTAGGGACCATTGCAAGTGCATTAATATTTTATGAGTTTGAATCATTTGCTATCTTTTTCTTTTTTTCGTGTTTAAGATCTTGATTTGCTTTCATTACAAGAAATGTGTGATCCACATTTCATTTGATCAATTTAAAGGGGGGGTGGTAATTGTGGGATAAGTGGTAAAAGTGTATTAAAAAAGTGAATCTTATTAGCTGTAACAGTGAATCCGGACTCGTGTTTACGTGACATCCCTGCATTAAAAATTCAAGCAATATCCAAATTAAATATAAATAAAAATAAAAAGCAAAAGAGGACTCGGTTAGTGGTGATCATTGGCTGACCGACCTACCAAATTCCATTATAGAGATTGATGGAAGAGTGGGGCCATTATTAGGGTTTGATTAGATTCATCTGAGAACAACATGTTTGAAAGATCCACTCCACCCATGATAACAGATTCACTGTTTCAACTTTTCCCCGCAAAATATCCAGTCCCGATGATGTGACAAAGTTTTTTTAAAAAAAAATAGATGGCTTTGGATGCGAATTTCCCTCGGAAAAAAAATCCCAACAGGACTTGCTAACAACCCCAGTTTGATTCCAGGAATTTGAATTTTGTTTGGATCACTCAAAAATGATGATTTATTGGAGAATGAAAAGGATTATCAAACTGACCAAAAATTAGGTTTGAAAATCACATTTTGATATTGACTAGTCAAATTTTACAGGGTTGTCATATATTGATGGAGACAGAGAGAAAACTACAATAACCCATAAAGAGGATTATTAATGATCGGTTATAGACTTACAGAACGGGTGTAAATGATGAAAGGACCAGCTTAACAGAAAAGTAGTCGTCTCCCCAAGAAATGACAGAATTTGTCATGTTCTGTTGGGGATTCCAATCCATCTCCACCATACAACGCAAAATAGTGTTATTCCTGATGATATCTAAAGCATCTCATATTTGACCACTGAAAAATGAGTGCAGCTGTATCGCTCAAAGAACTTCTATCAGAATTTGCTTTACAGGCGATTTGAAAAAGACTGTTTGAATTTACTACTACCGAAGGGCCAGGGTCAAGAAAAAGAACAGAATTACGTACTTTTGGAGTAGGATTACTCGTCATCTTTGTATGGGTATTCTTCAGGGACTTGCTTCAGAAGTTTCACCCGTAGCTCGTATGCATCATCCCCACGCAGCATATCACGAACCCAGGTGACTTCGGTCTTCATTGACACCTGAACCAGAATAGAAGAATCCAGTAATGCGGAGTTCATTTTATCTTGAAAGATGAAGCAAGAATTTCATTTGGGTGGACTCTAGTTACATAGTTTGCATGATGGAGATAATGAAAATAGAATTGACAAAAGGGGGAAAAGTTAAACATGTAACCTTGCAATTAATTTGCAAAGTAATTGGCAAAATGAATTTCTCCCACCTAAACCTCCATTAACCATTGAAATTAGTTGGATCACAAACTGATGTGCACATCATTGATCCTTATTTTGATTTCTGATGACCTATGTTTAACAGGATTATGACACTTCCGTGTCTGCTGTTATTCTTTATCTGAGCCTGTATAAAAATTGGCAGCTATATACGATGACACATACTGACATACTTGTCAAAACATGAACCACAACCAGCACACAGATCTTTCTTCTGGTCTAACATTCTGGAAGTGAAGATTATTTGCAAAGGTCAGCTATTTACTACAAGGAGAACTGAAAGTGAAATGACTGAAATCTTGCAGAAGGTGGTCCAAGTTTTGTATAGCTATCGGTAAAATCTGATTTGGTGTGTCACTAACATTTAGACATGCCAGTAATATATATTCAAGGCAAACAAGTATAATGCCCTGTTGCAGAGATCTTACAAATTAAAATAGACGTGGAGGGGGGTTGATTATGAAGGCAGTTGAGCTGGTGAAAGAGATCTATGCCATGCCTTTATGCCAGTAGATTTAGACTTGACAGCTTAAAAAATCCTGGGTCTTTCCATATGAGGATACTTTATTATAGTCGCATTACTCCAAATGATAATAACCATGGATGTGCAGCCCACCAGTCCAGTAGCACACCTTTCAAGGAAAGGTGTTTCTTTTAGAAGAAGAAGAGCATTTTCTATTAAATTTTAGTTGGAAGACATAAACAAGCACATGATAATACAAATTGTCATAGATTTTGTCATTTCCCCAAAATGCCTCTGAAAGAATGACCAAAATTTCATGTTGGGATATTATAAATTATTTCACTGAACAGAAATATCAAGTGCGATATAAATTTAAATATATTCACATTATAGAGTAATATATTAATATAACCAATAGCAAGCACTCTGTCACACTACGATTTTTTTTTTTTGGGTGGGGAAAAGATGGGAAATTCCCTTTTGCATATTAATGGAAAGGTCAAAGCAAACAAGGATATCTTAAACCAGAGGAGTTTCTTCAAAACTTGATTATATACAAAATTTCTCATTAATATAACCCAAGGAGATCGTAAACCAAATCATCTTTCTTTGGAGAGAAAAAGAGGGGATGTCCACCAAATTTTTATGTTATTTTCTCTTCTCTTTTTTTCTTTTTTTTTTTTTTTTTGAGAGAAACCACCAAATTTATTATTGTGGTAAACATCCAAGGATATGAGAAGATGATATATCTCATATCTGCTCAGAAGAAAAGGAAAATAAAAAACATGACATCCCTTAAATGCAGATCATACAATTAAACTAGTCAATGGAAAACCTTCAATTCTTAAGGGTGCCCCTTAACAATCAAAGATACAAAATCATCTTTGTTGAAGTTACAGTGACAAATTACTATTTAGTTAGAAGTACAGCTACGATTAGAATACCGTGTCAAATGCTAAGTGATGAAGTCCAGTGGAAAGATTGGATAAGCTTTCTTTTTTTCTTATAGAAAAAACTGGATTAGTCCTCAGGCATACATGAAACATAAAAAGGCAATAGTGTTTGTTTTTCAAGAAGTAGAATATAACAAAAATAGAGAACACTCATGCATCCCACTCCTTGTGCTTGTTAGAGTGATAAACTCACCATCTCCAATGCTCCCCTGATAACTCCGCTGAGTATGTTGCAGTAATAGAGTCCTTGGCACGTATCAGGAAGCTCAACAAAGTCTACCAAAGGATTTTCCTCCAGTACAAGGCTGCAGCTTGTCCCATCAGCATCCCAATTGGTCACAGATGCAGTGACACCCAAAAACATTTTGAAACCAACCTGTTTATGAGTAACACCACAATCTACTTATGATCAGTAATCACTATTTTTTTGAAAAAGAACAAAGTCCAAACTTGAAAGAAAAATCCTTTTTCGATGATAGATGGTTGTCACCAAAAATTTATTAATCAGGTAGGCAATATAACATATTAGATACGGACCAAAGAAAAAGAAGAAGAGCTAATGAGAACAAGAATGTCCCAACCCCATTATTAGAACCAGGGGCCCAAAGGGCCTAGAAATCATGATATGAAGCTCACTCCACTACAAATAATCCACTTCTCTGAATGCAAACCCTCTCCATCAAGAAGAACAGAGATACACCAGTATTTCAGAAAACAATAGTCAATGTATAAATGTTGGGAGAGAAATCCTTATATCACGTTTTTTTTCTCATCATCTATTTAATCTAACAAAATACAACAGTCATCATAAAATACAACAGCGATTCCAGTTTAGCAATAGTCATTCACCAAAATTTTAGTGCTACATGAAGTTAAAATTCAAAAAAACATTCGACCATATCATAGTAGAAGTGTAGAACAGAAAATATTGATGAAAAGCAAAAATATGGCGGCACCCATGACTTACAAGGCAATAGAAAACCGACCATGAAATTCAACATGAAATCCATAATGCATGTGTGATAGAGAGAACCTTTGCAATGACATCGGCCGTCTCTTTAAAATCGACACACCTGACGACATTCGACTTCGCCAAGAACTCGTCGATCAACCGGATCCCGATATTATAACCCCTTCACAACAAACACGGATCCATCAAAAACAAATTTTACGAATCTAATAAAAAAATCAAACGAAACAAAATCCAAAATTAGGGTTTTTTACATCTGATCGAGCTGCTTGTTGACCTCCTCCACCTCCTCGAGATCCGTGATGAGCTGCCGCACGATCGCTCCGTACGTCAGCGTGAACAGCTCCGCGTTCTGATCCGCGTTAAGAAACGATTGAAGATCAGATTCAAAGGGAGAACATATGAACGAGAGAGAGAGCTAGGGATTCAACAACTCACGACGCGTTCGACGTTGGCGAAGATCGCGTCGCCGGATCTCGGAGCGAGACGAGCCATGGAAGCGATTGGATGTGCAGATCGGATCCGACGAGAACGTGCGCGTTTGAGAAAATCGATCGATCTGAGGAGAGTCTTATCGTCACCCTCGCTGATTCTGCCGATCACCCATTTGTCTTTTTTTTTTCTGTGTAAGCGGGGGGAACCGATAGCCCCACCAGATTTTGTTTATCCCACCACCCTCATTCTTTGTTTTTGCTAAACCCACTATCTCTTAAACTCACCAACATTTTTCTTTCTCATAGTTCTTATGTTTCCTTCCCCTCCACTCTCATCCGCAAGTGCCACACACCACCACTACCACGGTCACCAACATCACACCCCAACCACTACGAAAACTACCACTCCACACGGTTACCATCATAGCCTCCGCAACCTCACCCGTGCTCCTCCCGCCCCTCCTCCTTCCCTACAACACCTTGTCTCTCTCCACCCATCGACCACCTCCTCCTCCTTCATTCTCTTCCGTTGTTATCGTCGTCATCACCGGTTTAATAATTTTTTGTCTCTAAATCACAATTAAGAAAAACAATAAAAAAAATTCACATTTTCACTTAGAGATATGACATCATTTGCAAGGATTCCAAAGAACCCAATTTAAAATTTGATTTTTTCTTGCGATTTAATAAACATGCCGACACCCACATTGAATTTCCCGCTTTGATAGGCGTAGGTAGGGATGGAGGAGGGGAAAAAGACGGATTAAAAAGGGATGGTGTGGTGGGTGGTTGGTTTAATGGTTTTTTTAACAAATAAAATAAAAAATTGGATTTTGAATTGTTTAAGTAATGGATTAAAAAAATAGATAAGTGGAAATAGTTGCTCCCGTAGGCATGTAGCAGGATCGCTTTGGTTGCAGTGTGGTATATTTTTATAGATTTTTACAAACATGCCCCTTCAAATTAAATTGAATGACAATATGAATTGATGTAACAATATGATAATCTAAATATATTTTTTTGTAGAATAACTTTTTATTACAATAAAAATGGTATTGCTTTGAATTTTTTCATAGCAAACAGAGTTCGTTCAAAACAACAACTGAGAAGATCTGATGAGTTGGTGGGTTTGGCAAGTTGGAAGAGAGGAGTGGAAAAGAAAGAGAGAAGAGGGTGGGGGGAGGGGAGAGGAGGGTGAATGGAAGTGGGACAATGGCGGCTAGAAGACCTCAAAGAGGTGGCGGAATAGAGAGAGTAAGGGAGGGAGAGAGATGCAGTGGGCGGAGAGGCAATGTTGCATATACTCCCTCTCTTATTCTCCCTTTTCTTTATCTTTCTCTGCTCTAACTCTCCGATGTTTTCCGGCCGCCACCACCCCCTCCAGCCTCAACCCCCCCCCCCCCCCTTCTTTTCTTTATTTTCTCCTCCTCTCTCCCAACTTATCAAACCCACCACCCCAAGAAAAAAATTAGGTGGTGGATTTGACAATTTGGTAAGGAATAGTTGTTTTCTTAGGTGTGTTTGTGCATGATAGAAAGTGAAAGAAAGTGAGGGAAAGTAAAAAATTTTCCTTTGATCATTCAAAAAGCTAGTATTTGTGCCAAACAAAGAAAGAAAAAAATTTACATCATTTCCCTCTCCTATTTTGTCTTATTAGAAAAAGTGAGAAAAACTTTTCATTTTCTTTGAAAGAAAGTGATGAAACATATGCACAAACATCATAAAAAGTGATTAAAAGAAAAAAAATTATTTTTCACCACTTTTCTTTTGACCCAAATTCACTCACTTTATTTCATTTTCCCTTTTAAATCTTATACTTCTCTCTGGTATAATTGTTAATGAAGAATCCGTGGCATTCCCTGCAATTAAAGGATAGCCTGGACCCAAAAACGTAATTTTCTCAACCAAGTCGTCCCTCCCGTTCTGAGACAACTAAAAACAAGCCCTACGAAGCAAAGAAAACAGCCTCCATCAGCGGAAGATCTGATTCACAGGAGGACTCAATCATGTCTCCACCGTTGATACGGTGGTCCTCCGCCGCGTCCCACCCCATCTTACGGTGGTCCTTCCTCCTCCTCCTCCTCCTCCTCCGACCGGCTCTCTCCATCTACTGCGACGAAGACGACTGTTACGACCTCCTCGGGTAAAAATTTCAAACGATATAACATTTCCTTCCCATTTTGCCCTCGATTACCTTTCCAAATCACCTGAAATGCCCTCCCTTTCTTCGGATCGCTAGGGTTTCGCAGAGCGCCAATACGTCCGAGATCAAGAAGGCTTACTACAAGCTCTCTTTGAAATAGTATGCTTTTTTTTTGTTCTTTCTATGTTGTTCGATTTTGTTGTTTTTTTATTATTCAAAATCGAGTCTAAATTTGGGGTTTTGGAAGCCACCCGGATAAAAATCCGGATCCCGAGTCGCGGAAGCTTTTCCTCAAGTTCGCGAATGCGTATGAGGTATCAATGATCGATCTTCTATTGTTTTCTTTTGATCGTCTTTTAATGTCGGGATCATAGTTTGAATTGGGTTTTCATCTTTGCATCCAATTCCAATTAATTAGGCCTTCTAATTCATTTCAATTTTTTTTTATGGATTCTTTTTATTAGTATGAATTCATAATCCCCCAATGTATGTGTTCCTCGCATGAAAATTATATAAAAATTTGGTTTAAATACCCGAAATACCCTCAGTAGCGTTGTTGTACATATATTGAAGAAGAGCGATGTTACACACAGTCCCATATACCTCGTAAGCCATCCAACTAGGTATATACCTCACTTAGACGAGATATATACCTCAATAAAAAAAATTTACAGTTCATTCAATTCGAAATGGAGTGATATACAATTTTTATCAAAACATATACCTCATTAGATGATATTTATTATTTTAAAAAAATTAAAACATGTGGGGACTGTTTGAGGGACTATCCACAGGATTGTCTCTAACATTTTCCATTGAAAAATAACTTTACTCTTTACCCGTGCTACAATGATAAAAAGTGAATAGTACTAACACAACAAAATATTTAATGATAGAAGAATATGAATAAAATAAAAACCAAAATAAGAATAATATCCCTAAATAAGTTTCATGTTACATCAATAAAATAATGATTGTACCCAAAGTAGAGTATCATTCCATTTTAATGAGTGAGATAAATTGTAATTATCTTTTGAGTATGTTATTACTTGAGGGACATAATGATCATCAAAAAGAAATTTCAATTGGATTATGATTACATCGGATTTTCCCTCTTGTCATGATTTTGAATCCGGTGGGACACACATTTATTTTCTAGAATACCACTAACCAAACAGGGCGTTAGTGGCCCACGCTGTGTTTTGATGTCAATAAGGTATTAATATATGCAAAATAAGTCCACTGCATGCTCTGCATTTTGATAGAACACCCGTGCATTGAGCATTTGATAAAACAGTGGTGTATCGAGACCTTGAGTGTCTTCTTTTGCATTTTCTGAATCCATAGATGTCAAGATCCTAGCTTTATATGCCATTTATATTCGTTTAGGAAATGCTGATGACTTATGTTGTCATGTTGCAGTAATTTTGTAAGAATAATTATAACAGAAGTACTGGATGTTATGTTTTCAGATCTTAAAGGATGAGAGTACACGAGCACAGTATGACTATGCAATAGCACACCCAGAAGAGGTATATCATAATTTGTGATTGTATCGCATTGGTATTTAGTGGATCCTGAACCTGTGCAGTTTTGGTGTTAGCATTTCATTGGTTGCTAATTTTATGGCACCACGGTGCTCCCAAATGTGCCACTTGTGGTGTGGGTGAGGCAGTTGGGAACATTCCATTCTTCTTGATAGGGCTTGTCAAACAAACCACATTATCATTTGGGTTCTCTTTATTGTTCTTTTCTTTTGTTATTGGTCTATTGGCTTTACCTTTTTGGCCAAGCACTCTTTCTTGAGGAACTCTCAATGTAACAAGGTAAGGATTGATCTCGGAAATTTATGAAACATGATATAGATGAATTACTAACAGGAGACTTGTCAAATTTCACTTCTGAGAACTGATCATCAAATGACTTGCTTATGATCTTTGATTTATACTCATTGTTGAGTCAAAGCTTAGTTCGGCCAAGTTCAAAGCAGCTGTTCAACAGCTATTTTGTCTGCCACCTGGTTAGAACTGTAATTCTGAGGATAGTAAAGCATGCCATAAACATCTATTACTTAATTAAATTTGTTAAATGTTTAAAGAGCAATGGAAAGTTTTATTTATGAATATATACCAATATGATGTGCCATTTAATGTGATTAAATCATATTGTCCTTCTGTTGGTTCGCTAATGTTAGTTGACAAAGTACTCGAGGAATTGATTACATCCGGATATTTCCTGACTACATGCATATTTCTTATTTCTGACCTTCTGGAAAAAGTATAAGAATGATTTTTTGTTCAGGTATTCTATAACACTGCTCGCTACTACCAGGCATACTATGGACACAAAACTGTAAGTTTTACTGCCCCTTTGTGAAATTATTTTTGTGCTTTATTCTGGGCTATATATTACACAATGCTAGGAGACGTGCTAAAATTTTGTATCTGTAGGATCCCCGTGCTGTCTTGGTCGGCCTTCTTTTGGCTGTTTCAGCCTTGCAATACCTAAATCAGTGGACCAGGTATACACAGGTAGCGAGATGTGTTAAAATTTCATCCTCCTAACTTATACATAGGCGTTGTATATCTGAGTAAAGTATCTTATGCATCGAATAATGAGTTATCAAGATTTTGGTATTTTCCACTTGATAACATAATAGCTCTTCTTAATGAAAAGATGCCACATGATTTTGTTTTGTAAATTATAAACTGTTTCTTGTATTGAGAAAGTTGAATGATTTATTTTATTTCAAATAACTAGAATTTTTTTTTAATGTACATGGCAGTTGGTACGCCATTCATTTAAACATTTGTTTGAAGTTCTGGAACTGTCATTTTTTGTGACACTAATCAAAGTTCTAGTGATGATGAACATCTTTTGTGTACACCATTTAGTTGTAATGAGACTATTTATCAAATGAAAATTATTTAACGAGCTGTTTATCTTCAGCGTTCACACTTTTATTGCCATAAGTTCTAGTGATGATGAACATCTTTTGTGTACACCATTTAGTTGTACTGAGACTATTTATCAAATGAAAAGTATTTAACGAGCTGTTTATCTTCAGCGTTCACACTTTTATTGCCATTCAATTTCTTTATATGATCATTGTTTTGTATGTGGGTAGTCAACTTATCCCAATCCAACCCTGTCTTTCCACTTCGTCAATCTCAAATAGGGTTGACTTCCCCACATCTATTCTATACCGACCACCTGCCTACACAAAAACTCAACCATGTTGACCCATGTAGCTTGACACTGCCTCCACCCTGAGCTGCAGCTGCACATTTTGTTGCAATGTTGCCTCTATCTTGTGTGGGCCAACCCGACTTTATACCCCCTCCTTTATATATTATGTAACCACATTTATGAGAAACAATCACATCAACAATAAAATTTGGGGCCAAATACAAGAATATATTTTGCCATTCATCTCTATTAATGTTCACGTTCTCTGAAACATGTACATTCAACATGTCCTTTCTTATTTTCACTATTCAAGTTTTAGTTTACCCTTTGTTCTAGAACCACCTTCAATGATGAATTGATGACTCTTGCCCCTCCTACCCGATGAACCAATTAGTCTCTGTCATACATATCCAAACAATCTTAGTGTTAATTTTCTCTTATATTAACCTTCATTGGAGCAACCTCTAATTTTTCAAAAAATATACTCATTTATTATATTATACTTTCTTGCCTTACCACTCATCCATCTCAATATTCTCATTTCAGTTTATTAAAAAAAAGCATATTCCTGTTTCAACTACACCTATTTTCTGTACAAACTGTTTTAAGATTACAGTACACTTTTACTCATAAAGTATATCTGACTGTATAGCTATCTTACAAATTTTCCCTTTTGGTTGCATGGTTATCTGACGATCACATAAAACTTTGGCTGCACACCTCTGGTTTAACCATCCTGCTTTTTTTTTTTGGTTAAGAAAAGGTTGGAGCAATCTTGTTTTAACTATCATGTGTTAATTACATAAATGATGTCCTATTCAATTTCACATTCCATCTTATTTTTCTTATATTTCATTTATTTGCCTTCATCCTACTTATTTTGAAGCCCCTATATTCTAAAGCTTTGCTCCATCTTTTTATCTCAGTACTAAGTTATTCTGAGTCTCATCAAGTAAGACAATATTATTAACATACAACATACACTAAGGAATCCCTCCTGAATAAGAAGATCAAACATGCAAATCATTATGTTTGTACTTACAGGGCTAGAAGTAGTTATTGAAATTCCAAAGTTTTTTTTTTTTTTTTGGAGGGTAAAAGGTTAAATTTTTGTATTAATATGATCAATGTACAAGTACAATAACAAAAAGAGCTGAAATTCCAAAGTTGGCTTGCTCATTTACAATTTTTGCCCCAAAATTTCTTGAAAAATCCTATTGTGTTCATGAATATCCTTAATAATTATTATGCCAGCCATCAAGTCTACTGTATTGGGTCCATTTTGTGAATTATTGTTAATTGTAACAGGCAATTAACATGGTTAAGAAGACACCAGCTTATAAGAATAGGCTACAAGCATTGAAGTTTGAAAAGAGCGGTGGAGTAGTGAACAAGAAAAAGGGCCACAAGCATATAAACAAGTAAGTATATTGCTGGTTTTAGTACTGATTGAAAATATCTATGATTGTGCCACATCAGTTTTGTTGATACAATAATATCATTTGATGTTTTGATGCATGTCATTTATCTGTAAAAGATTTTTCAAAGCTTATCATTTTAATTGTAGGATTAAAGGGGATATAATCCCCTATAGAGTTTCTAAAATTGTTCTCAGTCCCTCATTCTTTGAAAACAGGTGCAACCCCTTTCAAAGTTAAATGGTTAAGCAATTAGGTCCTTGAGTGAGATTACTGTCCAATGAGATGGTATATTTGTTGAATATTCTTCCTAACAGGAACTATACCTTGAAAAGTTGGAATAAGTCTCTCAAATCAATTTTATCCCACAGAAGACTAAATGAAATATCATTTTGGTCCTCTCCTCCCTCCTTTGAAATGGTCTAACTTTTGCTTCCCAAACTGGTATAAGTCCTCTTTTCGTTCTCCATTTTATTTCCATCTTCATCTCCTCTATTTGAATTCCATATTTATTGAAACATAGCTTAAAATGACCCATGTCAAAAAAAAAAAAAAAACCCCCAACAGTCCAAAATCGAATGACAGCATTCTGGATCCACTTCACATGATTTTAGCATCTATATGTTTGCATGCATGGAAACTTGAATGACCAGAATGCATGCTTCAAAAGTTTTTTTTTTTTGGGGTCTCTGGACTTATGATTCAGTTTGACGAGAGGTTGAAACTTGTAGGGATATGGAAGATGAGTTCAGCAAGGAGCTTGAGTTGCAGATTAGTGGAGCTGAAAAACCCTCTTTGTGGAAACTTCTTGCTGTCAGATTTCTCCTCTTACCTTACACGTTAGGCAAGGTGATTATTCATGATATTAGTGATTCATAAACGTCTTTCATTTTATTCTCAGGCACATGTTTATATGCATGATTCATCAAGCAAACAGTATGTATGCTAATACATTATCTTCATTTCTCCAGCTATTATTCTGGAAGAGCTGTTGGGTTTGGAGGTATCAGATAAAGAAAGCACCATATTCATGGGATGATGCCTGTTATTTAACACGAACATCTCTCAAAGCGCCGCCCGAGTCATGGTGGAGTTTAGGTAAGTAACGAAGTTTATATTTATTATAACAAAATGCGCCATGCCTAGCTAAAATTATATGGGAAATATCCGTATTCGCCATGAATCCTATTTAGAAATTATCCTATATTTGAATATTCAAAGTGCGGATACGAATATCAATGTATATGATAAAAAAAATCTGAATTTGGCATGTATTATAAATTGTATATGTTTCTATTATATATAATTCAAATTCAAATATCTTGCATGATTATTTATAATCTAAAAAATCTAATTAATTTAATTCTCTTTGAAGGAGATATAAGTCCTGAAGTCTCAATTTTAATTCTCTTCTCTCTCTAATAGACATAAATTATCTGAAAAATATCCATATTCCAATTATTTAGAATAGGATACGAATTTTAAGGTACATATGTGATCCGTTGACAACTTTACGCCTAGCAAGGATATATTTTGAGCTATATGAGTTTTCATGATATGTTTTAGAACTGTTGTGTATGGAATTTCTTGAAACCATATTGCTCATGCATTTGCACCGAATATTTTCTCAGATGAAGCAACTAAGGCTGATCTTGTTCAAAGACGCTTATGGGAGAAAGGCAACATGGAGAGGTATCTCGCGGAGATGAAGAAAGAAACAAAACGCAGGAGATAGGCGGAAAGAAATACATTAAACATGGACCACGAGTGATTAATCATTTTGATTTCGGCTTACACCCCAGAAATACACACCTTGGTTATCAAAATAATGTTAGGAGTTCGAGTTTGTACCATGATATGTTTTTTCACAATATATCAGTCTGTTTTGAAGTTTTAACTCACAAGTTATATGGTTGTTCTCCTCAACCAATTTTTTGAGAGAATAATAATTATTCAATAATGATTTTTGGGCCCCAATTCATAGGCCCCATCTAAAGCCCCATGAGGTGGCAAAGATGAAATATCTAAATTACCCTTCATTTTCAAATTGTATTTTCATATTGTAACTGATCCCACAATTAATGGCCCACAATCAATAGGAGGTGGTTATGATATGATTTTCTTTCTTTTTTGAAAATAAACAATTCAATTTAAAGAAACAAACAGAAAACTCTTACGATCTGTTTCGTCTATACATATTGTTTTTTCCATGATCTGTTGTTTCTTCTCTTTTTTCGAAAACAATCATATCAATCGAAAGAGATTGTGATCACGAAACACATATTGATTCATCAATTTTACAAAAATAGAAAATTCAATCCGATTGCAGTTTTTGCGAGGATTTCGATTTTGATTTGGATTGCAACCTTTTTATCTTGTGTTCGGTTCGTGGAGCAAACATTGGCGATCCATTCAGGTATCTTGAATCTGTATCTGTTAATTCAAATCCAGATAAAACTGTATTTAGTCTATTTTTTGAAGGTATTTGTTAATTCAAATCCAGATACAGTATCTGGATTTGAATCCCAACCCATTATTTGAAGGTATTTATTAATTCAAATCCAGATACACCTGTATCTGAATTTGAATCCCAGCCCATTCTTTGAAGGTATTTGTTAATTCAAATTCAGATACATCTGTATCTGAATTTGAATCCTAGCCCATTCTTTGAAGGTATTTGTTAATTCAAAATCAGATACACCTGTATCTGAATTTGAATCCCAGCCCATTCTCCGAAGGTATTTGTTAATTCAAATCCAGAGACATGTATCTGAATTTGAATTCCAACTCATTTTTTGAAGGTATTTGTTCATTCAAATCCAGATACAGTTGTATCTGAATTTAAATTCCAGTCTTGTTAATTCAAATCCTGTATTTAAATTTGAATTCCAATTCTATTTTTATGGGAAGAAATCTGTCATTTTTCGTTCATATGGTTTCACCCAAATTAAAACCCTAGAATTCAAAGTTTTTAGAAATATGTTAGGTCAAAGAGAGGATTTCATGGTGCCACCTTTTGTGGGATTCGGTTATGAGGTTTAATTTAAATATTAGTTAGTTAGAATTTATTTTTAAAATTATAAGAAGGGTAGTCTTGTCATTGTCATTTTGATAGTTAGAAAAAGTCAAATAGGGAACCAATAGGAGAGTGCCACCTATTGGGGCTCACAAATGGGGCGGGCCTAGGTAGCACATCCTTTTCTTAGTGCACACTGTCTCTGTGAATGCTTGCTGCAGTAGGATATTCTGTTCTTATTTGCAGGGAAGCATGTAATTTCATACCCATAGGCCTAATTTGGTATGGGGATAAGGGGTTGGGATAATAAAAGAATTGGGCTAAATCACTTGTTATTCAATATGACAAAAAAAAAATGAGGATAAAACATGAACAATTGTTCACATTTTGAGATAAAAAATGGAGATAATTTGTTCTAGTTAAAATGTGGAATAGATTTTGTCTCAATTTTTTATCCCTCTTTTGTAAAATTGAGATAACATTTATGACCACCCTTCCCAAAAAAAAAATGTGTTTCACCAAACAATATTAATACATCATTAATTGGAAGAGCAGATTTGATATTTTTTAAATAAATTAAAAGTTATCCCATATTTGATCCAAATGCAAGATTGAGGATAAGAACACAAAAAATTGAGGATAATAAAAAACATTACCAAATGCAAATCTCAATAAGAATAGTGATTTTTTTATCCCCATAAATTAGGCTAATTTTATCCCTTAAATTTATTTATTTACAAAACTATGCCATAAGGTCATCTCCAATCTTTACTCAAATAGATCTATATTTAAATTTTATTAATAATTTAAGTAAAAGCTTCGGTTTGGTATAGTGTGTCCCCAACTATATATTATTTTGTGTTTTATTTAAATCTTTTCAAATAATTCTTATCTTCCCCTGATTATTTACCTATTTGGCCTAAAATAAAACTTTTGGAAAAATTTGGCCAACTATGGGTCTCCTACTCTCCTTGATGTGGGTAAATTTTTTAGTTTGGGGTTTGTTTGATGTTTGGGGTGAAGAATAAATGATGGATATGGGAGAATATAGTAGAATAACCCTCAAACAGCTGTTTGTTTGACAAGAATAAACCTTGATAGTTATGTCTGGATAAGCTAGGATAAGGCCTGATAACTATTTTAAAAAAAGGCAAGAATTGCTTATCAGGGCTTATTTATAGCATTGGATAAAAATATCATTCTCTGTCATTTAAAAAAATTTATCTTACCTAACACGTTTTGCACACATTCCAAAAACTATCACATCTATCATATCACACACAGATCTCTCATATTTATTCTCAAACACAAATAATTTATGCAGGGGTATAATTGTCATTTAAAAAGTTATAAACTATTATCCATCTCTTATCTACCACTTATCCTTATTTTATTCAAGGTGAACCAAACAACAAAAAGATCAATTTTACGTTTCCCAATGAGAATAACAGAAAAGACAACCAAACAAAAATTTACCTATTCAGCATGGATTGTTTTCTATCCCAATATAGCTATCAAGGGCGAATAACCTTATGTCACACCCCAAACGGGCCCTATAGGTTTAGCTCAAAGGTTAGAGAGTCAGATATATAATTCATTAAACTGTATATTTGATTATTACAAATATTCATGTTTTGTTCATGAAGTGCATACCTTAAAACAATTTTTTCACTCATGAATTTTTTTTAAAGTATATACTTGTTCAATGATGTACAAATATTAATAAATAAAATATACACTCATTAAGGGAAAGTAGATTATGTAAAAAGTTGACTACTTGTTAGCAGAATTAAATTTATAAATAGTATATTTTTAATTTTTCCAATTAATGATATTACACAGGGCTCTTTATAACTTATAACTATTTGACTTTGTCTATCAAATATCAATCTAATCAAACATGGTTGGGATTTGATTTTATTTGTCAATTATTTAATTGAGAGATGTTATTAAGAAACAAAATTTAGATAGAGATTTTTAGAAGGTCTGTTCAATTTTGGAGAATGGAAGCAATAACTTTACCACTTGGAATTATTTAGCTTTGATTAAATAAATATACAAAAGCAGCAAAACGAAATCTTCTAAAGTAAAATCTATAATTCTCTTAACAATTATAAAACATGGAATGGTAAAAAATTTGAAAGAAGAAAGACCAATCATTCAGTTTCCAATTCCACCAGACTGGTCCAAGCATTTGAATCAATGTTCCTTCAAGAATGCCACATTTGTGTATATTCCATAAAGAAAATGATGCTATGGATAACAGAAGAAAAAAAAGGTTATAAATGTTTCTTTATACAAGCATGTTCAAATTTATCCTAGTAGGTTTTTTTTTTCAACCTAGCATGTTTTTCTTTAGAGCACTGATACACTCAATTTGTTTTGCAACCTTATATATTATGATAGTGCAATATATATATACTGCGTTATCATAGTGTATGGGGTTCTATCACAGTGTATGGCGTAATTTTTTTCTTTTATTTTTTCCTAAAAATGAGGGGCCAAATGTATCATTTTCCTTTTTTGTTTTGATTTATTAGCATATTTTATGTTAGGCAACGTTTGGTTGCACAATTAAACAACTTTTGTGTTTGTATGGATTCCAAAAGTTAGGTGATGAGCTTCCTCTGGAATCATTTTTTACAATCGTGTTACTCAACACACCCTAGTAAATGATTTTTTTATATATATTGAACAATGTTCTATGAAATCTCAATCTTAGCTTCATTTTCTCACATAACTTGGACTAAAAAGTGGAAATTGTACCTTGTATGTTTTGTTATTTTTATAAAACTAAACAAGTATATTTCTTCAAATCAAAATAAAATGTCACATTCAGTCATTTTTTTTGCAACTTCTTCACACATACTCTAAATTGAATGCATACATTTTTATTCTTTATATAATTAAAGTATTTACTACATTAATTGAATTTATATACAGCTATTGATTTTATTTAAAGATGCACATAAAAAAAAACAATATAGAGACTCACTCAGTATAAAAATAAAAAAAAAAAATTACATGTTTCATTCAACAATATGTAAAAAATTATTCAACAATTTGTAAAAATGGACTCTTCTTCATCAACTGCAAGAGAAAAAAAACGCACAAAAGTCCTTTATATAACTTAATATAACAAAATTGAAACTTTAGACACCCTAAGAAACCAAAATTGGCATCTAAAGCAGAAAAAATCCAAAATGAACTTCTCCTACTTCTCATCAAAAAAATTGTCCTCCATCACATAATCCTCATATTCCATAGGCCACAACACATCCTCATTTGATCTGAACATCAGATACAAAAGCACCCCTTCGCCGACGCCGTAGTCCTTTAGTGACTGTCCATCGGACATCGGACCGCTACCGTCGCCTCCGTCGTTCGTAATGTGATACAACATCATACGGTTCTCATCGAACCCCTGTTGTTGCGCTATCTCCCTCTTCAGATCCTCCACCTTTGCGTCGGAGTGGACCTCTAGGTCGAAGTACCTCCCCGTCAGGATCTCCACGCCAATTTTCATATCAATACATACCGGTGAAAATAACATCAGAGTCTATATATACATACAGAAGACCTATTTCCATGAAATAGTATTGATGTGATTATCATGATATCAAATATCTTACTATAAATGCATACCCAATTGCATGATTTTTGTTTTCCAAATTTAAAAAAAAAAATTGTCTCTCTCTCTCTCACTTTTTCATTAAAAGAATGGTTTTAAAAGGCAGTTGCGATATTAATTGAGTTTCTAACGGTGGAGCGTTGAATAGACGATCACCGTTGAATGGTCTCATCGGACGGTCTGAAATAATGGTTACCCCATTTAATTTGAAATCAAGGTATTTTAATTAAATTAAAGCCTTTCAAAGGACAGAAGATCTCGCTTTTAGTTTCATCCTAACAAACTTAACAAAACTCCCTTCTTTTTTTTTCTTGGAGTTTGACAATGTTTTATAAAACGTGATGAGAGAGACATAGAATCCCTGTGATGCTCAAATCATAAAACTCTGTCTAATCAAGATTTTGGTTCTTGTTTGTTTCTGTGTTACCATTCAATGGATGTGATATTTGAAACAAGAGGAGAGAAGCAATTCACATTGGAGGTGTGGTTCTTCTCTACAGTCCTAGAGATGAAGGAGATGATACAGAAGCACCATGGCTTCCCTGTATTGAAGCAGAGGCTCGTGTTCAATGGCGTCGCCATGTCGGATGAGCGCGACACCGAATACTACTCCATCCTTCAAGGTTCAAGGATTCAGTTGTTCATGGAAAGCGATCCGTCGATGAAATCCATTAAGGTGTGTCGAAAGCAATGTTTTTGAAAAAATAGACTGTTTGTTAAAACTTATAAATTGAAGATTATGGTTTTTCATTTAAAATAAGTTTAAAACAAGATTAAAAAAATTAGAATATGAAAACAGAGTAAAAGATGTTTTTGATATTATAGTTTACTAAATGTTTTAAATAACTTTTTTTCCAATAACATGTGTGTTGTTTTTTTGCTAATACATCTAAAAATTATCTTATATTTTTTTTTATGAAAATGGATATTTTTTACATGTACACAGATAAAAAATTATTTTACAGGGTTGTTTATTTATTTATTTTTATAACAAGAATGTCCATTACTTATAGAAAAGTTAAAATCTATAATATAAAAACTATAATTTATAATCAAGATGACCAAATTAAGAATCAGGCATCATGATAATGTGTTTCATTATTATTTTATAATAATAATTGTTTTACAATTCTCATATCTCATATCCTAGGTGGGGACTAGTCGGCCGCCTAGGCGGGGACTAGTCGGCCTAAAAAAAAAAAATTTGTTGCATATAAAAATCAAGATTTTTTTGGATTATTTAATTGCTGATATTTTTTATTTATTATCTATATAGTATGTTATAGTTGCACCTATTAGAGGTATTATCAAAATCATAGATGCACTTGCATATTTTCTCTTCATGATTATTTGTATGATTTCATTTATGTTCTGATTTATGAATGTGATTGTTACACGTTCTCTTCATGAATATCTATGTGCTAGGTCATTTATCTTCTTTAGTTTATTTTATTTATTTTATTTTTTCAACATTTAGGTATTATACACACACATACATACATACATGTATGTATTATTTTGTACTAACATATTAATCTCCGATTAATCTCCGCCTAGCCGATTAATCCCTAGTCCCTCTTCAACCATCCGACTAGCGCCTAACGCTTTTTAGAATATTGCTTATATATTACTTTAAGATACTAGTATTTTAAGAAAAAAATCTTAAATAAATCTAATTTTTTAAATTCCATTATATATTTTAACTAGTAATGAACCATAATTTCTATTTTTTTTTGGGGGGTTTGACATTATTTTGAGTTTAAATATTGATATTTACATTTTAAATATTAACCAATATGAAATGTCTGACAATGAATCTTTTCTCTTTTAATCTAAACAAAAGGTGGAGGAATCACAGCGAGTGACCCTCCATGTCAAGGTACCTCACCTGAAGCGCCAATTCTCCCTGGAAGTAGACCTCAACGACACCGCGTCAAAACTGAAAGACAAGGTACATGAACTGGAAGGCGCGGCGGCGACGATGATGACGACGACAGGCAGGATCGCTGTCTACGCAGGATCAGTAGAGTTGCAAGACAACAAGCCATTGTTCGAGTACAGCGTGTCCAATGGAACGGAGGTCAGCGTGCTTTTGAGGTCTAATAACGGGTCAGGTGGGGCGATGACGACAACGGGTGCGGGGGCGAAAAAGTTGAAGGTGGTGCTGCTGCCGATGGGGGGGAAGAAGTTCGTGGTGGAGGTGAACGCGGGGGACGGGGTTAGGGAGCTGAGGAAGGAGGTGCAGAGGAGGCAGCAGGCAATGCAGTTCTGCGTGCTGGGGGAGGAGTATTTCTTCATTTACAAGCAGAATGTGATGGAGGAGGAGAGGTCGTTCCGGTGGCATGATGTGAGGCAGGGGGATGTGATTGAGATTTTCAATGGGAAAGTCAGTGGTGGATCATAAAGAGTGTAATGAAAATTTTCAAACAATGAAATTTGCAAACATTGTTTTGTTGGGACACCACTAGATATTGTGTATCTGAAAAGAGTTATTTAGCCAGCATAATTAGCCAGTATAGGGACATCATACAAGGGCTTGAATGACTTTTATGTTGTCGATAAATGTGAAGAACTGATATCAGTCTTAGTTAACAGTCAGTGAAGAAGAGCCCTGATTTTCATCTATATATAAATAAACACACACACGAAACATCAATAAACAATTGTGGAGGTGAGCCTGGTTCGTTGAGTTGAAATTTAAAATGAAGTATAATTTGATGAATCTATTCTATATTACTAACCAAAAGTGTTTTCAACTTTGTAATACTTTCATTTTCAAATTTACCCTTAATTTTTTATAATCATTTTCTTTCGGGTTAAGGGTAAAAATGAAAAAAAAAGATAATGGGAGATTTTAATCAAATCTAATTAATATCATGCCATATCATCATTTTTTAAGATTTAGATTGAGACAACAATGGAATATATATAAATTTTAAATAACATAATATCATATCCACCAAATCTCATTCAATTTAGATAATATAATGGATTATTTTTAATCATTTTATAATATATTTTTATTATATTTTCGAAATATTTTTTTAATGATTTTACATTATATCTTAAAATATATTTTTATTTATAATTAATTATAAGATACTCAAAATATTAAGAATATATGATATATCAATTTTTTTAAAGCACACAACAAAACAAATATACATGTAATCCCCTGATTATAGAGATCATAATTGATTTTCATTCATCTATTCTATCTATCTATTCTATATTACTAACCAAAAGTGTTTTCAACTTTGTAATACTTTTATTTTCAAATTTACCCTTAATTTTTTATAATCATTTTCTTTTGGGTTAAGGGTAAAAATGGAAAAAAAAGATAATGGGAGATTTTAATCAAATCTAATTAAGAGTGGTGATCATGCCATATCATCATTTTTTTAAGATTTAGATTGAGACAACAATGGAATATATATAAATTTTAAATAACATAATATCATATCCACCAAATCTCATTCAATTTAGATAATATAATGGATTATTTTTAATCATTTTATAATATATTTTTATTATATTTTCGAAATATTTTTTTAATGATTTTACATTATATCTTAAAATATATTTTTATTTATAATTAATTATAAGATACTCAAAATATTAAGAATATATGATATATCAATTTTTTTAAAGCACACAACAAAACAAATATACATGTAATCCCCTGATTATAGGGATCATAATTGATCCTCATTCATCTATTCTATCTATCTATTACTAACCAAAAGTGTTTTCAACTTCGTAATACTTGCATTTCTGAATTTACCCTTAATTTTTTGTGATCATTATTTTTTAGATTATGGATAAAAATGGAAAATAAAAGAGGCGAAGGTGAGAATTTTTTATTATTATTTTTTTTTAGATTTAGATTGAGATAATGATAGAATTCACATATGTTTTAAATAGCATAACATCATATCCAAATCCACTAAATCTCATTCATAATATAATGGATTATATATAAATTGTAACTAACTCATAATCATTTTCTAATATATTTTTAGTATATTTTTGGAATATTTTTTTAATGATTTTATATTACATCTTATGATCTTAAAATATATTTTTATTTATAATTAATTATAGGTTACTCAAAATATTAAGAATATACTATATATCAATTTTTTTAAAGCACACAACTAATATGTATGTGATCCCTGATTTTAGGGATCATAATTGATCCTCATATATTCTAGATATTAAGGGCACGTTTGGATGCAGTGATTATTTGTACGTGTTTTTTTGCACAGGCAAACTTTACATTGTACGTGCAAGGAAACTTTGTACATTGTTTGCACATGTTTGTCTATTTTCATATTGTGTTATCATTTACACATATGTTCTTATTAGTAATTGTTTGTCTCATATATGTGAAACTGTTTGTATATGTGTCAATTTATTATGTTAAAAGATAATAATATTATAAATAGATAAAATATTTTTTTCAAATGATTATCAAATATATTATTTTTTTAAAACCCAAAAAATTTATGAAAAATATATTATATAAGTCAATGTGGTTAAAAAAAGTTCTAATATAATAGAATATAAATAAAAAATAATCGGATTTCAACTAACAAATAATCCTATAAGGTTTTTTTATATTTTATAAATAACAATTTTGTTGGATAATATATATGATAATTAGTTAAGATTTTTTGACATATTTTAATATTTTCATGCCACATTAATATTTATTATCCACACAATTATATTATTGTAAGTTATATAAATTTATAAAATATAATTATCTATTTTATTACTTAAGATAACATTAAGAGATGAAATATTTGTTTTGGATAATATAGACTTTAATAAATTTGTTCGATGGTAAAAATGTAAAATTGCTTTATATACACTTGAGAGGTGAAAATACAATCTGTTACAAATGAAAACACATGGGTTAGTTGGGATTTTGTTTCCCCATATGTTGGGGGCAAATGAAAACCTTGGATTTTATTTGCCACACTTTAAATATCATAACCAAACAAAATATTATGTTTGAACATGTGCAAATAAAAACCCACCCCCATTTGCACAGTATCCAAACATGCCCTAAGTCCTTTATTTGCATTTTTTTAAGGACATAGGTTGATGGAAATCATCCTAAAGAAGTGGTACCTATAGAGCAAGTTCAAGTAGTTGCAACATAGAGCAGATATTAATTGGCAGGGAAGGTCAATACTTTAAATATCAAATAATTGCCTTCATTCTTCATCTTTTTTTAGAATTGTCTTTTACGTATAATTTGCAAAATGTATGCTTGACTCCATACATGAATCCTGGCATATGGATTTAAATTCCACCTTATAAAGCATATTAAAAATATTCATTCATCCTACGGTAACATTGCATATATTAGGAAGTAGGAACAATGCGCGATCCTAAGAAATTTTTTAAAGATATATTGAATAAAAGATATACAGTGATTATACCATATTATTAATTTTTAATAGATTTAAATTGAGATGATGATGAAACATATATAGATTTTAAATAATATAACATCGTATTCAAATCCACCAAATCTCATTCAATCTTGAAAATATAATGAAATATTTTAATTGTAACTTACTTATATCATTTTTAATCATTTTGTAATGTATTTTTAGTATATTTTCCATAGAAATTTTAAGTTTGCATATCCCAATTTGTGCGCCCCGTGTAGACTTTCTATCTAAAATTTTATTATTTTTCATACATGCAAGCTATCATATTTAATTGTATAAAAAAATTGACTTATTTGATAATGACTATTTCTCATGTGTGAACCCATAGTTAATATTTTTATTAAAATTTAATATGAGATCATTGAGACAAATTCTCATGACAAATAAGTGCAATCACCACCACCCTTGATTATGTGCCTCATCTCTACGTATGATTCATTGCATGAAATTATTTTTTCATAATCGCGTATTGCATGAGACTACCAACATGAGATTATGTGTGTCTTCCACTTCTCTCACAAATCAGATGTGAGCTCGAGAATTTGCTCAATGAATATTAAAGATTGGAGAAGGAAAGATTCAAGGAGAATATGTGATCGACGGAGCTGAACTGGGCTAGATGGTGATTCTTGAAGACATGCTAATTGGCAAGGAGAATGGATGCATTGAAGAATTGATCTGCTTCATATATCCAAACATATCCAAATATTCATGAGAATTATAAAGAATGCTCTTACCTTTAAAATCATTGTATATTAACCCCAACAAATGAAGATGTCAACTATGTTAACGCGTCCATATTGTCATTGATTCCTAGAGAGGTAAAGTAGCTTTTTAGTACTGATAAAATTAATGAAAAATGAACAAGCAGTAAGTGAGGTTGCACACCAAACTGAATTTTGAACGCTTTGAAATGTAGCGGGTTACCAAATCGATGTCTTGAAATAAAGGTTGAGGTGTCGATTATACTGATAAGAAATCTAAATTAGGTTGCTGGTCATTGCAATGGAAAGTGGGGGGAATAAGGTGATAGAGTGAAAGATCATCACTCACAGAAATATTGATGACATTGTTCTTATTTTGAGAATTATAATATCAATGTGAATCTGATTATCCATTTATATTATGTAGAAGGTAATTTTCACTGAGACTAGCATTTTTAATGACGATAAATAAAAGTCAATGACAGACCATAGAAATGGATTCACACATGGGCAATTGTACGTTGCTTTGTCACGAGTGACGTCGAAAGAAGATGTCAAAATTTTGATAAATTTTTTTATAACGGACGAGTATAAAAATGTTATATCATCGACTAGAAATGTAGTATTCAAAGAGATTTTCAGTGATCTAAATAATCATGTTTAAGCTATTTCAATTGCTAAGATACGATATAACTATCATATCCTTAATATTTATTTTTATATAAAATCTATTATTATATATGAAATATTATTAACTTATTTATCTCAGGATTTCGATGAAAAAATTGAAACAAATGGGTGAAAAAATTGAAACAAATGGGGTAGAGTAATAATATTGTATGTTGAACTCAAGTAATATACATTTTTTTTCTTCACATTTTATTGCATGTGAATTTTTTTTTTTTTGGTAATTTGACTTTTCAAATATTCTATGTATTATTTGAAATTTATTTAATTTTTTATGGTAATTTAAATTTTTAAAAATATTTTTATTATATATATTTTATTAATTGTATTTTAATTATCACGACTAGTTAAAACTATATGGAAGATCAAAGAGAAAAAACCCATCAGCCCTTACATTTCCACACCCATGTACTACCATCAGCTGAATTTCACGGAAATACATAACTGCATAAACATGCAAATTATGCAAATTTTATTAACATGTTCATTCACAAGCTGCAGCCAAAGAAGTACTGCTCATGCCCATAAAGCAAAAGAAAAAAAAGAGTACTGGACCACGTAATAACAGCAACACACACCCCACAGGGTAATCCAACCAAGAACATCATAAACTAACAGACTAGAACAGTACGAAAACCAAACCATAGCCATAATGTACCAGACATCATCTGAACATTCAGCAGCCACCACGGAGACGAAGCACCAGGTGAAGTGTGGATTCCTTCTGGATGTTATAGTCGGCAAGGGTGCGACCATCCTCCAGCTGCTTCCCCGCGAAGATCAGCCTCTGCTGGTCCGGGGGGATCCCCTCCTTGTCCTGAATCTTGGCCTTCACGTTGTCGATCGTGTCCGATGACTCGACCTCCAATGTGATGGTCTTTCCGGTGAGAGTCTTCACAAAGATCTGCATCCCTCCCCTCAGACGGAGCACGAGGTGGAGGGTGGACTCCTTTTGGATGTTGTAGTCGGCCAGGGTGCGACCGTCCTCCAACTGTTTACCAGCGAAGATCAAACGCTGCTGGTCTGGAGGGATTCCCTCCTTGTCTTGGATCTTGGCCTTCACGTTGTCAATGGTATCCGAAGATTCCACCTCGAGCGTGATGGTCTTGCCGGTGAGTGTCTTCACGAAGATCTGCATCCCTCCCCTCAATCGGAGCACAAGGTGGAGGGTGGACTCCTTTTGGATGTTGTAGTCAGCCAGGGTTCGACCGTCCTCAAGTTGCTTCCCAGCAAAGATGAGCCTCTGCTGGTCCGGGGGAATCCCCTCCTTGTCCTGAATCTTGGCCTTCACATTGTCGATCGTGTCCGATGACTCGACCTCCAATGTGATGGTCTTTCCAGTGAGAGTCTTCACGAAGATCTGCATCCCTCCCCTCAAACGGAGAACGAGGTGGAGGGTAGACTCCTTTTGGATGTTGTAGTCAGCGAGGGTTCGACCGTCCTCAAGTTGCTTCCCAGCAAAGATGAGCCTCTGCTGGTCCGGGGGGATCCCCTCCTTGTCCTGAATCTTGGCCTTCACGTTGTCGATCGTGTCCGATGACTCGACCTCCAATGTGATGGTCTTTCCGGTGAGAGTCTTCACAAAGATCTGCATCCCTCCCCTCAAACGGAGCACGAGGTGGAGGGTGGACTCCTTTTGGATGTTGTAGTCGGCCAGGTGCGACCGTCCTCCAACTGTTTACCAGCGAAGATCAAACGCTGCTGGTCTGGAGGGATTCCCTCCTTGTCTTGGATCTTGGCCTTCACATTGTCGATTGTGTCAGAGGACTCGACCTCTAACGTGATGGTCTTGCCGGTGAGGGTCTTCACAAAGATCTGCATCTGTATCATGTAATCAACTAGAAAATGTGAGAAAAAAATCATAAAGAAGAAAAAGGCATGCAACCACAAACACCAAGAAGAGTACTTAGAATCATTCAAGCAGAATCCAGTAAGGATGAAGAGATGCTTTAAAATCCGGCATGATGCCACCAAAACAGGGCATTTAATAAACAAGTGAACGGCGGATAATATTACTCAAAAGATTCCAGAATCAACACATATTTTTATACTGATGAGAAGGGAAAAAATAGATTCCCGATTTAAATAAACACAGTATACTATTTTCTAGTTCGTCTTTATCCCGATATGAAATATCACAAGATGAAAACACATCAAATATCACTAAAAAGGAACATAAAACTTGGGGACTAAAACCAAAATATGAAGAAGTGAGGGATCGATCACTAAATCATATGTTTATGGGATTTAAAAATAAAAAACCCTTAATTATAATATATAAAATGAAGTATACATTAAACTGAGTAAAAAGTCATATATTGATGCTCAAAATGCTTCTTCTATCATACAATATAAAAAAATTAGACACATAACAGGAATCTATGTGACACCATGCTATAGAAATCAGATTAGAATACAACCCATGAGAAACCATGCCTTAAAAAATATGCACACATACAAATGCTAAAAATCAACAATTGAAAAAAGTGGTTCAGAAACTACTAGCAGATTGATCGCTACACCTAGGAAAATCATATGAACCAAAACATAAGATCAAATCAAAATATCACCTGCCCACAACTAAATAACATAGAAAAACGATATTAAAAACATATCCAAAAGAGAACAATTACATGTATATACATGAGCAAATGATCTGGTTATATTATTCAATTCAAAGAACACGCATGCCTCACCAAATTAGACCATACAACATGTATGCAATAGAAGTTTGTCAACATCAGGTTAGAAATTCGACTAGAAAAAAAAACATGAACAGTTAACAAGTCGATCAAACCAAAGAAACATGTAGACCCTCTATCTGAATCTCATCCATACATATAAAACGTAATTTGAAAAAAAAACATGCGGTAAATAATGGATCTGGCGAAGAAAACCCTAAAATCTGTTCAATCCATAAAAAAAGATCAATTTTTTCCATAATGAAACAATAGTTCCAAAGTCCAAAACAGATCTGTTAGAACCGAAATCAAAAGGCAAAATCACCATGAAACATCAAAAAACAAAAAACAGAAACGCCGATCCAGATCTACAACGACAAGATTCCACTCACCCAGCAAGACGTGCATCAAACCCTAACATACTTCTAGATCTAAACAGATCAGATCTAACGAGCAGATCAGGAACAACAACACTAAACAATATCCGAACATCGAAAAAAAGGCGCAGAAACTCTAAAAATCATGATCCATAAAGATCGAAGAAATCGAACCACACATAGCAAAAATCATCAGATCTGAAAACAGGGACACGTCGATCTACAGATCCAAAACGAAAAATTAAAATAACAAACCATAAATACAAAATCAAAAACAAAGACGTACCTTGAAAGAAGAAACGAAGGAAACCTGAAATTTTTTTATTTTTTTTTTTTTGGGTAGCGGTGTTTGATGGAGGAGACGCTGAGGACCGTCTATTTATTGTGGTGAGGACCGACTGGGTTGCGTGTTGGGTGCGGGTGGTGGTGAAGGATAACCAATGGTTGTCTGACACGTGTAATTGATGAATTATAAACGGTAGCCGTCAAGGAAACGTCATCTTGGGTTCATCGTGACCCTTGGTTTTTTTTTAATATCTAGATTTGGACGGGCACAGCGATGAGGGCGTGGTAGGTTAGGTTTCCGTTGTATCACCCTTAAAAAGGAACGTCCGTTAGGGAAGTGATTCGGTGCGAGAATGCGGGAAGCGATCACGAGCTATCGATCACGGATCCATCGCATCGGACGGTCGGGTGCGATTCACATCGACCGTTGGATGCGATGGACCCGCGATCGAACGACCGACGTCGCTTCCCACATTCCCGCACTGACCATCACTCGCGTATATATATATATATACACGCTCGCGATTAGGTGTGACGAACGGCAGGTGCGACCGCGACGTGGGCCGTCCGATCGCGGGTCCATCGCATCCCACGATCGACGTGAATCGCACCTGACCGTCCGATACGATGGACCCGTGATCGACGGCCCGTGATCGCTGCCGCACCCGCCGTTCGCCATACTTAATCGGTTTCCTATATATATATATATATATATATATATATATATATATATATAGTCGGCCGATAATACCTGCGGGACGACAGGTGCGGTCGTGCGGGAACGACGTCGTTCGTCCGATCGCGGGTCCATCGCATCCAACGGTCGAGGTGAATCGCATCCGACCGTCCGATGCGATGGACCCGCGATGGACCCGTGATCGACGGCCCGTGGTCGTTCGCGCACGACCGCACGTCGCGCACCGTATCATTCCTCTATATATATATATATATATATATATATACGCTCGCGATTAGGTGCGGCGAACGCTGGGTGCGGCCGCGACGTGGGCCGTTCGATCGCGGGTCCATCGCATCCGAACGGTCGATGTGAATCGCACCCGACCGTCCGATGCGATGGACCCGTGATTGACGGCCTGTGATCGCTGTCGCACCCGTGCCGTTCGCCGCACCTAATCACGGTTCCCTATATATATATATATATATATATATATATATATATATACGGGGGCGATTAGGTGCGGCGAACGGCAGGTGCGGCGGCGACGTGGGCGTTCGATCGCGGGTCCATCGCATCCAACGGTCGGGTGCGCACGACCGTTGGATGCGATGGACCCGTGATCGATCGAACGGCGCACGATCGACGGCCGCACCTGCCATATATGCCGCATATATATATATATATATATATATATATATATATATATATATATATATATATACACACACACACTCTCACGATTAGGTGCGACGAACGGCAGGTGCGGCCGCGACGTGGACCGTTCGATCGCGGGTCCATCGCATCCGACGGTCGATGTGAATCGCACCCGACCGTCCGATGCGATGGACCCGTGATCGACGGCCCGTGATTGCTGCCGCACCCGCCGTTCGCCGCACCTAATCGCGAGCGTATATATATATATATATATATATATATATATATATATATATATATATATATATATATGACTCGCGATTACGTGCGTCGTATGCGGTCGGTGCGGTTTACGACGTGGGCGTCGTCCGATCGCGGGTCCATCGCATCCAACGGTCGACGTGAATCGATTCACGTCGACCGTCCGATGCGATGGACCCGTGATCGACGACGCCCGTGATCGCGCACCGCACCGACCGTAAACCGCACCTAATCGGCTCCCTATATATATATATATATATATATATATATATATATATATATAGGGAGCCGATTCAGTGCGGGAATGCGGTCGTGCGGGAAGCGATCACGGGCCGTCGATCACGGGTCCATCGCATCGGACGGTCGGGTGCGATTCATCTCGACCGTTGGATGCGATGAACCCGCGATCGAACGATCGACGTCGTTTCCCGCATTCCCGCACTGAATCGCTCGCGTGTATATATATATATATTAGGTGCGGCGAACGGCGGGTGCGGCCGCGACGTGGACCGTCCAATCGCAGGTCCATCGCATCCAACGGTCGACGTGAATCGCACCCGACCGTCCGATGCGATGGACCCGTGATCGACAGCCCGTGATCGCTGCCGCACCCGCCGTTCACCGCACCTAATCAGGTTCCCTATATATATATTAATTTTAAATCATCATGATATAATTTTTGTTAGATTTTTCTTTACGTCCCCATTTGGATAGTGGAATTGAGTTATTCTGGATAGATAACTATACCAGTATAGATAACAAATATGAATAAGATATTTTCTATTTGATTGTGTTTTTTTTTATTCTCATTGAATAACATAAGAATAAAGGTTGAGTTGTTTGATTGATAAAGAATAAAATATAAATAAAGTGTAAAAATATTGATTTGACATGTGGACCCTTTGGTGTATAAGGGGTGTTGATAAGTGATTTGATATGATAAGGTGTAAAAAAGTTGATTTGACATGTAGACCCATGAAAATAGATAAATTGAGTATAGCTTATCATACGGGTTACTTAGAATTGTTATAATCTCTTATACTCGTTTAAACTGGCTTAGTAATACCAAGTTATAATCGGCAAACAAACAATCATTTTCTCTATCCATTCTTATATCATTCTTATATTATCCTTATACTCGTTTATTCCATTTCCCAAACGGGGTGTACAATAATTACTATTTTTGATAAATGTATCTATTTAAAATATAATGATAACGGTGAGATTTAAGTTTAAGTTTAGGATAACGGTGTACAGTAATTACTATAATGATATTCTGTTTCTTCGATTTATGGGAGCAGTTCGGTTCTAGTGTGGCTTGGGTACTAGGCGAGGGAAGTACCATCAGATTTTGGGACGACCGGTGGTGCGCGGAGAAACCATTGGGTGTGTTGTTCCCTCGTTTGCGGAGCAAATCCGTGCACCTAGTAGGACGCGTACGGGATTTCTGGACCTCAGGCGCCAGTGGCAGGCGCTTGGGAAATGACCTTTTCCGCAGGGGACTTAGGGGGGAGGAAGTTGACCACTTTGTAAGCTTGCTTCAGCTCTTTTCCAATGTATCCCCACAAGCCCTGTGTGTGGATGAGGTCTCTTCGACCATTGACTCTCGCAAAGGCTACACAGGTGAGCGCAGGTTATGATTGGTGGTTGAGACACATTGTCGTGGACACACTACTAGCAGCACGGGCAAGCCTGTTTTGGACAGCAAAAATGCCCATTGAAAGTGAAGGGATTCATGTGACTGCTCCTCCATGACAGACTCGTCACCCAGGAATACCGCGCAAAATGGCGACCTTCGGCTACTACTGAATGCGCGCTATGTAGAGGTGCACCCGAATCTACCGTACACCTGTTTTGTGACTATCCGGCGATTGCACGTATTTGGAGGATCGCTGAAAAACTCGCCAACAAGACCTTCCACCTAGGCTCTATGGACGATTTCTGGACTGCAGCGATGTGTCTTTGGAGGAAGGGAGACAAGAGCGCCGCCAGCAAGGTCATGCTCTCCATCTTTCCAGCTTGTGCTTGGGCCATTTGGCGTGCTAGGAACGCGGTGATTTTTACGGGATCGACCTTCTACTTCGACGCCGTGTGGGAGATGGTGCGCCAAAGTATCAACGAATGGGGTATGGGGTTGGCGGGGGCGGCCCGCATTACTTTAGGAGAGGACTTCATGCGAGTAATGTGATGGTATGGTGGTTCGGGTAGATATCTTGTCTACTAGGCCGATTGTCTCTTTGGTTTTTGGTTTTTGTTTTCGCGCCGGTATCATTCCGGACGGTTTTCTGTGATTTTATTTTCTCTTTTTCTCTCATCCCTAATTCGGACATTGTCTATTTGACGTAATGAAATAGATATGCCTACAATTTATCTAAAAAAAAGTTTAGGATTTATAGGATTTTGTAATTAAGTTTTTTATATTTTTAGTAAACTTAATAATTATCATTTTAATTTTGTCTTTTTTATTTTTAATAGACTCATCATTCATATTATGAGTATATATTTACCCCCGTTTGGATAACGGAATTGAGTTATTCTGGAGAGATAACTATGCCAGTATAGATAATAAATCTACAAGAATAAGAGATTTTATGTTTGATTGTGTTTTTTTTTATTCTCATTGGGAAACGTAAGAATAAAGGTTGAGTTGTTTGGTTGATAAATAATAAAATATAAATAAAGTGTAAAAAAATTGATTTGACATGTGGCACATGGGAATAGATAAAATGAGTATAGCTTATCCTAAGGGTTACTTAGAATTGTTATACTCTCTTACACTCATTTAAACTGGTTTAGTAATACCAAGTTATACCCTGCAAACAAACAATCATTTTCCTTATCCACTCTTATATCACCCTTATACTCGTTTATTCTGCCATCCAAACGGGACATTAAAGTTTGTTTGTGCAAAAATAATGTTATTACCTTTGTATGGAGTAACTTTTGAATTTAAATAATATTTTATGTATTTAATGAGTTTATGAGATTTTGAATGCATCATATGTTGCCATCATTATTATGTTATTCTGCTATAGTTATACACTTATACCTGTCTATTTCTTGCAAACAAATAAACATGTAAATAGAACTATTAACTCTTGTTCTCTCCTATTCCTCGCATCTATTTTTTATATATATATTTTTCATTTTTTATTTTATCCTTAATTTTATATGTAATGATAAAAAAAATTTATTAAATTTTGGTTTTTAATTAGGGACAAAAATGGAAAAAACACATATTTTAAGATAAAAAATATTATACATGTATTATATTTAAAATTTTAAAGTCAATATATTTAAAAGATAATATTAGATATTCACCAAATCTATCTTATTAAATTTTACAAATGTCATATACAATTTTTTTATATAAAAATATATGATTTCAATTCACATTTTAAATAATTCTCTTAGATAAACAAATATTGTTTTTAATGAATGATATAATACAATTTTTATTTCAAACTTTACATTGTATAACATTTTTTTATAATTATAACATATTTCTTGTGGTTAAAAATTAATAACAAATTCGATTATTTAGTTAGAATACATTTTTTAAACTCCACATTGAGGTACATTTATATCATTATGATTATCTTATCTATATATAATATGAAATATTCTACAACGAGTTTTGAATAAATGAGAATAACTAAACAAGGGTTTGGCTCGAAACAAGTTTTTAGACTAATATTTTAACCCGTTTGGATTGAGGAATTGAGTTGTTATGGATAGATAACTATGCTAGTATAGATAACAAATCTATATGAATAAGATATTTTCTATTTGATTGTGTTTTTTTTATTCTCATTGGAAAACGTAAGAATAAATGTTGAGTTGTTTGATTGATAAAGAATAAAATATAAATAAAATGTAAAAATATTGATTTGACATGTGGACCATTTGATGTATAAGGAATGTTGATAAGTAATTTGATATGATGAGGTGTAAAAAAATTGATTTGACATGCGGGCCTATGGGAATAGATAAATTGAGTATAGCTTATCCTACGGGTTACTTAGGGTGCGTTTGGTTGCGCGATTGCAAAACTGATTCTGCAGGAATCTGCGATTGCAAACCTGATTCTGCAGAAAGCTCACTTTCTCAGCTTTTTGAAATCGCAGCTTTTGGGCACTATTTGCCTGCAATCGCTGGGTTTAAAACTGCGATTACAAAACTGTTTGGTTGCGCGATTGCAAACGCAGCTTCCTGTAATCGCAATCGCAACGCAATCGCGCAACCAAACGCACCCTTAGAATTGTTATAATCTCTTATACTCATTTAAACTGGCTTAGTAATACCAAGTTATACTCTGCAAACAAACAACCATTTTATCTATCCATTCTTATACTAGCCTTATACCACCCTTATTCTCGCTTAACCCGCTACCCAAATAGGGGCTAAGATATTGCATTTCATTTTATGGGGAGTTTGAATGTAGGTTTGAAAATTAATTTTTCCTCATAAACTGAGTTTGTAGAAAGCTCTCTCTTTACAAATTATAAAAAAAGCTAGTTTTTGGACATTTATTAGTAAAAATGTGTCTGCAATTTTTAATTAAGTTGTGGTTTTTTTTCTATTTGAAAACAGGTTTGGAGACATTAGATTCATACAAATTCATGATCTTCTCAAACTCACATCCAAATGCTCCCATAGAATTTAAGACTCAAACAAATTTAAGACTCGATTAGAATTAGGCCTGTCAACGGGTCGGGTCGGGGTGGACCCAGACCCGACTCGTGACAGGACCCAGCGGGTCCTGAACATGTGGACCCAAACCCGGACCCGTCGGGTCTCGGGTTGGGTCGGGTCGGGTTCGGACCCGATCCGAGGAAAGTTAATAAAAACAAAAAAAAATTTAAACTCATGAATTTGTTTGTCTTATCATTCTATTAGGAAAATTTTGTAATAAAACATTAATTATTATTAAACTTTTTATACTAATATCATAATACTGTGTTTGAACATATTTTCGTACAATTCAAAAGAAGTGAATGAATTACTAAACAACATTTAAAGTAAACATAAGTCTAAACAATATAAAAATGAATTAAAAGGGAGAACTCATAGTTATTTGTGTCACAAAGTAAACAATAAACACTTATACTTGTAACTTGATAAATAAGAAATAAAATTATGGGTCAACTAATATTAATATTCTTGTAATATATGAGTGTATATTAATAAAACAGTCGGGTCTCGGGTCCAACGGGTCGGGGCGAGGTGGACCCGGACCCGACCCGTTTGTATATTCTGGTCCACCGGGTCGGATCCAAATCGGGTCGGGTCCAAATCGGGTCGGGTATATTACACGTGTAATCGGATCCGAGTCTGGACCCGACCCGTTGACAGACCTAATTAGAATGAGTTTCAAACACTCACTTTTGAAAAAGTGACCCCGTTTTTAACTTTTTAAAGAGTTCCCGAGGTTTGGAACGTTGCGCTCTTAGCTCCTATTTGGATTGGAGAATAGGGGAGGAATAGATGAGAATAAAACAAAAAAGTTGTTTGTTTGCAAGGGATATGGGGGTATAACTATGTTAGAATAAATGAGAATAAACATGTATTGATATTCTTATTCATTATCAATTAAACAATAAAAACTTATTATTATATTTTTCAATGAGAATAACTAAAATACAACCAAACAAAAAATGATTTATTCTTTATCTATAGTTAAAAAGGGGTTTCACTGTTTTACGTTTGGGAAAAAGTTAAAAAGGGGCTTTCACTGTTTTACATTTGGGAAAAAGTTAAAAACGGTTGGACACTACATACGATATGGTTGAAGAAAAAAAAAGAGGATTGAATACAATGGCCGACCGACTACAACATTTCATCTATTTTTAAGGTTTGATTTTTTGTTATGCATAGTATTCTAATGTTTTTGATCGGTACTTAATGTCCTTGTTGTGCATTTTAAACATTTTTATTACTCTTGATTGAATTTCTCTAATGATTTCTCTAAGTCAATATATCCATTTGAAAAAAAATCTCATTTTAATCTACCAACAGGCAACAGACAACTATTCACAACTATGTTAGAACACTTATTTGGTTTTAAATTTTCTATTTTGACATAATTTTTTCGAGTGGTGATACATAGGCCCCAAATCACAAGCCTCATTCATAAGCCCTTGGATGGTTTGTTGAATCTTGAAAAAGTGTAAAATAACAAAATACGGATATACCTTTCATTAAAAATATATCTCATTAACCCAAATCCTCATTTTTTCTCTATTCGGTTACAAATCTTTCTTATTAATTTCAGTTACATCCTATTTCAAAATTTAAATTTTAAAATCTTTACATAATAATTGAATTTTATATTTCAGTTACACCAAAACTTACCTAAATTACACCAAAACTATCTAAATTATTTTTCGTTAATATCCTTCAAACAGCAGCAAAAACATTTCCTATATGTTTACATCCTTTGTTACATTTACATTAATAGTGTTACATTTACATTACATAAATGTTTTATATTTCATGCAATGTTTAAACAATTTTAAAACGAATCCTTACATTTTATGAAAAATATCAAACATTTGTTTTGTTGTGAGTTACATTTAACAAATATTACATGAACTATTGGTTACATTTTCATAAAAACTGTTACATTTACGTATATGTATCTCTAAATGTTTTACATTCCGTACAATTTACTTGTAGTTCATTGAATGTAACAAATATAAATCAATACACGTATGCGATTGACTGTTATATTTACGAAGTAACAAAAATGACACGGATTTAAAAAACGAATGGAACACTTACGAGTTTTCCATATATAAAATGTAACATTATAATAACAAATCAAACTATAAAAAATGACATTCAATACATGAACAAAACCTGATCCGGTAGGCGTTGATGGGAGATCCAACTCCATAAAGAACAAAACAATGCTTTCGAACTTCACAGGATTAAAAAATTCGCGAGAACTATAAGATGCGCAGCAACAATGGCCATAAGTGGACTATTGAGGAGGGAATTACAGAGAAGACAACAAGAAGAAGGGATGGATCTTCAGAGATCACCTTGATTATCTTTCATTTTTTTATTATTTGTTTAAATCTCATTCAAGAAAATAATAATAATTCGGTTTAGATATGCATATGTGTGTATTAGTAATGATACCCAGAAAATTAAAGAATTAATGATACTCCATGATTCTCGGAATAAATCTTGAGGTTGTTATTAAGTAAATGATATAATAGGTAATGTTCTATTGCCACCACATGGGGCATGTGATGGAGCCTGTGAAGTTGGGGTCTAGAAAGCATTATTGAATTTTTTTTACTATTGAATGGCATTTTTATTAATTATCAATTTATCATATGCTTTTATCATGTATACTTTGTTTGTGTTTGTATAATGTCTTCATTTTCTTAACTTTTGCTCCAATTAAT
Source organism: Acorus calamus (assembly GCA_030737845.1). Taxonomy (NCBI): domain Eukaryota; kingdom Viridiplantae; phylum Streptophyta; class Magnoliopsida; order Acorales; family Acoraceae; genus Acorus; species Acorus calamus. Next base: position 11,900,222 of record CM060858.1, on the reverse strand, counting down.
TTTTTGAGACTTTGAGTAAATAAAAAATATAAATTTATTTTAAAAAATATTTAAATTCATATATGACTCAAGGATTCATAATTTAGTCTATAAACTATATATGACAAAAGACACCGGTAACTCAAAAAACAGAAGAAGTAAGAATTAACAAATAATTTAGATTTAGATTCATTCAAAACTCCTTTTTTTTAGTAGAGACTTGAAAAAATTTAAATTGTTTGTTTGATTACTCAAATAATTTAATTCTTAATTTTTTATTTTTAATCAGTTATGAAAATATTTTATAAAATAATGCCATCTCAACTTCAAAGCAATCATAGTTTGATAGTACCACTAATGATATTGTTCAAAAAGATAAAAGTCATTGTGTTATTGACATTTTATTGTATGGAGTGTAAATTTAAATTTAATAGTACATTAGTGATGAACCCCACTAGAAAAAAAATCTTGGGTCCGCGACTGCTCCCACATTTGCTCCGTAAAGTCCGACTACCTTCCCTTCGTCACCGATCTCCCTCTCCGACCAAGTCTCCTTCGCTGACGACTTCGGCTCTCCTTGTGCGTCCTTGTTACCACCGAGTCCGAGTGCCTCCTTGGCTTCGTCACAGATCTGATTGGGAGGCCAGATCTAGGCTTGCTAGGCTTGTTGAGTGCGTAAAAAAACTCATTATAAATGGATCTTCGATTCAATGACCCATAATTAGCCCAATTGCCCGGATCCGAAACAGACCCTTAGTCCATGTTTAAATACATAATATGATTTATTCTTAGATATACAATTATTTCGGTATAAGTGAGTATAGATAAGAATAAAATGATTTTATGTTTGATTGTATTTTGAATTATTCTCGTTGGAACGTAATAATAATTTTTTTTTTGTTTAGATAAAATATAAATAAAATGTGAATAAAGATTTATAAAAGGTGAAAAAATAATGATAGTTAATTTGACAAGTGATTTATAAAAAGTGATGACAGTGATTTGACAGTAGACTTATATATTCTTTTGATGGAATAATCTGAAATAACTTTAATTCTAGAGATTGATTAGAATTCATATATTGTTGTGAATAAAGTGGATACCCACCACTCCTCCTAGTTATAACCTCCCCCACTCTTCAACTCCATAACCCCTCATTCAACTCCATAACCCCTATCAATCAACTCCATAACCTCCACTATTAATCACCCCACTATGTACCCCCTCATCTTTATGAACTTGTAACTTCTCACTTTTGGAATTCCTCCATGCACTCTATAAATAGAGGGGTCTCTCATGTATTCCAAAAAACCAACAATAGTGAATAAGAAATCTCTCTCTACTTCTCTTCTCTATATACTTGTATGTTTTGTTTACATATCCTTATATGTATTCATATTCTATTTAGTTCATAACACGTTATCAGCACGACGACGCTCTCGTAAAGAGGTTTGCATTTTGGTGAGTTCATGATGTTCAAATCGTCATGATTTTATCTTATATTTTGTATAATACATGGTAAACAATTTTATGGTTTTCTTTTTAATAAAGAAAAATGGGTTTTCTTACCCAATGCTACATATTAACTAGACCCATGCGTTATATTCTTTTATAGATTTGTTTTAGGAATGCATTTCTTTATGCATTTAATATAACATAATATTATATATATAATATATATATATATAGAAAATATAGCGCATATATATATATTTCGACCATGTAAATCTCATTTTCGTGATTAATATGCGGATGGATCCATGATTTCACAAATCGTGTGGTCTGTTTGTTTTTCATCTAATATTTCTAATGTTTCTCGTGGTCCATGGAGAAGTGTTGTCTATAAGTATAATGCATATGTTCTTTAGTAAACATTTTGTATGTTTAAAGTACCTCATTTAGTTTGAAACATGATCAGTTACATTTTTTTCTATGAGTGTCAATTTACACACCTTATACAGATTCTTTGTTAAAAGAGGATGGTCTGTTTGTTTTTTATATTGTATATTATTGTTAATTAATAATTCTCTCCCATCCATGCATGTTCTTCAAAATCGGGTAATGTGAATTCTGAAAAAAAAATACAATTGCTCACAAAATGATATGTGCATTGGTGCACGTGTATATCAATTTACATGTTTATCAAAACTGGTTGACTGTCTTGTCCTGTTTAATTTTTAAACTATTAGGTTTAATGCATCACCGTCTTCTGAAAAACATCTATCTATGTTGACCATGGAATTATGTTTTATCATTTCAAGTATTACTTAGATATGTGTTATGAATTGATTTTTGACCATTTTAATAATTCAGTAATACTTTTCTTCATAGATATTTTATGTGTCCCTACAGGACCATACAAGATTATGATTATATTGGTCCCAGAAGGACCATGCAAAAATCATTAATATTACACATGTCCGTGTGAGATTGTGATAACATGAGTCCCTTAAGAACCATACAAAAATTATATTTACATGAATCCCTGAAGGACCATGTAGAATTTATGGATAATGTGTCTCAATAGGACCATGCAAATTTTATTTTATTTTATCCCTGAAGGACTACAAAAATTATTACATGGATCCTTGGAGGATCATGTGAAAGATATGATTAAAATGTATCCCTGAAGGACCATATAATTTTTATCCCTGAAGGATATATATATACATAAATCATGATTGCTCGTATCCCTGTAGGACAAAAAAAGTTATATGATATTTTTTTTTGGTCCTTGAAGGACCAAATGAAAAAAAAAGATCATGTATCCCAGCAGGAACATGTAAATTATGATTAGCATTCACCATTATCATCATAATGAAGAGGATTTAAAGATTAATTCCTCATTGACAAAGGTTCACCGGCCATTATGCCTCAAATATGCTCCAGTTGTAGCAATATTGAGAGCATCAATTTTATATATTCTCGTTGCCGAACAACGATTTTTTTTTCTCATGTAACCCAACTCAATGGCATAGCATCATTACCTGAAGTAAATGCATTTTATTTTATGTTCGTCATGGAAGTTGTGGTCAAGAATGATGAGATCATGATTTATATAGTCAATAGCACAACAATCATAAAGTTTGTAAAACATCTCAAACCACTGGAAGTGATTTGCTATTAAACAAAAGCATAATTGAAGGGAAAAAGTTTGCAGAACAAACCCCTAACACAAGGAAAATGATTGTTATCAATTTGGTGCTTAAAATATGGTCACGTACCTGATGTACGATCAAATTTTGTCATTTATGTATTTTTTATCATTTTTCTTTGTTATCTGAAATGCATTTTCTTATTTTTATATTTATCTTATTTATTTCATTTTTCTTTTTACAAGAATGGCTATGGTTGGTGACATCTGTCTGGCAGACAGCGCAACAACGCATACGATCCTACGAAATAAAACATATTTCTCGACATTGACATTAATCAATGCAAATGTTAATACCATCTCTGGTACTACAAAATTAAGGCTCCGGAAGAGCAAATATAATATTACCAGGAGGTACAAAATTTTGTATTAATGATGCATTATATTCAGCAAGATCCAGAAGAAATCTGCTAAGTTTTAAGGATATTCGTCTTAATGGATATCATATTGAGACTATAAGTGAAAATAATATGGAGTATTTATGCATTACTTCAATTATTTCAGGCCAAAAGCATATATTAGAGAAACTTCATGCTCTCTCATCCGGGTTGTATTATACAACCATAAAAACAATCGAATCATACACTGTAATGAACCAGAAGTTCTATGATTCAGATATTTTTACGCTTTGGCATGATCGTCTCGGGCATCCAGGGTCTACAATGATGCATCGAATAATTGATAATTCATTTGGGCATCCGTTAAAGAACCAGAAGATTCTTTTACATAATCACTATCAACGCACTTCGTGCTCACAAGGCAAATTGATAGTTAGACCATCCCCTACAAAAGTCAATGTTGAGTCACCAACATTTTTGCAAAGAATTCAAGGGGATATATGTGGCCCAATCCACCCCCATGTGGACCATTCAAGTATTTTATGGTATTAATAGACGCATCTGCTAGATGGTCGCATGTTTGTCTATTATCCACTCGGAATGCTGCATTTGCAAGACTACTTGCTCAAATAATCCGATTACAGTCTCATTTTTGGATTATCCTATAAAGTCAATACGCCTTGATGGAGCTGGTGAATTCACATCGAAAACTTTTAACGACTATTGTATGTCGCATGGCATCGATGTTGAACACCCTGTTGCTCATGTGCACACCCAAAATGGATTAGCTGAATCATTTATTAAGCATCTTCAGCTAATTGCACGTCCTATGCTTTTGAGGACAAAATTACCCCTTTCAGCTTGGGGTCATGCTATATTGCATGCAGCAGCATTAGTTCGCCTTCGGCCAACTGCTTATCATCAATATTCCCCTTTACAGCTTGTATTGGGTCATCAACCAAATATTTCACATCTTCGTATTTTTGGTTGTGCTGTACAAGTTCCTATTGCCCCTACACAACGAACTAAAATGGGCCCTCAACGTCGATTGGGAATTTATGTAGGATTTGATTCTCCTTCTATTATAAGATATCTTGAACCATTGACAGGAGATGTTTTTACCGCTCGATTTGCGGATTGTCATTTTGATGAGACAATATTCCCGTCGTTAGGGGGAGAAAATCCGTCGCCAGAAGAACGACGTGAACTTACTTGGAAAACTCCATCTTTGGATCATCTTGATCCTCGCACTAATCAATGTGAAACTGAAGTGCAAAGAATCACTCATCTTCAAAGAATTGCGCATCAATTGCCAGATGCATTTAATGATGCAGCAAAAGTGATGAAATCACATATTCCAGCTGCTAATACTCCAGCTCGGATTGATATTCCAATAGGAAAAACTGTTAATATGCCGGCTAATGAATCAACAAAGACACGCCTGAAGCGTGGAAGACCTATAGGCTCAAAAGATTCGGCTCCCGAAGGAGAAAAACAATGAAGAATAATTCTCTAGAAGAGCATGAAACACTTGAAAGACTCACAATAATAAATCCTACAGAAGAAGTCCCTGAAGTGACACAAGTCCCCGAAGAGACTGACGTCCCTGAAGTGATACCCGTACATGAAGATCAAGTACATGGAAATGAAGAAATTTCCATAAATTACGCAAATTCACAAATATTGTGGGATCGAAAGCAAGTGCTTGTTGATGATATATTCTCTTTTGCAGTAGCTACAGAAATCATTTCATATGATGATTCAGAACCACGTTCAGTGGATGAATGCAGACGAAAAAATTGTTGGCCACAATGGAAAGCTGCTATTCAAACAGAATTGGATTCACTTGCAAAACACCAAGTATTTGGACCAGTAGTCCTAACCCCTGAAGGTGTTAAACCAGTAGGATGTAAATGGGTGTTCGCAAGAAAACGAAATGAAAGAAACGAGATTGTTAGATACAAAGCTCGTCTTGTGGCACAGGGTTTCCTGCAGAGACCTGGATCGATTTTGAAGAGACATATTCTCCTGTGATGGACACAATCACATTTCGGTATTTAATTAGTCTTGTAGTCTCAGAAGGACTTGACATGCATCTAATGGATGTGGTTACTGCATATTTATATGGAAAATTAGATACCGACATTTATATGAAAGTTCCTGAAGGACTAAAATTGCCTGAAGCAAAACCACGAAACATGTACTCAATCAAGCTAAGACGATCCTTGTATGGATTAAAGCAATCTGGACGAATGTGGTATAACCGTCTTAGTGAGTACTTAATAAAAGAAGGATATGTCAATGATCCAATATGCCCCTGTGTATTTATTAAGAAAACGGAACTTGGATTTGCCATTATTGCAGTATATGTTGATGATATTAATCTAATTGGGACTCCTGAAGAGCTCGAAAAGGCTTCCGAATATCTAAAAAAGGAGTTTGAAATGAAAGATCTTGGAAAAACAAGATATTGTCTCGGCCTGCAGATTGAGCGGAGTTCAAACGGGATACTTGTTCATCAAACAACATATGTTGAAAAAATCCTGAAGCGTTTTAATATGGACAAATGTCATCCATTAAGTACTCCTATGGTGGTAAGGTCACTTGACCCAAAGAAGGACCCTTTTCGTCCGAAAGAAGATGATGAAAATCTTCTTGGTCCTGAAGTACCTTATCTTAGTGCAATTGGTGCCTTATTATATTTAGCCCAATGCACTAGACCTGACATTGCATTTTCAGTTAATTTATTGGCCAGATTTAGTTCTGCACCAACTCGACGGCATTGGAATGGTGTGAAGCACATTTTTCGTTATCTTCGTGGAACGTCAGACATGGGCCTATTCTATGCAAAGATTCCAATAATGGTGCACAATTGAAGGGTTATGCAGATTCAGGATATCTTTCAGATCCTCACAAGGCTCGCTCACAAACAGGGTATGTATTCACTTGCGGTGGCACAGCGATCTCTTGGCGATCTACGAAACAGACTTTGGTCGCCACGTCTTCTAACCACTCTGAGATTCTTGCACTCCACGAAGCAAGTCGGGAATGCGTGTGGATAAGGTCTTTGGTTCATCATATTCATACTGCATGCGGACTATCTCTCATTACAGATGTTCCAACAACTATTTATGAAGACAATGCAGCATGCATTGCTCAAATCAAAGGGGGATATATCAAGGGTGATAGAACGAAGCATATTTCTCCAAAATTCTTTTACACTCATGAGCTCCAGCAGAGACATGAAATTGATGTTCAACAAATTCAGTCAAAGGACAATCTTGCAGATTTGTTCACTAAAGCTTTGTCGACGTCAACATTCAAGAAGCTGGTGTATAACATCGGGATGCGACGAGTTAGGGACCAAAATTCTTGAAATCTTGTACTTATGAGGGGGAGTAATTTTTTTGATGACATTTTGCGAACTGTACTCCTTTTCCTTCGCCTAGGTTTTGTCCCAATGGGTTTTCCTGGCAAGGTTTTAACGGGGCAGTGTTAAACGCATACACCATTATACGATTAAGTTAAATTGTACTCTTTTTCCTTCGCTTTGGTTTTTTCCCACTGGGTTTTCCAAGCAAGGTTTTAATGAGGCAATTATCTTAGCGTGGTGGTCATCCAAGGGGGAGTGTTGTGAATAAAGTGGATACCCACCACTCCTCCTAGTCATAACCTCCCCCACTCTTCAACTTCATAACCCCTCTCATTCAACTCCATAACCCCTATCAATCAACTTCATAACCCCCACTATGTACCCCCTCACCTCTATGAACTTGTAAACTCTCACTTTTGAAATTCCTCCATGCACTCTATAAATAGAGGGGTCTCTCATGTATTCCAAAAAACCAACAATAGTGAATAAGATTCTCTCTCTACTTCTCTTCTCTATATACTTGTATGTTTTATTTACATATCCTTATATGTATTCATATTCTACTTAGTTTATAACATATATCAATTTATACTAATTTATTACGATATAATTTATCCCTAAATATTCTCTGCATAAAAATTAAAAAAAATATATTATGTTTCATTCTCACTTGTTCCAACTATGGGCCCGTCTAACCCCACCCACGGATTTTCTTACCCCACCAGTTAAAAAAAAAAAAAAACCGGTGTTTTGCTATCCCCACCGATCCGACCAGTTCGACCGGATTTGGTCGCCATTTCAGGTTTTGCGCGACCGGATTTGATCGTCATTTCAGGTTTCGCGCGACCAAATCTGATCGAACAGGATTTGTAATAAGTTTATAATTCTTTTTTTGAAAACATAATCTCACGACGTGTATCCTCCTTGAATCTTTCATATCACTCCAAGTCTGAGTTGTAATGTAGGGAAAATAAATCATTATTCTTAAATGTAGAATATAAGAACAATTTTTTTTTACATAAGTTACAGACAAATTTCAAAAGCCAAATATAAAATGTGTTTGAATCAACTAGTACGTTTTTTTGTTTTCAAACAAAAATTCATCTTAACTACGAATTCAAACGAAGCTTAAAAATGATATATATTTGTCTAATAAGATATTTTTCTATAAAAATTTGAATTAATTGAAAGTATATCTACTTACATTTTTTTAATCCCTTAGTTGTTGTTTGGATGAAAGAATAAATGTAGAATATGATGGATAAATCTAAAAATTTATTTGTTTACAAAAAATAAGTAGATATAATTCTGAACTCTGTTCGACCCATTCCGATCGCCCAAAACCTGAAATGACGACCCATTATGGTCGTCCAAAACTTGAAATGACGACCGAATTCGATCGAACTGAATCGGTGGGAACAGACAAACACGGTTTTTTTTTTTTTTTTTCCGGTGGGATTGGAAAATTGTTTGGTGGGAATAGACGGCCCTTCCAACTATTCCGTATCGAAACTGGGGACGTGGTGGGTCTCTCCGTACTTTCTCAAAACCCCCCTGCAGCGAAAACCCTAGTAACCCAAAAGAGGCGGGGGCAGTCACCATGGAAGAAGAACGAATGGAAGAAGCGATGCAGGAGGAGGAGGAGAAGAAGTCGAGGAAGCCGAAGAAGATCCGAAAGAGGATCACTGTTTCCACGGAGGTCGTCCCGGAGAAGCCCGATCGGACGTCTCCTATCGTCGGGTACTTCGCTTCCGGATTCGATCCCCAGAAGAAGATCCGCGGTTCGTCTCCGGATGTTAGGGTTTTGAGGAACCGCCAGAGGCCGACGCGGATGAAGGTCGTCGTGAAGCCCCCTGGGAACGATAAGAAGGTGGAGTTCGTCGGGACGAGCTTCTCCGGCGAGGCCGCTACTCCCCAGCTCTGCACGTATGCTCTCGGGGTCCTCGACAAGGAGAGTGGGTCTCTTAAGATCGTTCCCATCGCCGCTAACAAGGTCTTCACGATTCCTTTGATAAAAGCTATTTATCAATGAAGCTGTTTTGTTGACATTTAACACAAAAAAGCCAAAATATGAAATCAGAATACGAAGTTCAAAAAATATCCGTTTGGAACATATTATCTCAAAAGATTTGATTTTGCAAAAGCTGAATGATTTTGACAATTGGTTTCAAACGGGGTCTAGATGATTATGTTGGTTTATCATATTCTACCTAGATAAATTGGTGTGTATGCCTTCATCAGTTGAAGATGAATGTTTTCTAACAAGAATTTTGAGTGGCTACTTCATCCTAGGTCAGCTTTACTTGGGCATTTTTTTTTGGAATTTCTCCATATTGGACACTTGTATACTTATAGGATTTTGTGGAACACTTCATTCTAAGATATGATCGTTTCTTACATATGCATGGTTTATGTTTACAGGAATTTATTTGAATAGCTTGTATTATATGTTAATTTGTTGAATAATCGTTTCCCTGGTTTCCATTACGTTTCTTATATTTCTAGATCCTGTTCTTTTTTTATGTGTCCTTGTACCTTTTTTTAATTAAGGTTTTCGTTTCAAATGTTGACACTTTATGCCCTTGGCCTGGTTCAAGGTAACACTGGCTAGATATTTTTGATAACGATGCCCTCGAATACAGTATTAACTTGGTGGCAGTGCAGATTTTCAGATTAGAACCGAGAGTTACTGTTGCTGCAAAGCCTTCACAGGATATTGTGGAAAAAGAATCTGTTGAAGTAAACAGAAGGGAGAAGATAAGGGAAGTTATGAAGCTCTATGGAACAAAGAGAACCAAGAACATGGTATACACTTTCTACTTTGTTTCTTTTGTTTGTTGTTCATTTGTATGTCATACTGGCCTTCCTATATGGCACACTCATCCAACTCTTCAGACTTGATGCCGTGTGTTATGTACATGTAGATTTTGTCTGTTGAATTTGATGCAATTTTACTCCTGTTTGATACTTTGATGTCATTTAGATGTCATGTCCAGTCACTTTGGTACCTTTTTTGGATTATATTTTTAGACGCAGAATAGGACAATGGAACTAAAATTCTTGTCTTTGACATTTTTAAATTTATGATTTTAACATCTATCAATGTGGTCTGTGTTTTGCAATTTACGACATAGTTATGATCTTCATTGATGTCATAATATTTTGTTAATAATTTGTTTTCAAACTCCATCACTGTTTGTATGTTACAATATTAGCTGGTGTTGGTGTGAATTTTCTTGTTGCATACCTTTTTTGTTCCATGGAAACATATTCTGTATGTTTGGGTAGAATATATGGGGAAGTGTTCTCATGCTTTAATGTCTGCAAATGGATGTTTAGCACGTGACAGGGTCACAGGGATCACTGTCAAAGTACAAGATGCTTGCTCAAAGATTCTACAGAAAATAGTTTTTAAGTAAATTCATTGTAGGAAAGGAGCAATGCATCCATAAAAAGACTGATTTAACCAAAATTGTTCCCCATCATGCATCCTAAAAAAATGATTCTACCAATTACCATTATTTACATTGCATGCTCAAATCCAGAATTACAGCTATAAAAAAGGGTGCCAGACAAAAAAAATCCAACAATGTAAAGCTAACAAAAAGCATTTTTTTTTTGTTTTTTCATCTAATCAAATGCTCTATTTTTGCTCATAATTTACAATGATGAGAGAAATTTGCAAAACTCACATGATTTCCTAATATGTGACATTGATGATTGATCGTACTGAATTAAGTTGGAGAAAGGCTTCTACTTGTATCTATCATCACCAGAACCTTGCTTTATGTGTAAAGATGTGTAACAAATTTTCCACTGATTGCCACAGATTAAAAATATGGATTCATTGCGCCAGCAAGAAAATGATGAGGGGACCCAAGAAATGATAGAAAATGAGAGCAAGGATATGGTTATAGGGGCTCTTGAAGATGCACCAGTCCGTAATATTCCACCTCATGATGTTACTGCGGTTGTACCAGAGAAAGCTTATTTGCTCGACCAGATTATTCTTAGAGGGGAATGGGATCACCTTGGTGACATATTAGAGCATATGATGTCAGATTCAAATCTAGCATTGAAAAAAAGATTCTTGGAAGATAACTGTTATCCAAGATTCGTCCACAATCGAGTACATAAAGTGCTGGAGATTCAGGTATTTATGCTTTTAGTTTTGTGCTTAACATGTAATATGATTTTGCCATGCTTAATTGGTTATCATTTCATTGATCATGAAAGCATTTTTTTATGTGTTTCTTTTATTTTTGTTTTTGGGCTCTGCTTGCTACAGCTGTTGGGTAACATGATGAACTCCATCTAGTTTACTGTGAACCCGAAATTTATACATGACTGGAACTTAATATATAATTTAAATGTAAAAGAACTTTGATACCCAATCATGCGGCATAAGGGGTAACTAGGAGTGAGTTTGCCGTATTTCTTTGTCCTTGTTCTTCCCAACTTTTTCTAACAATTCCCACATTTTATTTGGGTCTCCAAAATCTTAATCTCTTGGGAAAAATGTATCTAACCCCCTGAAAGTTCGCGTAAATGCATATCGACCATTCATTTTCCTGATAATTTATATAACCCTCCAAAATTTGTCATGGTTAAACACATACCCCATCGAGTTAGTTTGCCATCCAATTTGACAGAATATTCAGGGAATATTCCGTAAGTTGATCAGGGCCTGTAATTTTATATGCATATAACCCCTCACTTTTAACAAAAATGCAAATCGATCCCTCAAAAAATACCAGAATGACCCTCTCAAGCACAGCATCACCAACAGCCCTTCTTCTTCATCCCAAAGGTCTTATTTTTTACCTTTGATGCTTTAAAAACCCCTTCAAAAATATTTGGGGTATTATTGTTCACCAATTCCTTCGTCTCTTTTGTTTTTCATTCCATTTCATACCAGTTTTTCTTTCTTCTTTTTGCTTTCTTTTTGTGTTGTTTTTCATTCTACTTCATATTGGCAATCCGAATTGAAATTTGTTGCTTCATTTCTTGTAAACCATCACTACCCTCGTCATTTTGAAACATCTAAGCAATCATGTGAAAAAGTGTAAGTATTTTTTTTAGTATATGAACTGTGAAGTGTTTGATGAAATGTGTGTATGAGTATTTTTTGCTAACATTCATATGGAACATGTCTTATTTCATGTCTCATTCCAGTCCAGTCCAGTCCAATTCAAAAAAATATCTGTTGCAATCCAGGGATAGTACAATTGATTTCAATTGCAATTCAGTCCAATAACAGTCCAATTTCGAGTCCAATCCTGTCCTTTCCCACTCTAGTCCATTTTTCAGTCTGACAGTCAGTTGCAGCCCAGTCCCACACCCAGTCCAGTTCAGTTTAGATGAATGTCTTGATCCCAGGCCTAGTCCAATCCAGTCCCATTTTAGTTCCCAGTCCAATTCCACTACCAGTCTAGTTCAATTCACCCCCAAACCCAGTCCAATTTCAGTCCTATGCAGTCCAGTCCCAATTCAGTTCAGTCCAATGCAGTCCAGACTCATTCCAATGCATGCCATTCCAATCCAATTCAGTCTGACAGTCAATTCCTGTCCCACCCCTAGTCCCAAGTCCCAAACCAGCCGCTATCTACTCCGACATTCCAATCCCAGTTGCCCCTGATTCATATCCATCATTCCAGTGGCAGTAGCAGATATTGTCATGTGAATTATCCAAAATTGCAAACATTTCAAGTAACATTAGCATGTAGTATTGCAATTGGAATGGTAACTTAACCACACATGAGTTCCAAACTATTAATGGCAAGGGGGGATGAAAATTTACAGCTAAAAAGGAGGGGTTATATGGATTTTTCATAAAATGAGGGGTGTATCTAGATATAAGGGAACTTTCAGGGGGTTATATACATTTTTCCCTAATCTTTTTCTAAACGATGCTATTATTTTATATCTTGAATAATATACCGGCAGTGGCTGAGCCACCTTGGGACAAGGGGGGGGGGGGGGTGCAATGGCATGTGACCTCCCTGGAACTTTTTTTTTAAATCCTTCTATTTTTTGTTATAGATTGATTTTAATTAGACCAATAGGTCATGGGCCTCACCTATATATGAAACTCACTAAAGAGCGCTCTATTCGTTTTGCAGCCTATTTTGTAACCCTTATACACTATGATAACATAATATATACTGCACTATCATAGTATATGAGATTTATCATAGTGTACACCGCAAATTTTTTTATCATTTTTTAACTCGAAAATAATTCACCAATGTATTTCAGTATATACTTCATTTCTTCATTTCATATAACTGCATGTACTTCAATAGGAGAGTGTATGATGTTTTTATAAAATAAAATCAGTGTGCACTGCAATTGGGGCTGCAGAAGGGGCTGAACACATCATTTTCCATTCCCTAAATAGAAATAGCCCACCACTCAAAATAAAAAAGAAAATAAAACAACCACCCGTGATCCATATGGATCATCCACGTGTGTGGTGTGCCCTCACCCCATCTTTTAATTAACATATTCATTTTTTAATTTATGTTATTGAAATTAAAAAACATAATGATGTAACTTTAGGAAATATTTACATAAATCACATTAGATCCCTCTTTATAAAATTCCTGGCTCCGCCATTGTGGCCGAATAAATTGCAAGATGATGCAGTTGGCTTCTCAAATGAATTGATGTTTTCTTCTCTAAAAGTACATGTTGCCTCAAAACATCATTACACATGCGCTGACTCATAGCAGCAGCATTTTTCTAATGAATATCTAAAGATGTCTTGGTACCTTTAATCTACAACTCTTTTATAGGTTTCGTAAAGTTTAGGACTCACTTCATAAAGTTTAGGACTCAAGACCTATAAGTTACATACACAAAAAAGAAGGGAAAATGAGAAAAAGGATAAGTGAAAGAAAGAAAATGCAAAAATTAGGATCTCTTGTGTCTGTGATATGCATTGGTAGACTGAGCTTGTATTGCTTAATGTATGGTTTGTGAATGAACCACATTGATTCTAAATTACTATTTTATCAAAGTACCCCAGCTCGATAAAGAGTAGTACTTTGCTTAATAACACATGACTGATCCAAGGCAACTCCATGATTTAATGACAACATATGAACATATTGTTTATATTAATAGGAATGGTAGTTTTGTGAAGAAGAAAATGAGGAATAAAGATCAGTGTGATGCTAGAAATGATGTCAAAGTTTTTTTTATCCACAATCATCCTCTTCATGATTGCTAGCTATTCAAATCTTGAGCTATCTTACATAGATTTTATCCATTTGTAGCTCCTATGATTGTTTTGCACTCAAGTGAAATGCAAGTGCTATGGAATGAAACCAATTTTCTTGAATGGTATTTCCAAAAACACCACCCTCAATTAGTTTGACCATTCATGTATTTAACTATTTATTCTACAAATTGATTGTTGTGGTGGATATTTTTATCCATATTCTGAAATGAGTTGGTTGTGTTGGAAGATAGTAATTATATCCTTACCATAATATCAGTCTTGGGCATAGATGAAAGTGCTCGTTTATCATTTTCATGAGAGTAACCGTTATATCCTTTTTTTTTCACAGGATGATGCTGAAAAAAGGCAGCTAGCTGGCATGCTCTCATACATATCTTACCTTCTGAAGTTCAAAGACATTGCAAAGTTCAAAAAAGGTGCTAGTGATTTTACTAATCCAGTGAAAACGAATGAAAACATTCCAAATCTCATTTATCAGAAATTTATGAAGATGTATGTGGATCCTGGGTTACATGGAATATCAAAGGAAAAGAATGATCTCCTCATTAGCTATATCTTGGTCCTCACTCTTTTTGTGGATAACTTCAAAACAGAAATATCTGACATAACAAAAGACCTGAAGATGAATATTGTGTCGGTAAGACCATATTATGAACAGTTGGGCTGCAGACATGAATCTATGGCAAAACGGGCGGTGATGACTCTTCCTCTTCCTCTGAATCTCCCTGTAGAAACAAAGAGGCGGAAAAATAAAAGGAATTAGTTTATTCAAATTTTGCTTGCAGGTATGTTTTTTTTTTTTTTTTTTTTTATATATATTCTTCATAATTGCTCAATAAACTTTGTATCTATGTAGAGTGAAATTTGAAATTTTATGCTCTGCATCTTAAAAACATCATTTGCTTTTAAGAAAGGAAATGTCTTTCCAAAGGCTAGTCAGTTCCATTACATTTTTAGGATAAATTGTTGGAAACTGTGTGTACATAATATTCACTGATTAGTTGCTTCTTATTGCAGGTTTCAGAAACTGATGTTGATCTGTGTTACAAATTGGTCTATGGTCAAGTTCAGCCTTTTATGCAGAAAACCACTTCAACTTATTGCAACGCATTTGGTAAGCCAAGGCAGAGATGCAGGTAATGGAGGCTTGTGTTATATATTATCCTTGCGCCGGTTGTGCTTTCTTGTATCACAACTCCAAGCAAAATTAAGCCGTTGCTATGAAATTTATGCTCTTGTAACCTATCTGAATCTTCCAAGAATATCATTTATTGCAATGATTTTGTTCTTTGTTTGGTTGTTATTTATTGGTTTTTTGAAAGCAATTTTAACAAAGATGGTTGGTTACTCTTAGATATACATGTTGCAAGATGATTTTATATAATATTTAACAGGTGTTGGTTACTGCTCAATTTCCTGGATGGCTAGCAGGCAGAATGTGATGACTCCCTCAGAGGCTCAGACCATGAAACTTTTTAATTTTTACAGTTGTGAAGCATTATTTGGATATCAAATTCAGAATGCTTTAAGAATTGGTAGGAATGTAATTTGAAATGATATTTCTCATAATTTTGTATTTGTATTTTTGGAATGTGGTACAAAAAATATCTCAAAGTATTTTTTTCATGTCTCTATCGAGGGTAATTTTAGTACAGTTCTTGGAACATGTAATTTTATACAAGTAGAATATATATTCTAATGAAAAAAAATATTTACCTCTTTTAACAATTTCTATAAATCCTTTGAGAAAATGGAGTTGCAAAAGAAAAAAAAAGCACGTTATGTAATGAGTGACAATGGACCAATTTTAGCTAGATTAGACTACGTTTAGCTACTTTTGTAGTGTAAAAGCATTCAATTTATAAGAAATTTTTATAAAAATAGTGAAAGTATGCACAGTATTTCAAAAGAAAATCAAAAGAGATTTTATGCATTTTAACAAATTCTGAACTGTTGTTTTTTAATATACCGAGGGATTTCAAGTGATTGATTGTATGATCAAGCTAGAAAGATTACATTTGTATGTTTATTTTTGTTTATTTTAGTTCCATGAAAAATAATTATAAGAGATGAGACAATACTATATATTTTTGGGCTTCGTCACGTAGGTCACAAATCACGGGTTCTCTGTGAAAACATCACAGAGGTTTTCTGTGAAATCCAGTAAAATTGTGACACGTGGCCATCCCCTCACGTGAGCTCACGTGACTGATTAACAGAGCTCTCACGCCGTTTTACCCGAGCAACTCGATCACCACCGTCCATCCGAGCTTTTCTCTCTCCTCCATATTTTACACTCTCCTCGAAAAACCTCTGCCGACCCTAGCCCTCCCTCTCCCTCACCCCCCGAGCACCGCCGTCTCCCGCACCGTCGCCGCTGCAAGTCCGAGGTCCTCCGCCGCATGAAGTGCTTCACCAAGCCCGACTAGTGCCTCCCTCCCGACTAGCTCTATCCGAGCTATTCTCTCTCCCTCATTTTGAAAATAAATCCCAAACCCGAGTGCTCTCCCTCTCCAAACCCTAGCTGCCCCTCTGTCTCCCTCACCGAAGCCCCCTCCCCCCACCATCGCCACTGCACTTCGCCGGTTCCCCGCATCGTCGCCGCTCCACGTCGTTTTGTTTTGCTTTGTTGTTGTATTGTTTGTTTAAACATGTAAATGTTTTGACATTGATGAGTTTGAGATGTGGATTGTGTTTGTTCATATGCTTTGATAGGTTTCATGTGGAGCCGTTTTTCTTTTGTTTTTTGTTTGGTTTGGAGAGTTTAGAGAGTTTTTCATTTAATTGGGTGTTGTCAAATGATGTGCATTTATTATTTTATTTTTATTATTTTGCTAAACTTTGAAAATGTGTGTTTGTGGATATTTGAAGCATGATTTGATTTTATTAGATTAAATTTGGTCAAGACTTATTCTTTTGTTGGCTGATCGATAGTTTCAGTGATAGGTTTTTTAACATCCAAATATCATTGGAGAGTGAAGTTTTATTAAGGAATATTGTGATTAATTGAGTGCCATTAAATGTTATATAAGAATAGTTATTGTGTTTTTGTGTTTTCTCTATCTTAGAATGGTAATATATGTGTATGTTCAGTTTTGTTAAGAAGTGTTTTAGATCTTTCTAAAATCTGGAGTAGATCCAAACAATAAAAGAAAACATCACATCTTCACAAATGATCCTTATTCACCCAAACCATGTATAGGAGAAAAACAGAAAGTCTGTTGTTGGTTATGCTTTTTCTTCCAAAGGTGCTTCCTTTATCTTTGATTACGTGCAAATTGAAGCATGGGAGAGGTAGATGAGGAAAGATAAAAGAAAAAATTGAATTCATGCGTTGCAAGAAGGCTATGAATAAATCTGCATTGATTCACACTGGGGAAATACATGTAGTTTTTTTTTTATCGAAAGATAGAATGTTTGCTACCCGATTTCATTTCTGAGAACCGAATCACAAAACTCTAAAATACAGATAGTTTGATATCAAAAAAATGATTTATCTTTTCAAACTTAGAATCCACAACATTTAAGAATCAAATCTATTTCATTGCAAAAAGCTTTCTTTATAAATTGTGATTTTCCAGTGGTCAAATGTTTTTCACACAGGCCTTTCCCTTCCAGCTTTCGATTCCACCATACAAATATACTCTGCTTCACATGGAACAACCATAAGAGCTACCATAAGAATCATATATAAAAAACAAAAATATGTTAGATTTTATATCAATCTTCAAATGGTTCTTCCAAGCGAAACATTAAAGGCACACTCACTCAAAATTACCCATTTATAACAAAAAAACAGATTAAAAAAACACCACAGAAAAGCATACTTTAATTTGTAATTAATCCAAATTTTCATATATTTAGCTCTTTATTCTCTTCACTTTAATAATTTTCAATTGAATTGATTGTCTCAAAAAACATACCATAATTCTTCTCGAAACCCTCTATTATACAACAAAACACAAGTTTTTAAATCAATTAAGAAACAATCACTAACAAACTCCACTTTCAAGAGTTCAAAATTTGTCTCAAACGACCCTCATCACACAATTAAACAAAAGCAGAACAAAAAAAAAAAAACACACACACACACACACACATCTTCACAACCTCTCGTCTGATTTTCCAAAATTTCACTAAAATCTAAAGAAATCAAAACCCTAATCTGTACCAACAAAAGGGATATATATGTAGAGAGAGAGATGGGATTCCCGACGAGGATGAGGCGTTAGTCGGGCTTGGTGGAGCACTTCATGCGGTGGAGGACCTTGGATTTGCAGTGACGACGGTGCAGGAGACGTCGGACAGATCGGAGAGGGAGACGGTGCGTCGACGGTGCCGAGACAGTGAGGCGACGGTGCTGGGGGGGGGGGGGGTGAGTGAGAGGGAGGGCTAGGGTCGGCAGAGGTTTTTCGAGGAGAGTGTAAAAAATGGAGAGAGAATAGCTCGGACGGACGGTGGTGATCGAGTTGATAGGATAAAACGGAGTGAAAGCTCTGTTAGTCAGTCACGTGAGCTCATGTGAGGGATGGCCAAATGTCATGATTTTACTGGGTTTCAGAGAGAACCTCTATGATGTTTTTACAGAGGATCCGAACCCACAGATCACATATGTTGATTGATTGTTTATATATATATTTTTGAAGTGTATATAATCTCTAGATGAGTCAATGTGACAGAATAACGAATTTTATGATTGGATGTTTCAAAGCTAAGGTCTGAGACCTAAAAACTCAAATAACTCTTGACCATCGAAGTAGGAATAAATTTTTCTTTATTCTTATTCTTATTCTATGCAGCACCAAAGATTATTCGAATAATCGCTTTAACATCTCTCGTTTCCCTTTATTCTAGTTCAGAGCACAAACGGGCCTTAACAAAACTCTCCCATATTTTTCTCCAAAATACACACAAAACAAAAACGTGATATTTCCGTGTTTTTCAAAAGTTACACAAAACTCACATACTCATCATAATAATAACTGAACGTTCTGAACCCCACCCCCGACCGATAGTTGCGCCACTCCCACGCAAGTCCTGTACGTCAACATCACGATGACGTCACTCGAAACAACAATCGATGCGATCTTGACCGTCCGTCCAAACAAACCGACCTAACCCCAGATTAACTCAAGGTAAGATTCGAAGCTAACCATAGTTAAAATCGTGAGGTCGATATAGAGAAGACGGAGACGACTCCCTGAAAAGAGGATTCGTTTGCGAATTTTTGGTTTGGTTCGTCTGTTCTTCTGTTGATTTTCGTTCGATTTTTTTTCGAGGTAAGAACATCTGATCTTCTGATTGGATTTCATGTGTACTATTTGGATTTGATGTGTACTATTTGGGGTTTTTCGAGGTAAGAACATCTGATCTTCTGATGTGATCGCTTCGATCTGCTCCATTTTAAGGGGATATGATCAAAATCTTGTTTTTCGTTGTTGTTAAAGGTTCGGAGGGTCGGTTTTGATTCATTTTTTTGTTGTCATATTTTACGATCTTGGTTTTGTTTGACTGTTTTGATTTATAAAAGAAGAAAAATAGGTTTACTTAGGTTTTGTTTTCAACGATTGAGGCATCAAAATTTGTTCTTTTTGTTACAAGGGTTTTATCATCACTTGATTCAATGATTTAGATATTCTCTCTTTTTTTTAAAAAAAATCTATATCGCGATCTACCATCTTTTGTGGTTATGTGATTCTCAAATGTTTTTTTTTTTTTTTTTCTGTTTTGGGTGGCTGAATTGCCCTTATTTTTTCTGTTTGATTGGGAAGATTATAATTTTATGATGTTCTAATGGTTTGGATTGCTTGGGATCTGTTGTATAATATATTGTAGAAGTACTATTTCATTGAAGGTTCTTTCTATAATCATATTATTTATTTTTGGTGAATAGAATTCAAGTTGTTTTGTTATAGTTTTTCACCCTGTATATATATATATATATATATATATATATATATATATATATATATATATATATATCCATGGTGTTAGCAGTTATTTGTTTGTTGTGTTCTTTTATGTATGTCCGGGAGTCTATTGTTCTTCTGTTCTATATGTTGGTGTTCGATGATGTATTTTTCTTCAAAGGATTTTCCTTTTGTTATAGTTGTCAGATGCTTTGTTATGATACAGGTCTATTATTCGGTTGTTATGTGCTTGAATTGTTTGCTTATTATGTTATTGCTTGAAAGAGAGTAATTTCTTGCTCTATGAGGTTGATTCTGATGATGTTCATTTTCCTCAAAATAATTATTAACTTTGCTTCTTTTTTTGGTAGTCTCATGTTTTTTTCTTCAATCATTTGTCTTTTATAACATGCGTTCTGCTCTTCTTGATTTATACAATGGCATATAGAGTGTCAGTCATTATTGTTATGTTCTTTTTCACCCTTTTATTTCTTGAAGTGCAATAATCCATTGGAGAGTAGTGATGACATGGAATCCATGTTTGTTTTAAGAGTCAAGACAGACATGAGATGTATCTATACACACTCGCACATGCACCAATATTAATATAGTGTTGCTTAATTTTCACTTTTTTCGCGGCTGTTGGTGAATGTTATAGTTACAACATTACATTTTTTTAACCTTTATAATCATGAATAGGATGTAATGAAGTCAATTATTTTTACTTGCAGTTAGCCAGATTAAAACACACACTACAAAACCAAGCATAGTTTTGATTCATTTCAAATTTCAACAGCCAAGTTTCATGTCTGAAATCGATGACCAGATTCCCTCCGCTTTTGGTGAGAGATCTCTGTCCTGATTGTGTTATTGAAGGAAGTTTAGTTGTTATGTAACAATTTTCATGTGCTATATTTTAATTAATTACGATGCAGACCCCTTTGCTGATGCAAATGCTGAGGACTCTGGTGCTGGTACAAAGGAGTATGTGCACGTGCGCATACAGCAGAGGAACGGCAGGAAAAGCTTGACTACCGTCCAAGGTCTGAAGAAAGAATTCAGCTACAACAGGATCCTCAAGGATCTCAAGAAGGAATTCTGCTGCAATGGCACTGTAGTCCAGGATCCAGAGCTGGGCCAGGTACATGTTGTCCCCTTGTATGTCTCTTATGATGTGATGACCATTGGGGCAGAAGTAGCATGTTAATAAATTTATTTTTTTCTGTTGTTAATAGTAATGTTCTTCATGAAATCCATTCATCCAGTCATCAACATCTCTAAAACATTTTTCTTGTTCCAAAATGAGGATTTAATTCTTGAATAATAGCACAAGCCTGCCAATTATCTGAAAAACATACTTATCCGCACCGAAATCAGAATCTGAAGTTCGAATATCTGGTGTGGGGTGTTTTTTGTTTTTTTATGAAACAGTAGGGCCCTGGCCTACCGTTTCATAAATAAAAAAAAATCGATGTATCTAAAAAATCGATGTATCTACCCTAAAAAATATCCAATTGCTATGTATTGTAAAATTATATATGTTTGCATTATATAATGTGCAAATTCAATTTACCTGCTCGGCTAATCATAATCTTGAAAGTTTAAATAGCTATTATATTCTTTTTGGTATGATATACAAGGTTTCCATTATAATTCTTCTGTCCCTCTAATATGTCACATAGAGATGTCACCCAAATTAGCTCCATATTTAAACATGTCAATTATTTGAAAAATATCCTTATTCGTTGTGAATCCATAGAGATCCGGATTTGAATAATGCAAATGATTTGGGATAGGATATGGATATTAAGGGATATGATCCGTATCCGATCCATTGATATCATGATATGCTTATCATAGTGGATTGTTATTCTTTGTTGGAGTAGGCTGTGCAAAACTTCTTGTTTAGGATGGATAAATTGAGCAAATTTGGTTCTTCTTGCTTTAGTTATTTATGATGATGACAAGATCAAAATATGGATAATCAATGAAACCTGATCGCTATATGCACCTTTCAATTGTAGGTCATTCAACTGCAGGGCGATCAGCGAAAGAACGTGTCAACTTTTCTTACTCAGGTACTCCCACAGTCTCTCACAAAGATTGTCTGCTGCATTTTTTTGTTGGATAATCTATTGTTTTCACACACTACCACTTTTATTTTTTCGTTTGACAGGCTGGGATAGTAAAAAAGGAACATATCAAAATTCATGGTTTTTAGGAGAGCAGGCGTTTAGCTGCTTATGCCGTGTGTGGAAGGGTGGGAGGCATAATATATACACACCCATATTAAGTGAGTATGCAGTCTATTTTGAGTTCCTGTGTGAGATTGTTATGTGATGGGTCTTGTTGGAGAATATGTAATAATACTGAATTGTTATTGTGTTGTAGTTCCTTCTGTTATTTTTAGCCATTGCTGCCCATTCGTTACTGCCATTTTCAATCTTGCTAATTGTAGCGTCTCAACTGCTGCAGCCTATTTCATTTATGTTTTTTGTGATTAATTTGATTTCATGCATTTGATATGTATAGTTTATCATAACTCATGTGTGGTATTTGATTATTCTGATGATGCATTGCAGAAGGCCTTGACTGGTTTTAGTTCTAGGTAATTTATGGAGAAAACTATCAATACAAGCTTCTTTTAGTCATCCGAGATGTTATGAAATTTCCGTCCATAGTAACACTTGGGACAGATGGCCACCTAGCCGGTCTATTCCAAGTCCCATGTTGAATGAACTCATGGATATTAGCTGAAGAGAGGGGCCCAAATATTTCTGTTGGTTTCATGCATTCGAAAGTTTCTTTTTATGTATCCATGGATAATTTCATTAGTACATCTGATTTTCTCAAGCTATCGATGTTGAACTTTGCCTGTAAGCTACTATCTGGCCCGAAGCTGCTTCTATATGTCTATGGTTTCTTGTCTCTTACCTTTTCTGTGTGGAGTATAAATAAGCATAGGTCCAATGCAAATTTATAATTGCTTTTGAGCGGTGGAGATCGTCCATCAGCCAAGCATCTGTTTTTACAAACGTGGAATCCGAGAATAAAATATAAGATCGAGTGTCCTTGATCAGGAAATATAGATTGATGCGTGGGCAAGGTTTCATATTGGTTTGAGCTATTTTTAAGGGTTTTGTGTTCCATTTTTTTTAGGGTTAAAGACATTTATATCCCTGTAAATATGAGTAATCCTATATAAGTTACCATGAAAGTTAGGGTAGCCATATGAGTCATTAAAACTCGCAAATATCTAATTATTATTATTGGGTTAAACTTTCATTTAAATTTAACAAAATATTTTATCATTGTGTAATTGTGTAGATATTATAGTTTTCATAAATAATTGTGTAGATATTATAATTTTTTTTTATGTTTTTTCATTTTCACTACAAGAAAAACCAATGTCTTAAAGAATTTGTATGTATTAGATATGGTAGGATATCAGTCAATACTTAAAACTTCTTTATGTAAAATAAATGCATACTCAAGGTGATCGATGATAGTAAGATGCACACTCTTGCTTCAGCTTCCACGATGCAGAAACCTGTCTTGGAGGAGTTTGATTACTCCTGCAAACTCAACCATTGCAAGTAATGTAAAGATTTAAAAGTTACTTTAGTCAATGCGATGCCGATTGTTTTTGAGTTGTTTCTTTAATCAGTCCATTTGTTTTGTTGTGTTTACAACGTCCATTTTTAAGTGTATATTTATCATTTGTTTCGTTGCTTTGTTAGTAATCAGACCTATTTAGACTTTTGAAGATATAGTGTATTTAGACTTTTAATATATCTAAAGTCTCAAATGGAACATCGACTCTGATGAGCCAAATCCTTGCAATGAACAGTCTAAATAAACAGCAACTCAACAATTATAACTGATGAAGCATTGGCATCACATGGTGTTACACCTATTATTCAATAAACAACAATAATACTATCCCACCTTTCCTCTGTCCTAATTGCAGTATTTTATTTGATCATTTTTTAAAAGTCGATGATAAAAGTTTTGTTACCTACTTAGCAAGGGACCCAAGTCAAAAATATCTTCTTTATTTATTTCTTGGTTTAGAGAAGGTTCTCAATTAATCGTAGCAAGGACACAAAAATGGCAACCCTTTATTTTAAACTGGCATTTAAGGTCACTCGTATAAGAATGTTTTTTTTCCTCCGATTCCAGATCCATTAAAAAAATTAAGCACACATGAAAATAAGCCTAACATCAAATGACCTATTTAAACTTTTGATACTTTATCTAAAGGCTTATTTATGCTGTTTACATTAAGATAAAGGAAAGCATATGCAACATTAATGCATGCCCTTCCCAACACAGTACCACCGCCACTGTTGTTCCAACAAAATTTTTATTTTTATTTTTTGGATTTGATGAGTGATTTCCTTTTAAATTTTATTATGGCCATTTTGAATATTTTTTGTTTCTAGGGGAGGGAGGGCGGGATCGAAGCCCAGCAGTACCTCTAACCAGTGTTTGAAAATGCGGTATGCGGTTTTCGTACGATCAGGGTACTGCATAGAGTATATGCGGTATGCGTGAATATATGCTGTTATGTATTTTTTATTAATAAAAAATATAATTTCTAAATATATCAAGATAAATGTTAAAGACATATATACAAAGAATATGTTAAAACCTCAAGATATTCTATTTTAATCAAATTGTTACAATATAAATAATATTCCTTAGATATTTTAAATCAGCTGTATATACATCCAATAAAACTAAGAATAAAAAAAAAAAAACTCAAAAAGTCCATTCTCAATGCAATAATTTATTATACAATTGTATATATAAATAAATAAAACATCACAATTTTAAACTAAAAATAAATAAGAGGACAGGTGTCAACAATCTGATATGGTGAGTGTCACAATTGTCAATGCATTCATAGGCTTTGTGAAAAAAAAAAAAATGAGAGAGAACAAAGAGTGAGTCTCAGAGAGAAATCAGAGAGACTGAGAGAGGGAAGAGAGAATGACACGGAGAGATAGAGAAATTGAGTAACAAAGTGAGAGAAATCAGAGATATACTTGAAGAAGAAGATTGCTGGCCCACTGCAGTCGCTGGTCGGCGTGGCCACTGAAGAAGAAGATTGACTGAAGAAAGAACTTTGTTTTCTCTATTAGGGGCGACTGAAGAAGAAAGAAGAAGATCGACTGAAGAAAGAACTTTGTTCTCTTTTAGGGGTGACTGAAGAAGAAAGAAGAAGATCGACTGAAGAAAGAACTTTGTTTTCTCTATTAGGGACGACTGAAGAAGAAAGAAGAAGAACGACTGAAGAAAGAACTCTGTTTTCTCTATTAGGGGCGACTGAAGAAGAAAGAAGAAGATTGGCTGAACTTTGTTTTTCTTTTTTTTTTTCTTTTTTTTTCAAATCCTGTGCGCCCATGTAGAATCAGGCCACATATGGCCCGATTCTAATGAAATCGGTTCGGTCATCCGAAATAATGCCTCCCACACTATGGACATGACTTAATGTCTATACTATATATTATAACTCTATTTTAGATGTATACATGACTTGATGTTTAAATTATATTGAAGAGAGAGAGTTTTTTTTTATATATATATGAAGGGAGAGGTTCCTACTTCCTACTAGGTCTGTCAACGGGTCGGGTCCAGATTGGATCGGGGTGGATCCGGATCCGATCCGTGACAGGACTCGGCGGGTCCGGATCCAACCCAGGACCCGACGGGTCCTGAACATGTGGACCCAGATCCGGACCCGTCGGGTCTTGGGTCGGGTCCGGATCCGACCCGAGGAAAGTTAATAAAAACAAAAAAATTTCAAACTCATGAATTTGTTTGTCTTATCATTCTATTAAGAAAAATTTGTAATAAAACATTAATTATTATTGAACTTTCTAAATTGATGTCTTAATACTGTGTTTGAACATATTTTTATACAATTCAAAAGAAGTGAATGAATTGATAAACAACATTCAAAGTAAACATAAGTTTAAACAATATAACAATGAATTAAAAAAGAGAACTCATAGTTATTTGTGTCACAAAGTAAACAATAAACACTTATACTTGTAATTTGATAAATAAGAAAGAAAATTATAAGTCAACTAATACTAATATTCTTGTAATATATGAGTGTATATTAATAAAATGGTGGGGTCTCGGGTCCAACGGTTCGGGTCCAAATCGGGTCGGGTCTAAGTCAGATCGGGTATATTACACGTGTAATCGGGTCCGGGTCTGGACCCGACCCGTTAACAGGCCTAGTTCCTACTATGGGAGAATCTAGAGTTTTTGTGTTGGTTTGACTTTACAGGCCTAGCAAAATATTTATTTTTATTTTTGATCTTGTGGATCTACTGTAGACAGGGTCGTTCTGTGATATATATATATATTACATGTTACATCTGAAAGTTTTCTAAAATCTAAATGAAACAACAATGGGAAAAATATTATTTGCGGCAGTTTAAACACATGTCGCAAAAGCCAAAAACTTTATAAAATTTTTTTGCGACGGCTAACTTATTCGTCGCAAAAGATAGACTTTACACAATTAAGTAAAAAATAAGATTTTGCGACAGATTATTTGCGACGGTAGAAAACTGATATAAAGGGTATTTGCAATGGCTAAAAATCGCTGTTAATCTTTTGCCACGCCGTTTGATACGGCGGAAACAAAACCGCCGCAGAACCGTCGCAAAAAGATATTTGTGACGGTTATCAGGAGTATTTGCGATGGTTGCAAACCATGGCAAAAATGGCAATGGTTGCAAACCGTCGCAAAAATGGTGTTTCTTGTAGTATTTCATGAGGATAATTTAATTATTTATGGTTATAGATTAAAGTTAAATAGAGTAAGTTGGGTAATGATTAATTTTGTTGAAACCAGATATGTATATGGACTTTTGTGAGTTTTCAAGGACATCTACATCTGTCACAACTTTGATAAGACTTATATAGAATTATCCATGTTATGAGGATTTGCACTGTCTTGAACTTTTTTTTTTTAATAGTGGATCTGTGGCGTGTTGATTGTTGAGGGTCTCAAGATGTAAATAATGCATGTGCAAGCGGCAATAGGTTAAGGCTGTTCAGTACATACAAGAGAAAAAAATTAAATAATAAACAATAAGAATCTAAAAAAAAATGTAAAATAAGTTTTATATTGACCCAAGAGTGGCATGATACCAAGGGCGGAGCAAAAAATTAAAGAAGGGGGGGGGGGGGGGGTTTGGAAGGTCAAGAGCCATAGGAAAATAAAAAGAATAATTATAAAATTATGATAAGTTAAGACAACATTAAGACAATTGAATAGTGACCGAGTTTTTTAAGTAATGACGATTTAGATCGAAAGTTTTTTTTGTATTTCTTTTTCTATATTTAGTGATATGGAATAATATATAGAAGATCTAAGAAAAATATTGAAATATTATTATTCCTATCACAACTAATAGAAAAAATAAAGCTTAAAAAAATGAATTAAAAAAATTGATCACAAAAACATACAATAATATATTTGAAGCTTATATTTTGAAAATAAAATTTAAAATCTCACTTCAAAAACTATGAGAGACTCAATATAGTAATGATGAAAAATCAAAATAAATAAAAGAAATCACTAAAATATCTAAATCACTGATTTTTTAATCCCTCAAAACCACATATCAATATTCATATGAAAACAAACATTTTTACAATTTTTTTAAGAAAAGAACTCGTGACTCCAAGTCCCAATGGGTACTATACACTCAATTTTTCTTGTAAACCTATTTGCATTTGTCACGTTTAACACAATATATAAAATCGATTAATGCAATCTATCTTACATTATTACATAAAATATAAATAAAATTTATTCAGTTATTTTATATGAGCATTTACTTCATTTCTATAAAATATGAATACACTTTATTATATACAAATAGCTTAAAAAAAATCAAATGTATGCATGCCGGATGCAAATGGGACTGCACGTAATATTATTGAATTTTAATTAAACTGACTCACTCAATTATGAATTTTGTATATATAACCCTCAAAAAATTGTGGATGAATGCCCTTTTGAATTTTATTCATGTAAAACTTAATAAAATTATATTGTGTAAAATATCCCTTAAAAGAGCATTCATGCAAAATTTAAACATTTATTTTTGATGGTGGAAATAGAATTTCAGGCATATTAACAATATAATTTTTTTTGAAGGTTACATATGTAAAATAAACATTTCCATTATTAATTCCTACCCACCCATGCATTACCCATGCATGTTTGATCAAGCCTTGGGGGTGGGGGGCGGGCTGGGTGGGGGGCGGACCCAGCCCGCCCCCCTTTAGCTCCGCCCTTGCCTACCATGTTGGGCAGTGTACACCAAATTGTTTGACTTCCAGGATCTGTGACTTGTGACACATTAAAACAGATCAAATGATCAATAGCCCCCCAAAAATTGAGCCACTTTCTAGGCGACTGATGAATAGTACCATAGCAATCTGAATATGTATATCTAACTTGATTGACCCTGAATTTCACGGGTCAAGGCACATTTACTACGAGCATCGACTTCGCGTTGGGGAATAAGATGATTTTGTATGTTCGTATGGGGACTCGGTCCTCCAAGTTAGGGATGGCAGTGGGACAGGATAAATAAAAAACCCGTCCCGACCCAATCCAATTAGGACGGGTTTAATCCTTTAAATATCAAACCTGTACCTAACTCATCCCAACCCAATGAAGATAAGGAACTAGTTTGGGATTCAAGTGCAAAACTCGTCCCGTCTTGTTACACAAATCATTTATATCATTTCAAATGATACGATGGATAGATTAAACTAGCATATCATATATTATTATTATTTATAAAATATTTAAGCATGTATTAAGTAATATTATTTAACATAACGAATAAAAATAATTATTTAATTTTTAATATATGAAAGAATAAAAAAATATTAAAAATATTTAAAAATTTGAGATTTTTAAATTCATACCCTTCTAAATAGGATGAGATGAGACGGGTTTGAGTTCTTTAAAAACCGGTTAGAAAGAGTTTGAGATGACATAATAAAACCCATCACAGATTTGGGACGGAATAATAAAAACCGTCACAAGTTTGAGATGAGTTTAAGATAAAATTTTATTAGAAGATTTAGAATTGAGATTGATCAAACTTGTTCCAACCCGCACCGTTGCCAAGTAAAATTCATGTTTTCGACGTAATTATACATGTTAGATTCATATATGTTTTCATCACGGATATTTTCATATCTGCATTATAAATATTCATTTTTTTTTGTATTGTTTTGTGCATGTTGATGAATGTCTTTTTATTTATTTATTTTGAAAGTGAAACAATTTCCAATGCCAATTTCATGCCTGATATCTGGAAGGCTGCCTTGTTGTCTTTTTTTTATATAATAATTATAGAAGATAGGTATGTAATAATTCTTGTGTGCCTTGATATATATGTATTATGATGAGATTAATTCCATTTGCTGCGGCAGGTGTATATTAATGTTACTGTTATCCGGGATTTGAATAAAAAAAAAACTCAATTTTAAGGTCTGGTTTGGTATTGGGATAAAGGGTTGAACAATTGGATTAAGCATGAACATGTTATTCCATTTTTTAAATCACATGTTATTTCATAAGGTATAAAAAAATGATAAAGCATGAACAATTGTGCATATTTTGAAAAAAAAAAGTGGGGATATTTTGTTCGAGGTAAAATGTGGAATACACTTTAATCCCATTTTTAACCTCATTTTGTAAAACATGGATAACATTTATGACTGTCATTCCCAAAAAAATAAAAATAAAAAACTTCATAAAATCAAAATGAACAATATTAATGCACCTTTATTAGAAAGGGTAGACTTGATATTTTTTATTTTTTTTTGAAATTATTCCATACTTTACATCATTTGATCTAAATGTAAAATTAAGGATAAGAACATAAAAAAATGAGGATAACAAAATGCATTACTAAATGTAAATATAGATAAAAATAATGGTATTTTTATCCTCATAAATTAGGCTAACGTATCCCAAATATTTATCCTTTTACGCCTAACAGGATTTTCTTCTTGATCTAAAAGCATCTCTAATGAAGGTCTTCAACACTATTTTAAATTTTAGAATATTTATTATGCTGTATCTCTCATTTTTTATTGTCTTTTGACATTTATGTCTCAATTTTAATATGAATACACAATTTATCCTCAACCCTATTTTCACATTTTAAATTTGAAATTCATATATATATATATATATATATATATATATATATGGTCGTGATTACGTGCGGTGTGCGGTCGGTGCGGTTTACGACGTGGACCGTTCGATCGCGGGTCCATCGCATCCAACGGTCGACGTGAATCGCACCCGACCGTCCGATGCGATGGACCCGTGATCGACGGCCCGTGATCGCGCACCGCACCGACCGCACACCGCACGTAATCGGATCCCTATATATATATATATATATATATATATATATATATGTATATATGTATATATATATATATATATATATAGGGAAGTGATTACGTGCGGTCGTGCGGTCGGTGCGTCCGCGATCACGGGCCGTCGATCACGGGTCCATCGCATCGGACGGTCGGGTGCGAATCACGTCGACCGTTGGATGCGATGGACCCGCGATCGGACGGCCCACGACCGCGACCGCACGACCGCATATTATCATCCCCGTATATATATATATATATATATATATATATATATATATATATATATATATATATATATATATATATATATGTTTAAGATTTTGAAATTGAAATTTGAAAATTTTGAGACATAAAATTTTAATTTTTTTGACTTTATTTATAAAGATAATTATTTCTATTAATTCAAAAGATAACCATATAGCTGATGACACTTTTTTTTGTAAGCCACAATTAGCAATACATGCTCTTCATAACAAACATATTAAAATGTACTAAAAATAGATAACCTATTTAAACAAGGGAAAATGATAAAAAAATCTTTTAAAAGTTAGAAATGCTTAAATCAGCCACTTTTTAAAATTATATTTAAAAAAGTCTTATTTTACAATTTTGAAAATACAAAAGACTAATCTACCCTTATGTAATTAGATAATTACCATCTCTATAACTCTTGTTAGGTTATTTCACACCAAAAATATATTTTTTTTACACAACAACAATTTCATTATATATGACCCACATCAGTCCACTTAGAGGTTTTGTTATTATATAGGGAAAAATCGGTATAACTCCCTGAAAACTTAAAAAAATCGATATAACTCCCTTAAAACTTGCAAAAATCGATAATAGTCCCCATAAAATAAGAAAATCCCTACAAGTCCCTGTCTTATTAGAAATTATTGTTTTAGTCCCCGCTATAACCCCAACTAATCTGATGTGTAGTTAACCCTATCTATACATGATAGATTACCATAATGCCCTCCATACATTAGGCATTTCATTCCTTGTTTTTCTCCCCCTTCAACAATGGTGGATGAGACCACTAGTGGTCTCAGGCGGGAGTGTCTGGGACTTTGTGGTCAGTGGGGTTGATGGGGTGGAGGAAGAGGGAGAGGCGGGACTGGAGGGAGCGGACGCGGGCGGAGTCGCAGGAGATGAGGGTGAGAAAGGAGTGGTCGGTGTGGGTTTGGTGGAGGGAGTCGCGTGAGTGGATCTGGAGAGACAATGGTGATGAGGAGGGGAGGGGGCGTCACTTGATGGAAAGGGTGAGAGGGGGATTTGGGTTTTAAGGAGCATATCGGGGACGAAGAGAGTGGTGGTTGGGAGGGGGAGCATAGTAACAAAGTTCGGCGAACTTCTCCGAACATTCGGACAAGTTCACCGATTTGAGGTCGACCGTATCAAACGGCCGTACAAACTTCAGTTCGCCGAATCCGACGAATATTCGTGCAAATCGCACCGAATCCGTACAATTCGGATTCTTCGAAATACCTTAATCAACAAAAAAAATTTTCCTCTTCGATTAAATATACACAAAAACCCTAATCTCCAATTCTCCATTACCATCTTTCACAAAAAAATAAAAAACAGAGAACCACCATAATCATCCTCTGCATTGGGTGAAGTACACCGTGTTACAAATCAGGAGAACGAAAAGACCTTAACAAGAGTAGGAACTACAAGTATACCATTAAAAAAAAGGAAAAAAAAAAGAGTAGGAACTACAACACAATAACAATTCAGTAGGTACTAAATTACAGAATCTTCAACGAGACCCGTGACATAACCAGCTCACACCAAACCCAAAGGTCGACATAAGAACATAATGTGCGTATACATATATATATTTATACATGCACATCATGCATATTTATATAATTATATATAGAAGAGATATAAAGAAGATATATAGAAGTCTAACCACGGATGTAGAAGAGATATAGTGTCCTCTCTCCCACAGACACGGCTTATCTATATATTTATACATGTACATCTTCACTGTTGTTTAATTAATATCCCCCAATTAAATGTTAGAGGCATCTTCTTCTTCTCACTGCTGCTGGAATCTCTCAAAATTGAGAGGCGGCTAAAATCTTCCACCGTAATAATACAGTGCTGTGAATAAAATAAAATAAAAATGAATTTGTGTGAGAAACCAAGAAGAGAACATACGACAGGTGCAGAGACACTGGGGCTTACCCTTATAAGAAAGTTTAGTGCATCAATCAGCCGGTCTCCCTCCAGTTCAATGTGCTGCAACTGGCAGGAGCACTTATTAGCAACATAACACTTTGATATGTAATTACTAATTAGTTACATTGATCACACACATTCGATCTTGTCATATAAATAAATAAAGCAAGTAGGAACCAAAATGTTCAATATTGTATCCTTCCAATTAAAAACCTGGGCCGAAACCAACAAACCATAACTAATTTTTCATAATCACAGTGATGCCACCAAATAGTCGTTCAATCATCCACTGATGATCACTATGATTCAAAGAATTTTATCAAATTTAGGAACACGGAAAAGATAATATTAAATAAATGGATTTCATGTGGAACAACAATACAAAACATCCCCACAATTTATTGAAATTTTCCATTATCCAAAAAAATATTTATATCTACTTTAAAAAATCAGAAATTATCCGGTAAGTATGTATATGGAGTGCATATATGGATATCAATGTACCCACCTTGAATGTAAAATATTTAAATCTGATATATATTGTAAAATTATATATGGTTGTTGTTCATATCTCAAATTTAATTATCTTGCATAATTAACACTGGTTTTAAAAAATTTAAATAACAATTGTATTATCTGATATTTGAACTAGATCTCAAACTATTTATTTATGCCCCAATTAAAATGAGACTGTAAGAGATGAATGGGGGGGGGTGAATACCTGGTGGCCTGGGGGTGTACCTTTCTTCAAGCCCCCATCAGAAAAAAAATCGTACAGTTTTTTAATATATATATAATGAATATTCTTATCTATTTTAAATATTAACTTGTTTAGTCTAAGAAAAATACTTAATACTTTTCTAAATATAAGAATAAAAGTTTAATCGAAATTTTAATTTAGCTCACCCCAATAGGATTAGAACTTGTTGCTCCCGCAGGGCTATCTGTACCCTTTACTACAACGCCATTGACGGAGTAATCCTGCTTGAGATCTTGGAGGAGCTTGTTGAAGTTCTTGACTTTATTATCCAAAATTCGGATACAAGTAACTCTCTTTATGCCATTGCCCCTGCCCTTGCCCTTGCTCTTGTCCTTGTCCTCGTCCTCGACCATGTCCTCATCCTTGTCCATCACCACCAGAGACACTTTTTCACCATCTATGGGAGCTGCATCAAAATAACAAAATAGCAAGGCACACAAGAATTGTTACATATGAGCAATGTCGGGGTGGGTGGGTGGGTGAGTTTGAAAATATATAGACTGATGCGAGGTTTATTTGGGGGGAGCAGAATACAGAGGAAGATTTTAAGGTTTTTTTTTTTTTTTTTTTCTAAAAAATTACAAGTGTTCTATCTTTTTTAGGGTTGTGTTATTTTTTTATTATTTCCATTTGTATTTATTTTTTAATTTTATTATTTTAAATGGATGTTTTTATCGTTATCCCAATTAATATTCTTATTTTATAGAGATTTTTTTATTTTGACCAAAGAGATGCATGTTATGTCAGCCTAAACCTAATTTAGGGTCAATTTTAAAATTGTGATCATAATTTTAAAGAATATGGTGATCATAATTAATATTAACATTTGGTTCATGATGAAAAATGCGATAAATCATCCGAGTTAAATTGATATCCAAACTTTAATGTCCTATTTGGATAGGTTGACAAGACTGATATAGCATGAAATAGCTCAGTACAAGTCCATTTTGGGCGTTTGATTGACGGAATAGCCCGGGTATCTTATTCTACAATTTATCTAAATTCAATCAAACAACAAAACTTTATCGTTATGTTTTTCAGTGAAATACTGAAAACACAACTAAACAAAAAATCATTTATTCTATTGACAAAATCAATAATTCTTGTAACATATATAAACCTTATAACTTATGTCACTATTTAAATGGACATTAAAGATAATAAATGTGAATTCAATGAAAAAAACATATGGTGCGGTACGTGAATAAGTACTAAACATAAAATATCCAATTGTTTTAAACGAATTTGTGATTATTCGCCTAACCTGTCTCCTCTCCGCGTCAGGCATGAATTTCACCACATAAAAGGATTCGAACCCATAATTCAATTGTTGATAATAAAATTTACAAGATCACGAGTTCTAATTGCAGTGTTTATCAAACCAAAAAAAAAAAAATCCATAATATTAACACCAAAGGAAAGACCCTAACGAAAAAATAAAAAGCTTCTGATTATAAATTTATAATGAAAAAATAAAAAAATCAAATATCAAGGCATATTATAGACTAATGAAGGTTTCGTTGTTACCTGTGAAATATTTGGTCATATCTATTCCCTGTCTTCCGAACCTCATACTTAAGAAATGATGATCAACAACACCAGCACAGAATTGTCGCGAATAAATTCCTTCCACTCCATGTCGATCTACTTATATTGGCCGCAAGTCTAACCAAGGTTAGCAGTGACTCTTACCTTGAGTTAAACTGTGGTTTGGTCGATCAAACTTTGGCGTGGAAATGCCGCAAATTAAAGGTGCCGAATAAAATTACATCTACACCTTCTTTTCTTTTTCTTGGTGACAGCAAATATTCGTTGCATTTTTTTCTACAAAATACATTCGTCCACCCAGGAATAAATTCTTTGCACATCTGTGATCCAAAACGTTGTTACGTGCCGTGATTGGTTCCTATTATAATTTTGTAAGACCATCTTAAGTACTTATTCAAATATATACTTAAATTTTATTTAAAATTTAAGTAAAAGGTTAATTTGATATGTGTGTCTCTGACTATCATTTTGTGCTTTGCTCAAATATTTTAAAAAATTCATATTTTCTTTTAGTTATTTTCTATAAACATTTTCAAAGTCATTTTCTAAAATTTTTTACTACTCAATTTTTCTTCCCTTCAAGTTATTGAAATTTAAAAATTATAATCATTCAATTTTTTGAAAAAGTAAAATAAAAATAATATTTTTTATTGAGTAAAAATAAGAAGTTTGAAAAAAAATGATAAAGATTTAAGAAAGCAAACCATTTTTTTTTCAAGAAATAGTGAAAATTTGGGTGGGGGGAGTGAAAAAACATCCAATATAATTTAACTAAAGATAGAGTTGAAAAAAAAATGTCACATTGGAAGAAAATGTGGAGACAAAGGGAAAAATAGATGTTGAAAATCTGGATAAAGAATTGAGTCCAACTTGATTTGGATAAAGATTTGAATAAAAACTTGATTTGGTATGGGTATGGGTAAATGGTTGGACATGGGTTTTGGGTGACTTTTACTCAAATTTAAATTTAGTAAAAGTTTGGGTATGAGATTGGAGATGCTCTAATATGTTTAAGAAAAGAACTATGTTAAACTCAATCATTTTTATAGTTACAAATAAAGTTTATATACCTTGTTAGTTTTTACTAATCACTGTATCGAGATAATACATAATTCATTTGTTGAAATTTTTTTACATTTTTTATAAATGATATCATTCAATTTATTAGAATATATCTATTACATTTCCATAAAAATATATACCTTATTTGATGAGGTATATGATTTTAAAAATAATGAAAACATGTAAAAGGGACTGCGTGTAAATATTCCTTAGGAAAATGATGTGTTCAGCCCAAGTTCAGTTTTATCCACAGTCCACATTGCTTTTTTTTTTGTTAATTTTATATTTTATTATTGAAGTACATGTTTTATGAAATAAAATATATACTTAGATGCAATAGTATAATTTTTTGTTTTGAAAAAATAAATTTTTTTTATGTCATATGTTTTGATAGAACCTCATACATTATGATAGTATAATAGTATATACTGTTTTATCATGTGTTATGATAGTATATAAGACTACGTACAATCATGTTAAAAAAAAACTAAATATATCAGCACTCGTACGCTTATCAATCTCTTCGGGATCTGAGTGGACAGTTGATTGTGAAGCACTCTCGTACGGTAAACCGTACAGGCGAGTCCAATTTGAAGTCCAAGTATTATAAGAGAAATTATCTTTTTTTTGATAGTTGATTGTGAGACGGGGATCGTGTGGATCTTGGGATTTTAATCCAGGTGTATTAGAATTGAGAATTTTATCAATTTATTTGATATGAAACATGACATGGATTATCATATAAAAAATATATATTTTCAAAAATGTCATTTCTACAAAATCTAACATATGTTAAATCAGATTCAATATTATATTATTTAACACACATACATCTTCTAAAATTACCTTTATTTAATAAAATTTTAACAAAGATTCATTTTTTCAATGTTATAACATGGAAATTCATATTTTTTTTAAAAATAATTTTTCTTCAATGTCGTAACATCAACAACCGATATGTTGGCAACACAAATAAAATAAAATTCATATCAAATGTGTGATAAAACTAAGATATATTAAATCAAGGAATAAAAAAATCAATAACAAAACATATCACATGCATTGATGAATATCTAATAAACTCAATTTATTAAATCCATGCATTGATAAATGACAAAAAAAATTGAAGAAGAAGTCTCGGCTTACTTGGTGTGTTTTATTAAAAATTGACTGTGTGGAGATAGCCGATTAGTGAAGATGGTGTGTTTTTTTATTTGAGCTTTTTGATGGAGATTAGGATTTCAACTTTTAATTGATGGAGATTGGGGAAGATTGTGGATTTGGTTTTTATTGAGCGTGAGTTTGGATTCAGGTTGGTTATTATTTGTTTTTTTTAAAATGTTTTAAAATCTTTTTTTATTTATTTAGGTCGGTTATTATTTGTTAAAAGGAGAGTTGATTGTTATTAAAAAAAGATAAGTAAAACATGGATAAAAATGTCTTTTTCACAATCCACCTAGATAGGGATTGAGAGAATACCATTCTTGAGTGTGATTCTCAATCCCCTTAAATAAGGATTCTCAATCCCCCTAAATAAGGATTTTCAATCCCTCTCTTCCAATTACAATCCCCTTTTTAAAAATTATTCAAACAACTTATATATTAACATAGATTGTTATTCTCAATCCCAATCCAACTATCCAATACTCATATCCAAACACACCCTATGTATCATGGTTCTTTCGTAACATTGGTACATAGGGGGCGTTTACATCCACTCAGTTAGATATTCAACCCAACCCTTTATTAAACCCACCTAATAATATTTTTATAAATTATAAACCCATCCTCTGTATATACTTGGGGGAATTGTCCAGATGCCCCTTGACCAGGGGTTTTATTTTTTTTTTGTCCCTGGATTTTTTTTTCCCTTAAGAAATTTTTTTTACATTTTTTTATAAATGATATAATTCAATTTATTAGAATATATCTATTACATTTACATAAAAATATATACCTTATTTGATAAGGTATATGACTTTAAAAATAATGAAAACATGTAAAAGGGACTGTGTGTAAATATTCCTTAGGAAAATGATGTGTTCAGCCCAAGTTCAGTTTTATCCACAGTCCACATTGCTTCTTTTTTTTGTTAATTTTATATTCTATTATTGAATTACATGTTTTATGAAATAAAGTATATACTGAAATACAATAGTATATTTTTTTTGTTTTGAAAAAAAAAATTTGTGTCACATTTTGATAGAACCTCATACATTGTGACACTACAATAGTATAAATTATGTTATCATAATATATAACACTACATATCGTCATGTTACAGAAAAAAACTAAAGATATCAGCACTCGTATGCTTATCAATCTCTTCCACCCCATTTGGGAAGCGGAATAAGCTAGAATAATGATAGTATAAGGGTGGTATAAGAATGGATAGGGAAAATGATTGTTTGTTTGCAGAGTATAACTTGATATTACTAAGCTAGTTTAAACGAGTATAAGAGAGTATAACAATTTTAAGTAACCCCTGGGATAAGCTATACTAAGTTTATATATTCCCATGGTCCACATGTCAAATCAATTTTTTACATTTTATTACATCAAATCACCTATCAACACCTCTTATACATCAATGGACCCACATGTTAAATCAACTTTTTACACTTTATTTATATTTTATTTTTTTATCAACGAAACAACTCAATCTTTATTCTTACATTTTCCAATAAGAATAAACAAAAACACAACCAAACAAAAAATTTCTTATTCCAGTAGATTTGTTATCTATACTGGCATAATTATCTATCTATAATAATTTAATTCCGATATCCAAACGGGACTTCAAGATATGAGTTGACACTTGATTGTCAAGCACTCTCATACGGTAAACCGTACAGGCGAGTCCAATTTGAAGTCCAAATATCTGGGGTCCACTGAGTACCACCATGTACCATGGTTCTTTCGTAACATTGGTACATAGGGGGCGTTTACAGCCACTCTGTTAGATATTCAACCCAACCCTTTATTAAACCCATCTAATAATATTTTTATAAATTATAAATCCATCTTCTGTATATACTTGGGGATTGTCCAGATCCCCTTGACCAGGGGTTTTATTTTTTTTTTGTCCCTGGATTTTTATTTTATTTTTTATTTACCCTTGAAATCTGGTCCTATTTTTTTTTCCCCTGATCAGTGCCACGATTCTCATCATATATTAATATTACATTTCTGTAATTGATTGTTAAATATATGTAATTGATTATTACATTTCTATAATTTGTAATTATCTGTAAATGGTATAGATTATGTCGTTGGGTATTACATTTGTAGTTTTTGTTGTAGTTGTTATATAAATGTTAGTTTCTATAATTGTTTAGTACATGGATCAAGAAGTAATTCTATTAAAATATTACAATTGTTCATAAATTTATTTAGCTGTTTGACTGTTTGTGTATTTTTTATATTGCTTGAAAAGCCCGTTTTTCGTTATGAAATACATTGAATTTATAGTTCAATGATATTTCAGTGGGTTTCATTTCATCCAAAAAGAAATGAAGATGATTAATGGGGAGACTACAACTGATCATTAAGATATGAAGAAAACATCATAATTCAAACAATTGATGTATCTATTTTAATAAAACTTTAGG
This sequence comes from Acorus calamus, assembly GCA_030737845.1. Classification (NCBI taxonomy): domain Eukaryota; kingdom Viridiplantae; phylum Streptophyta; class Magnoliopsida; order Acorales; family Acoraceae; genus Acorus; species Acorus calamus. The sequence continues at coordinate 11,860,600 of CM060858.1, read as the reverse complement.
ATTGTATCTATAAGAATTTTGCGTACATTGAATGCACTTACATATGATATTGTAATGACATTGAAAATGTATATATGATCATTTTTTATTTAAACATATTTGTGTATTGGAATATTTTTTGTAGACAACTATTAAATATCTGTAATTATTTGTATAATTTCTGTATGTATCACATTATATTTCTGTATTTATGTAACTAGCTGTAAGGGGTAGTTCAGGTATCACTTATAAATTACAGAAATATAATAACCAATTACATATATTTAACAATCATTTACAGAAATATAATATTTATGTAACTGTTCAGGGCAAAAAAAAATAGGACCAGATTTCAGGGGTAAATAAAAAATAAAAAAAGTTCAGGAGCAAAAAAAAAATTAAACCCCAGATCAAGGGCATCTGGACAATCCCCCCTGTATACTTTGATTTTACAGCATGTGAGCCCACCCCCATTTACTCACCTATCTCTCTCTCTCTCTCCTTTCTCTGATTTTTCCATCCCTTCCCCCCATCGAGTTCCCTCCTTAAGTTGCTCGTCACCCTCTCTCCTGATTTCATCATGGCCATGGTCAGTGCTGGACTATTCAGCCTGCCTTGCGCCATGACTGAGTTCGGATGGTATCATGGTATTTGTGTTATTGATTTTTAATTTTTTTATGTGGGTCTGCTTGGATCTAGTAGGGTTTGTGGGTTTCTTTTTATGTGATCATTGGAATTTTTTGGTGGTTTTGGTTGATGAGTGTTTATGAATTTGAAAAAGATGTGTTTTTAGTGATTTCGAGTGAACTTTCCAGAATGTCGGCGACGGCGTCGGCAACTTCCTTCGCGAGGTTAAGATTCAACCCTACACGTCTACCTGAACCTCTACATCGAACTCCCCAGCTGCTCGTGCAGCCGCCCTTGCACGGAGCCCTTCTTTATTTTACATCTCGCCAAATCCCTTATCGAAAATTAGGGCTTCAATGAGGGATCCTTTGATGAATTAAGGTTTGGATGTTATGATTTTGATCAAAGATGATTTTTTTGGGTGATTTTTAATTAAAATTATGTTTCTGATGATGGTTCAGTGGATGTTCATGATTTTGATGAAGGATCAGTGGATGTTTATGATTTTAATCTATATTATGTATATTATCTATATTATTATATAAAAGTATCTTAAATCAAAAACTTGCCATTTGACATTTTTACCTTTGTCAATTCATTCAATCCCATTACAGTCCATTCACACAACTTTAATGACAACCATCTATATTTATATCTATACTACCTATAAAAGTACCAATTCATGAAAAACATTCACTTGACACATTTACCCTCCCAATTTTTTAAAATCCATTCCTATCCGAAACAACATTTTGTTTGACATATCTATTCTTTCAATATGATGTGTTAAAATTTATGTATTTATTAATATATAATTTTTCAAATTATATATTAATATGTGCATATCTTAAAATATCCTAATTAAATTTGCACATGAAGTTTATGTTTAAATTAATTTAATATATCTTTATTAAGAAAATCTTAATGTGTGTTATATTACTTATATATAATGCACATTTTACCAGATTAACCTATTATAATGCATTATATATATCTTAAACTAAATTTCATATAAATATACATTCTAAATTTAAAATATATTATATATGTTCATATGTGTATATGCAGTTATACAAAGTATAAAATATATGAGTGAATAATTATATATATAATGTGATTAAAATTAATAAAAGTGTTATAGAAATTAGCTAATAATATACATATATAATATATACATTTTATATATCTTAATTTTAATATATGCATGTATCTTTATTATATATTGTTGACTTTATGTTACATTAAAAATATGTATATAATTTTAAGATGCAATTATATGTCAAATAATATAAAATACATTTTATATAATATAATAATTTAATTATATATAGTTTATATAATATAATAATTTAATATAATTAATATATGCATTTATATACACTTATATTAGAATTATATAATATACGTTTTTAATTATCTGTAATTAATACATATATATGATGCATTAAGACAATTTGGTGACATATATTAATTTATATTTAATTTATATCTATATAATGTAGTTATCCTGAAAAACCTTTCATTTGGCGATTTACCCCTCCAAATTAATCAAATTTCTCCTAAACCCTTTCTCAAAGGATCCTTTCACCTTCCCAAATATTTTCACCGTTTCATAAACCATCCACTAAATGATATTCAATATAATATTTTTAATTCAATCTCTTTAACATGAACAGTCACCAATGGGAATTTCAAGAGCTAGAGATTAGTTAATCTTATGAACCATTACAAAGCCAAAAAAAATGCAATGCTTCTTCATTTTTATGTTTCTGATAATTGAAAACCCTAACAATGCGAAGATGGCCGAGGAGGGTATCGGAGAGGAGGAAATGGCGAAGACCGAGGTCCACCACCACCCGTCGATGCCGGATGCCAAGGACCACTTCGACCTCCTCTTGGATCCCTTCCTCTTCACTGTTTTAACATGGTCTCCGACGGCAAGTCCTTCCATTTGAACTCATGATGAATGGTTGTTTTTATTTTGTTTTTTGGGTGAATTCCAATCAGGTAAATTTTTTTATTTTTTAAAATCTGGTTTGGGATTTAATCTATCAACTAGGACTTTTTTTATGGTACGTTTGGTTGCGCGATTGCACAGCGTTTGCGATTGCAGAAAGCTGCGTTTGCAATCATGCAACCAAACAGTTTTGCAATCGCAGTTTTAAACGCAGCGATTGCAGGCAAATAGTGTTCAAAAGCTGTGATTTTAAAAAGTTGAGAAAGTGAGCTTCCTGCGGAATCAATTTTGCAATCGCAGATTCTGCAGAATCAATTTTGCAATCGTGCAACCAAACGCATAGTATATTTTATTAAAAGAAGATTGTTATTATGTTTCTAGAATTTATGATGTGGGTCTCCAGTAAAATGTGATTTTGTTTGTTTGATCACAATATTGAGTTCAATTTCTTGATTTTATTTTTGTTAACTTTTAAAAAAAATCTCATGAATTTTTATGCTGATTTATGTTCGAAATGTATGCAGAAGTTGTCGCATGACTACTCACTGCAGTTTATCATAGTCTCAATCAAATAGGACATGGATAAACAAATATTGGCTGCAGTCTTCAGATTTTGCCTTCTTATTTGAAGGTTAGTATGCTCTATTCCTTGTTTCTCTTTTTTTTTTTCTGTGCAGCTACTGAGAGCTTTTTTTATATAGAAATTTCAGTTCCTAAGGCTTCTTATTATGTTTGATTTCCTTGATTCATTTTAAATTTTCTTGATCTATTCCAAATAAGTGGTTTAGTAACTAAAAGATCATGTTTATAGGGTGGATGCTTAGCGAAATATGTATTTTGATCTATTTCAAATCAGTGGTTTAATGAGTAAAAGATCATGTTCATAGGGTGGATGCTTAGTGGAATAAATTATTTATTTAATGCATATCTTGTGATTTTAATGATGCAGGTTAAAAACTAAAAGAACATGAGTTTGTGGTAAAATTCAAATTGACAGTGGAAAATTGCAACTTGTATTGCTGCTAAAATTTTTCACCTTTTGCTACAAAGTTGGGTTTGGACATATTTTACACTAAACTTGTAGGTTATACCGAATGTTCATGTTGGCTGGTTTCTGCTGGAAGGTGCATTCATTCAATGAATGCAATATTTTTTTGTAGCACTATTTTCACATATTCAGTAATTACCCTGTATTGTACAAATTACTTTCTTACTGTTGTTAATGTTGTCCATTCATAATATTAAAGTACTCAAAATCTCAAGTCATGTATGACTTAATTAACACTTGCATATCGTTTAACTGCACTACCAAATTTCTTTAATGAACATGAATTGTAAACTGAAGTTTTTTTTCTCTCTCCAAGGCATGTAATGTGGTCTCCCATCCTATTTTAATGATTATATATGAAGTGGAATTGTAATTGGACAAAGTCAACAAATTAGTTCAGTCAGAGGGTTTCAAGTTTTAGGGCCCCTCATCTTTACAAGGATTAAATCCAATGTTCTATATTTTCTAGGGACTTATTTGAATGTTAATTGGAGGGCCTCCATTAACTAAATGGAATATTTGTCTAAATATTCCCTTAAACAAAAATTTGACAGCGATTAAAATTGTTAACCGTACACAGTTAAAATTTTTCCTTATATGTTTTGCTATATTACGGTCATGCTCCATCATAAATTTGTATATTCAAGTTATATATTAATATATGTTATCTTTAATTTCCTGTGTTTGTTCCATAACTTTGTTTGTTAGACAACATTTTTTCCCTTTCCAATGCAACTTGTTCAAATTTGACATTTATTTAAGCTAGAAAAATAAACAAATTGTTACGTTTTAGTCAATTGCTTATTGCTGTGGATGTCAATTTTTACTTCATAGCTTGGAGTGTTATTGTTTTTGTATATTGTTTATGTTTGATAGATTTTGAGTTTTGATTTTTTATTTTTCTTGGATTCATAAGTAGAATATCTTTTTTTTTAATTATTTATTATTATTTTAATTATGTTATTGCATATTGTTGGAATGAATGTATGTCGTGAGGTTTGTTACATTGGGTAGGTCGGTACCTCAATCTAACCACAACTTTAAACAACAATTAATCTAAAATTCGACTCATTACCAAAACCTTTATTAACAGTACACTGAAAAATTATACATAAATGATTAATGTAAAATTTTTTTTAACTAATATTCCTTTATTATATTTCCATGAAGTAGTTCATGTGCAACGCACATGTACATAAACTAGTAAATAAATAAAAGTGTTTATGATTTTTTAATTAAAAGTATAATTTCCATGAAGTAGTTCATGTGCAACGCACATGTACATAAACTAGTAAATAAATAAAAGTGTTTATGATTTTTTAATTAAAAGTATAATTTTGATGAAGGCTGATTTTGGGAACGCACGGGGTTGGGTCTTCTAATGGGCTGTGAAATGATGGGGTAGTATAGATATGCTTTACAATGAAATAAATCAATGTTTTTTTTTTAATAAATGGGGTGGGGTGAATATCTAACGGGGTGGCTTTAAATACCCCCTTGGTACATATACAGTGACCATATATTAGAACTCTAGATTAGAATCGAAAATCGATATGTCTAATCTTGGACATAAGTTTATATTGATATGAAAAATAAAATATACATTGACATGCATTAAATTTTTTTTAAAAATAATATAATAATAATTTTAATACACTACGATAATACATTATATACCGTGCTATCAGAATATATAAATGATATTAATTTTTTTTATATAAATATTATAATAACAATTTTTATAAACTGCGGTAATGCATTATACGCTATCAGAATATATAGATGGTTAAGAAATTGTTTTTAAACTATAGACAGGACTACATAATAGATTGAAATTCAGGGCCGGCCCTGAGATAAGAAAATCTAGGTGGGGTCCTATACGAACTCATAAAATGGGGCCTTATATATGTATATTAAAAATTTTGAGTGAATATTTTAACTATGTTAGTAATGAAAAAATCAAGACTAAGAAAAAAAAAGATAATGATAATTAAAAATAAAATATAACAAAAAAAACTCTTTGAGTTCCTTTAAAAAGAAAAAAAATCACAAAAATAAGATCATTTCTTTTATAGAAAATAAATAAATCTCCATAAAATAGGAATATACTAAAAATATATTAAATATATAAAGATACGGATGAGATTTTTTAAAAATCACAAAAAAAATACTTTGCATAATGATGTCAACAAAGATTACATTTTCAAAGAAAACTTATAAATTTAAAATTTAAAATAAATAGGAAGATATATTCAAGTTATTTTTTTTTTAAATTAACTTTAGAGTGTTGTTACACACAATTTTTATTCCAGCCTCAATTCCAGTCCCATATGTGTCGATAGAAAATTATCAGAACATATACTCACCTTAGCAGGGTTTATATGCTTCGATAAGGATTTTTTATAAATGTATATATGCAATTTATTAAAATATATGTTTATTTTTTAAAAAAATTGTATCTCATTAAATGATGTATACCATTTAAAAAAAAATCAAAATACTTGTGGATTGAATTTAGGGTTAAAAAATGGACTGGATATAAAATTATCATTAATTTTAATGTCAAAAATTCAATATAAAAAAAAATTCCTGAATTTAGAGGCTCTCTTTGAAAAATGAGCCCTAGGCGGTTGTCTACCCGGCCTATAGTTAGAGCCGGTCATAGATTGAATGTATCAATACTCATTAAGATGATCACCGACCTATGTAATAGGTCCATATGACAGTCAATAACAAGTTTTTAAACTTTTTTCTTGACCTGTTGGCACACCATACCTAGAGGAGGATTTTAAATTGGATGTTTTTCTAAAGTCAGAGAAGTATTCATGTCCGTGGTCGTTTGATTTTATCATCTCAGGACATATAAAATTAAAAAGATTAAAAAAAATGATTAAAATTTAATTAAATCCTAATTTTAATTTTACAATATGATAGAATATTTTAATCATAATTCATATGCTTGAAGTGAATAATATCATACGAATAACAAACATGTTAGTCAATTTAATTGTTCAATGCATGTTAGACTTAACCTGAACCAGTGTATGTGAGCCTATAAAATATTTATTCAGCTCATGGACGAAATATATACAACAGAACAATCATAGATTGAAATTTTTTTATTTGGTAATTTTTTGTTTTATCTAAATGCAAAAATCATTTTTTATTTATATCAGATAAATTTAAATATAATGACAAAAATAGAATGATATTTCATTTCTGTATTAGTTGTTTGTATTTGTAACGTTAAAAAGATGCATGTGAAAATTAATATATTATGAGATGTGCATGAAAGTGTGAACGAAGTGATATAAATATTTAAAATGACATAAAATAATTTTGATTCTATTAAAAAATAGTTAATTTATTAATTCACATATGAAAGTGTAAAGCCACACACACAAAAAGGGTTGCGCACAAAAAAAATTATTTTGAACCCTATTGACTTGGGCGTTAGAGGTTTTTACCCTTTTTTTTTTTCAGGTCCCCTCTTCTTCGTGTCGATCAATCACGTTCCCTCTTCTCTGTGTCGATCGATCATCGGACGAAAAAAATGCTCCATCTCTCTCAAACCTCTCTTCACAAAGTGCAGTCCTCCCCTTTCGACAGGAACTAATTCATTCTACATAATCTTATGTGCAGGCCGAAAAAGATATATATATCATAAAAAGGATTGAGCGTCATATTTTTCTTTTCATAACTAAAAACACTTTCAACATTTTCATTAATAAAACTATTTTGGGGACTTCTAGTACTTAAAAATCAAAATCCAAAAAAAGTAAAATTTAAAAATTTTCGTTTAGAACCTATACTTATTAAAAAAATTGATTTTGTAGAGCACGCATGTGTCACCGGTAACCCCATCTACAACTCCCACTTAAATTCCCTAACTAATTAAGCAAGTGTAACCAAAATCAACAGTACCTTTAACATAATGTAATTATATGCGCTTTGCCGCTGCCATGTGAACAGTGTTTGGGCAATATATAAATTGACAGACTTGATTAAAAGCATATGGAAATCAGGTCATGTCATTGTAATATACTGTAATGGATTTACTAGGCCCCTAAATTATGTGCCGTCCTATAAAAGATCTCCATCTTTTACCTAGAGCTTGCTTCCAGCAGCAACGGTGTTGCAACAAGTTTACAATCATTCATACCAAATTTTGATAAAAGACCCATTGAATATTTTAATTGATTGAGAAAGAGACCATGCCCAACTTTTATTGTTTTTTGATTGAGAAAATGACTGAGGGTGCCCAAATTCTTCATATCAAATCTTGGGGTGAGATCATGTATCACGAGTCGATAGTTCCCAAATCATCTTTGGTAATAATAATGAGATCATCAACATGAACCAATAAAATTTCTCTTTTGAGTGCCATGTTCATGGAAGAATATTGAGGGACCAGCATGACTATTAGATAAGCTGGTGAAAATAGATGAGAGCTTAAACTGTTGAACCATGCCCAAGGAGATTGCTTCAAACCATATACAGATTTTTTTTTAATTTGCAGACGTGAGGAAGAATTCGGATTAACAAACCTAGGGGGTTGAGCCAGATAGGCCTCCTCCTTTAGATCCCTACGTAAGAAGGCGTTTTGTATGTCTAGCTGAAACAAAGGCCATTTGTGAGAAACTGCAATTGTTTGAGTTTGACTACAGGACTGAATGTCTCTTCATAGTCAATGCTCTGTTTTTGATGGTAGCCTTTAGCTATTAATCGTGCTTTATAACCTTGTTTAATCAAAGAATTAAGTAAAATCTAGTATGTTACAATATAATATCTAAGATATTTGACTAGTCAAAAGGAGATCCCTGATTTTGTGGATGAGATAGTCTAACTCATTCTACACAATTAATTTTTCAGATTGGTTGGATAGTTGTTATCACTAATTACTAGTGATGGTCTCTGTCCAGTATAGTAGTATACACACACGATTTGCGTTTCTTCATTTTGGTATGTGGATTCAACGTTTTATTTGGCAAGAAGACGTGTTCTTGTTTCTGACTCCACATAATTAGTTCGGTTGCCCTCTGAAGTAAATTTTCTAATATAAAGAATTTTTAAGAAGAATTTTCTATGGTTTAGGCCACAATTTTTTTTTTGCGATTTTAGCTTTTTGAAAAACTAAAGCTGTTACTAAATAGATCAACTTACATACAAAACAAGTATTAGATTTTGTTAAAGGACTGTATCTTGAAATCTGTATTTCATAAAACAACTCAAATCATTACATTCTAAAATACCATGTATAAAACAGCTAAAAGCTGCTTTGCAAACCGTTTTTCCAAACGCACTCTAAATATCCAATGGAAAATACATAATTGCTACTGCAAATTAGATACGGGGGTGTTATAGGGCTTTTTCGCTGTCAAACCTTATATTTAGAGCACTTTTACACTTTTTATCAAAGAGTATATTTATGTTTACTATTTTTAAAAGAATAAAAAAATGTATGATCTTAATTTTAGATTGTAAAAATTAAATTACTAAGTATAACAATTTTCTTATATTAATTTATTATCAAATATTCAATTGTCACATAATTTTTTTGGTGAAATCATATCCAAATGTCATGTTGAGTTCTCCAGAATCTCACACGGTAATCAGTAATCACTAGAACATTTTGTTTTTTTTTTTGTTGAACCGGAAGGCCTGATTGTGTAGTATCAATCACCATGACACATTAATTAATTGTCTATTTCAACCTCTTTTAAAATGTATGTTTAAAATTTTGCTAAAAAAACTTGATAAAAATTAACGGCGAAAAGAAAGAATAACTTTTATTTCATCAATGATGAAAACAGTCACGTGTATCCAGTATCACCCACCAATGTGCGCCAGTATCACCCACCAATGTGCGCAGTGATGGAGCCATGATTTTTATAAAGGGGGGTCTAATGTGACATATAAATATTTTTTAAAATTATATCATTATGTTTTTTATTTCAATAGCATAGATTAAAAATACGTATAAAATGAAATGAAGGCATTCATATAAAACATATCACTGAATAATTATAAAAAATAATTATTATATTTTAAAATGATATGTCATATTTCATATTGACAATTCATATAAAAAAAATGTCAAAACATAAATCTAATAAGCAATACATACCTTTAAATTTGACTTCGATGAGGTTTCATATTCTGAAAATGTTTAATGATTTGATTATTTTAGATATTTATACAAATATTTTAAAATTTAAATAAATTAGTAACAATGATAATAAGGTAAAAGAAAAAAATTATATACCTTTAAAGTATTGATTGAAGAGAAGAGAGGATTATAGATTGTAGATTCTCAATTGTGAGACATTTAATGGAACAAAAAGTAAAAATTATTTAGAGGTGAAGATTGATATTAGAAACAGTTGAGATATAAAAGAAAAAATAAAAAAAGAGATTCAAAAATTTATTTTTTTCAAGATGGGCACCTAGGTGAAGACGTTGAGAAGTGGAATCCGTGCTTCAATAGCTGTTTGTGGGATATGGATAAAATGAAAAAAAAGAGTTAAAAATTATGTGAGTGATTGTTTTAATTTTATTTTATTTAATTGTGAGTGATTGCTGTTTAGGGAATTTCATATGTAGGTGGGACTTATGATTTATTGACCCTAATTAAAATTAACTTACCATAAAAAATTAAAATGACCTAAAAATAAATGAAAAGGACATGAAAATAAATAAATAAAATCCAGGAGGGGCCCATGCCCCCCCCCCCCCCCCCCCCGGTCCTATGGTGGCTCCGCCACTGAATGTGTGCGCGATCTAAGCTTGATTAGTTAGCTGACATCTTATATCCCCATAAGAAAGATCAGGGTATCTAACCTAACACGTACAAATATTCTTTGTGTACGTAGCTACGTATCATCCACTTAAAAAAACAAAAAAATGTGTGTGGGGACCATGCACGCATAAAAATTAAAAACCTACCGCACTATAAAATCCTTTTCCACGTTATCTCTGATTATTTTCAATTTCATGTTCATCCGAATCTTTACCTTTACAAGAGTATTTGGATCTACTTTGATGTCATCAAGCAACTACAAATATTCTTCACCCAATAAATTGAATAAAGTGATGTTGGACAGGAAAATCCCATGCACCTCTCATTATTTTTATATTTATCATAATACCAAAAATTGTTTGTTATGAAATAACATATTTATTTTAATAGTTTTAAAATATTATTTTGCGTTATTTTTATAAAAAAATATTTTATAAAATAATATTTCACTTAAGTTAGAACTTTCAAATGATCTCGTGCATTTAAAAATTAATAACTAATATAATTGTGGAATTATCATTCTAAAAGTCATGCATATATCTACCATCACTTTATAGTTTATTCAACACATCTTTAATTTATCTGGGATAACACAAAAAAATTATATATATATATATTTTTATAAAATCAAAGAAAACCATTAACAAAAGTTTATTAATCTAAATAGATAACTTTATATGTTGCTTGCAAGAGCTAAATATAATTAAATTAAGTGATTTTTATTTTTAAGTGCCAGTAAACTATGCTATTTAATTATCGATCCCTCCCTTCGTCATATTTTCTTTTTTAAGCCCCCAACTTTAAATGCTGATTTTGTTATTAGTCCTTCCACCAAACGTCCATTTGTTTGGACTGACAAATAGTTGAAATTCCTAAACCACCATTTAAAATTTTTATTTTTAAGTCTCTATAAATTAAGCTATTTAGTTAATGATCCCTCCCTTATTCATAATACATTTTAAGTCTCCAAATTCAAATAAAATTTTCATTATTAGTCACTGTGCAAAATGTCACTCTATTTGGAGCTAATGGATAGTTAAAATTCTTAAACTACCTATCCCCTAAATGTAAGAAACCCCCAGTGAAACCATTTTTAACATTTTTATAACCAAAAAATCAATTTTATGGTTCAATCTATCTTCAATTTTCATCATTTGATATTTCAAATCAGTGATGGTGTGGAGTGACGTAACTAAGATTCTATAACAATAGAAAAAAATTAAAAATGAGATTTCAAATACAAATAAATAAATAAAAACTAAAATAATAGTAAGTTAAATGTAAAATAAATAAATAAATATATAATTTAAATATGATAGATTCTCATAAAATTATTAAATCTCTAAATAAATATAAGTTTAAAATCATGCATAATAAAATTTTCATTGACTGTATACATGCAATTTTTCTAATGGCATCTAAATTTTTAAATTTAAAATCCTACACAATCAAAATATGTGATTTGATATATCATATTTTTCAATCAAGAAAAAATCATTTAAATCAAAATTCAATAACAAAAAAATCTATAAAAGTTGCTTATGTAATCATTTTTCTTCTACTTATGTAATCAATCCTAATTAGACAGTTAATACTACAAGATAATGCAATATGAGTTTGGGTGAGCATATGTAGTGTTGAATAACACTGAAATTGTCACTAAACACTTAGCATTGCAAATACAGTTTTGTTTTAGATATATCATCAAATATTTTGAATAAAAGTTCTAAATATTAAAATACTTATAAAATCATACAAACATTTAGTCGATGGATTAATAAGAATAATACATTTGAAGTTAGAGACTTAAAATGAAATATGAAAAAAAGTCGTCGTAGATTTCTTCCTCTGCGAGCCTTATATATTACTACTTCTTTATTCTGTAGATCTATATATATACGGCTGATGATGAAGAGTTGTAAGAAAATATGGAGGTCGAAAGGCATAAAAGCATTCTGGATGTGGAGGTGTAGAGGAAAGACAAAGTTGCTACAATCCGCTTTTCGAAACAGAATAACAAAATATTCAACATAGACGATATCCTCCGGGATCTCACCCAGCAATACAACTGCACAGGCAAAAAAGTCCAGGAGAAAGAATGGAGACATGTACATGATATCACCCCCACCATACATGCGGCTTCTATAAAAAAAAAAAAAAAAAAAAAACCTTAACTAAAAGTTAATTACAGTAGGAAAAAAAAGTCTCTTTTTTTTAATAAAGAAAAACTTGGCTTTTTAGGAATTGAGTTTATTTAGATAACGTTTGAAAATATGTTTGAACATGTTTTAACTATAAAAAGTGAAAAACACAATCAAAATACAAAAAGCAAACTTAATTTTAAAAATTACTTACATCTACAAAAAAAAAATATGCTTTTTTAAAAAGCGTGAAAAATGAGCTTCCTAAAAATCGAGTTTATTTAAATTACTTTATTCAAAATCCTACTTTTTCAACACGTTTCAAACGTAGCCTAAGGTCTAAGGACTAATTTGAAATGGGTTTGAGAGTTAGTTTTTTCAAAAATTATCTCTGCATAAATTTTTAAAAAGCTATCTTTTGGACTTTTTTTTTTCAAAAATGTGCCTACAGCTTTTAATTTAAGTTACAATTTTTTTTATATAGTTTGTTACAAGTTTGAGAAACTCAACTTCTTGCAAATCTAGGAGTCCTCGACCCGTTTAAACGGGTTTTAAATATATATATATAAGATGTCGCCCGTGAATTAGAAGTTTGCGGACGGAGAGAGGGTCATCAAATGAGTGGCTCAGATTCAAACAAACAAAAAAAAGTTCACTGATCTATCACCCAGTTAAGCCTGACCAACCCCCCCAACCAACCCCCAACGCAACCCAACTCAACCCAAATCTAACCCAACCCAACCCAACCCAACCCATTCTCTCTCTCTCTCTCTCTCCCTCACAGAAAATGAAAGAAGAGAAAGACCCATCTCTCCCACTCGTTCCCTCTCTCTTCCCTTTCTCTCCTATTTTTTTCATTTTCAGATCTTCATCTCCTCCTCCCTCTCCTTCACCTCCCAACATTCACTCCCCGTCCCTCACCTCCTGGAACCCTCTCCCTCACCTACAAGCACCCTCTGCAGGCCCCTATTGCCACCCCCCCACCCGATCTGCCCCCGCCCCCCTCCCCGTGCGATGACCAACCCTCTCTGCCCGTAAAAATCTTTTAGGGGTGTTTTTATCTTTTACATAGACCAATTTATCTTTACGATTGTTTATAAGGACTATAATGTCAATCCAATTAAATGTAAAAGTCTTTCAGGTGCAATTTTATCTTTTACGGGGACAAATTTATCTTTATGATTGTTTATAAGTACTACAATGTGTACACAATTTAATGTAAAAGTCTTTGAGATATTTTACAGAGACTAATTTGTATTTATGACTGTTTATAAGGATTTCAATGTCTACACAATTATATGTGATGGAATATTTCGTTAAGTTTGAATGAAAATTTAACTCAGTGATGATAATTAATTGGATTTTTTTAGTGTTCAGGGACTCGTATGCCTATCACAATTTAATAGGGACTTAAATAGGTTTTTCTATGTTTGTAGGAACTTATATATCTTTAACCCTAAAAAAATCATATCTTAATTATCACATCAAATTACTTATCTAACACCTTTTATACATCAATAGGGCTCACATATAAAATCAATTTTTTATACTTTATTTATATTTTATTCTTTATCAATTAAATAACTCAACATTATTCTTACATTTTCCAATGAGAATAAAAAATACACAACCAAACAGAAAATCTCTTATTCATGTAAAATTGTTATCTACACTGACATAGTTATCTATTCAAAATAACTCAATTCTTCAATCCAAACGGAGTCTAAGGCCCCGTTTAGCTAGCAGAATAGGGGTGGAATAGGAGAGGAATTGAGGAGAATAAGCTAAAAAGGTGTTTTGGTAGACGGAAGGGGGTATAGCTATGCGGAATAAGGAGAGAATAAACTGGTATTTGTATTCTAAGTCCGCCCATGGAATTGTGTTATTCTTCCACTAGAATAAGGGGACCCACCTATGAAATCACATATCATCACATCAAATCACCTGTCATCACCTCTTATACATCAATGGGGCTCACATGTCAAATCAACTTTATACACCTTATTCTCATCTTATTCTTTATCAATCAAGCACTCCAACCTTTATTATTACGTTTCCCAATGAGAATAACTGAAAACACAACCAAACACAAAATCTCTTATTCCATTGATAAAGTCAACAATTCCTGGAATAGGTATAAACCCCAAAATAGCTTATGCCTCTATTCAAACGGGCCCTAAGCCCCCGTTTGAAATGGGGATAGATTTTATTCTAGGGTATAGATTTATCCAAGCATAAGTGAGTATAAATAAGGATAAAGTGATTTTGTGTTTGGTTGTGTTTTGAATTATTCTCGTTGGTAAACGTAAGAATAAATGTTTTGTTGTTTGGGTAAAATGTGAATAAAGTATGGATAAGGATTTATAAAAAGTAAAAAAGTAATGATAGTTGATTTGACAGGTGATTTATAAGAGGTGATGACAGTTGATTTGACAGTGGGCCCACATATTCTTTGGGTGGAATAACCATGGATAACTTTAATTCCAGGGGTTGATTGGAATCCATATACCACTTTATCTGGGTTTATTCTAGCATAATTTATCTGGGGTTATCCGGGGTAAACAAACGAGTAAAACTTTTTATCCGGGGTTATCCGGGTTTATCCGGGGCCTTATCCCCGATCCAAACATGGCATAAAGGTTTTTCTTATACTTTATGTTTGTCACGGCCGGACCCGAAATCACCCAAAAATGATGGGGCCGAAGCTAATTTTCATTACGGGGCCCTATTTTTTAAAATTGTTTTTTAAAATTTTACATAATTGATACATACTAAAATACACATCACAGTAAAAAAGAAAAAATAACAAAAATCATAAACACAATACACTTGTTTGAAAAAGTAAAAATAATATAAATAAAAAATAAACAAGATAAAATCCTAATAACCAAGATAGCGGATAAAAAAGAAATGGATAAGTTTTTAAAAATAAAATGAAATAATTCAAAAATCAAATAAAAATCCCACCAAATAATTAGTAATAAGAAAATTTTTTGGGTCCCACACCATGTGAGGTTAGCTAATGCATTGGTTGCCTTGGCCCAATGCCGACCATGTGTTGAGAGCATAGAAACAAAGTATTCCGTACTTTTCTGAATATTCGTTAAAATACTTCGATTAGACATCAAACGTACAAAACGTGCCGTACTGAACATAATGCATATTAAATTCAATTATATATATTAATGCTTAAATTTTGTAGAAAATAATCTAAGTATCACCGTACTTTTTCATATTTATCCCGTATGATTTACAAATGTACACGTACCGTATCGAACATGACATTGATCGAATATTTGCCATACACGAACTTTGTAGGGATTTGAAAAATGTTATATTCTTACATATAGGGATTTGAAAAATCAAAACAAAATGATAATTAATTGTTTTTTTTAAAAAGAAAAATGACCCTTTCGATTTTCATCATAAAACAAAATGATAATTGTGAGTTTTTTTTGTTTTGGCTTGCTCCGTTACGGGTCTCTTTGTAGATCCTGTAATAATAAATAAAACTAAAATTATGATTGTGTAATAAATTCCTTCTCTTGTTAGGGTATTTTGGTTCTTCCTGACGATTGTGGCATGGTGTGATTTGTTTTTCATCCATTGCAGTGGTGGTTCTGTTTTTTATTTTTTCCAAGTCAAATGCTAAACAAAAAAAGTTTATTGAATTGTATTGCAAACAGTTGGTGATGTGAAAATTGTGTTGAAATTAAAATATTAGGAATTGTGAAACTTAAAGGTGTGTGTTTACCCCCACCCCCAAATCACTCCACCCATTAAAAAAATTAAACTTTTTAGGGTGGGGGAGAAGAAATAAAAAGAGAGACAGAACGCAATAGGTGGCCGGAGGGCCACGATAGTAGACGAAAGAGGTGAAGGTGTGTAGAGGAGGTCAGTGGCGGTGGGTGGAAGCAGGCGATGGTGAGAGAACCATGATTTGTCTCTTTTTATCTCTCTCTCCCCTGCCACCGCTACACTCTCTGCGTCCACTGTCACCATCCGCCCATCACCACTCCCCGGTCTCTCTCTCTCTCTTCCTCTTTTTTTCCCCTTTGTCATTAATCCCACCCCCAAATTTTTTTTTGAGGTGGGTAAACGATAGAGAGTGCATGGTAGTAAACAACTCATTAATTGAACAGAAAGTACCACATGTAAATAAAATAAAAAAAATATGTGCTTCTTTTTAATTATGGATGTATGAAAAAAAATTAACTCTTACTATCATTTAATTGCTATATGCATGTACAAGCTAAGTGGCAATAGATCAAGGCACTTCCTTACTTTAATATCATGTACTAGAAGGAAAAGAAAAGCAAATATGAAAACTAAGAACATTCAAAAAGGGAAAAAATAAGGTTTATTGATCAAGATTAGCATGATGTGCAAACCGGTGACAACTTGCTAACCTATATACCATGTAGTCCAGATCCAGTCAGGTATGTGTTTGGTTAATACCATCAATATCGAACTGCACAACTTATGAATTGAACTACATAGCATATGAATCAAAGTGCACAATCAATTATTGTGTCACTCTTCCATTGGATCCGGTCAGGCCTAGGTTTAGTCAGTACAATTACTATCCAATATGAGAGTGATGTTCAGGTCGGGAAAATACTTTTTGGGTAAAAAAAAACTGTAGTTTAATGCATAGATTTTGCAGTTTGATATTGATGTTACTGATTAAACTCAGCTCAGCTGGTCTACCTGGATTTGGTCTCCCTACCATGTTGGTATTGGAAGTTGACTAACAAATGGATCCGTGACTTGTGACACATTAAAACCCATCACATGAACACACAGGCCAGTGAACAAAACAATTAATATCCCACAAAACTTGAGCCACATCTAGGCGACTAATGAATATTACCATTGTAAAATCAAATAAAAATAATAATTGAAACATATTCGACAATTAAACTCTCTGTATCCAACTTGATTCAATCAAAGTATCAGACTATAAGCTGCACTCGGCCGGCGGCGTTGGGTACCTCTCACTGTCCGTACAGTAATCATAGATGACTAGATTCCGGCCGACCCAGCCGGAATCCTCCTGTTGTGTCTCGGAGAGGCTCCAGGCCTCATATTGATCCCACCAATTCTGGGTTGTTGTTGAAACACAGGCCGGGTATGGGTCCTCCCACTGGCAAGCGTCGGCGCTGAAATCCTTGTACGACGACACGAACGGCGCATTCTTCCAGTCGGTCTTCTCCAGTCCCCCCCTCGTCGCCCAGTCGTCCGCATTCCATATGCTCGAGAACACCGTCATCGGTTTCGTGTTCGGGAAGAAGTTGTTGGGCTTGTCGTTGTTTTTGTAGGTCCGTACTGGGACTCTGTCCACGAAGAACCTGCGAATCAAACTTTAATTAGTTGGCTAGCACTTCCCCTCTCCATAAAGAATATCAGAATATCAAATCCAGGAGCAGAAGATACATGTGGCAATATGTGCAAGTTCAAATCGAGGTTCGAATGCTTGAAGATAGGAATTGAACCTGTTTGAACACGGTTCATACTAGACTTCAAGCATTCATATGACATGTCAATGTACTCCTAGAATATGTGCGACCTCATTTTGAACTATGCATCCATCCATTCAATCAACAAATCATGAATCCAGAAACACTCACACTATGTGGTGACTGTTCCATAGGATCGAGTAGGTGTGGAAGTCCTCGGTGGGATCAAACCATAGCGAGTGTCGCATCTCCCGCCCTCCGACGCCGCTCTTGTACACGTTGGTCTGTATCGTGTAGGGCTGGCCCGTCCGGTTGCCGAGGAACTCGAAGTCTAGTTCGTCCCTTTCCGGCCCTGCATCAGAAGCCATCTGCAATGCAACCAATTCAAATCAATCTGATTACCCAAGCTGATGTAGACCAATTACAAAAATGATAGAACTGATATGACATGCCGTCTTGTGATTGGATCTGGATAACTGATCTACTTACATAGTATGCGGTGACGATGCCGGCAGAGTCCCCTCCGACGAGCTTGAGCTTCATAGAGAACCATCCGAACCTGTATTGGTTCTTTGTTTGGAAACCACAGCCTGCTTTTTTGTCCAAGTAGAGAAACCAGACCTGGCCATCTGGGGAGGTCTTGAAATGGTCCTCTGCTCCTGTTATGTCAAATGTCTCCTTAAACTGGAAAGATCCATCCGATGCCGCCGTCGCCGCTACCGAAATGCAGAGAAAGACTGCTAATGGAAGAGCCCACCTCTCCATGTTTGATCCTCTCCAGAAATGGGTGGTGGTTTCTATTAAAGGGTGCTGAAGCTGTTTTGAGAATTTGACATTCAACATACATGAATGTGTTGTGTGTACTTAAAAAAGCAGAGCAGAGCATAAAATAAGCGTGTTGTGTTTTGTGTGTGTGAGTCCACCACACAATAACAAATATGTTGTATGCTAACAAATATGTTGTTCGCTAACAAATATGTTGTATTTGTATTAATTTGACTATCTGATATCAAACGAATATCCGATCTAAACATTCTCATTTAGATTTCAATATTTATTTGAAATATATAAAACATCTAAAACGTATACACATGTATGGATATTAATTCAAGTGTATCAACACTTCTCGTGGAGGGTAGGAGGTGTCGGCGCTGCGTGGAGGCAGGACAAGTGACCGTGTACGTTTTAGCTCCATGGGGTTAGGGTGCTAGGTTTTCCTACTTTTTTTCTTTATGTTTTCGGTCTTTTATTATTCCATATTTAAGTCTATTTGTAACTCAATCTGGATTAGTTATGAATGAACTACCATTTCAAAAAAAAAAATCTCGCGTTAAAAAAAAAATCATATATTTAATATTTAAAATATGTAAAAACTCTAACAGTTATTAACTCTATAATATATATACATAAATCATTATCTAAAGATAAAGAAAATAACATGAGGATTAAGAATAAAAATGATAATATATATATATAATAAATAAAATGCAATAACATATTTCATACTCATATTTTTATAATATGAAATCAGTTCAGATAATTGACATTTTTAAACTACATGTTTAGTGGAATGTACAGGATTGGGTGTGGTGTGGAGGACTCATACAAGAATCTTTTATTTTTTTGAAAGACAGATTTGAATATGGAAATCCAGGCTGACAATAGGCTGGATTTCAGAGGGGGTGGGACAGGGAAGAACATGGTACATGTACAATATTTTTATTATAGTGTCAATTGCAAGGGATTGTGTATGATTGGATATATAATAATGAGAAGGTTTATTGGGTCCCGTTAAAAATGATTTTTTTTTAAATGAAGTGTTGTGACTTCTGAGTGAATGGAAACCGGTGAAGAGCTATAAAAGCAGCTTTTGGGTTTGGGGTAAAGCAACCGACATGCTGCTGTGTGTTTTAAATTTTACTGCTTCTGATGGTTTTTATCTCCTTATTTTTGGAGATTTTTATTTTTAAGTCCCATAAAAATGTTTATTTAAAAATCGATTCTTTCATTCTTCATATTTTTTTAAGTTCCGTATTCAACCGCCTATTTAGTTTTTAGTCTCTCCGTTAAATGTCCGTCCATACACCGTTAATTTGTGAAATGTGATTTCTTTTTAAGTCGTTGTAAACTATGTTATTTAGTGATTAGTCCTTCTCTTCTTCATATTTTACAGGGATTGATCACTAAATAACATAGTTTACAGAGACTTGACACTAAATAACATAATTTACAAGAACTTAAAAATAAAATCACATTTTACAAATTAACGGTGTATAGACGAACGTTTGATGGAGGAATTAAAAACCAATAGACAGTTGAATATGGAGACTTAAAAGGAAATATGAAGAAGTGAGGGACCGATCCTTTAATAGACATGTTTACAGGGACTTAAAACAAAAAAAAACCCTTTATTTTTAAAACTTGAGGGATTGGGCTTTTATTTTTGGTTCAAAAACAAATAAAATAAAATAAATCCTGTGTTCAGTTATATATAAGCATTTTACGTTAATATAAGAATAATTAATACATCAGTTTTCATGTAATAAATTGTTATTGTACAAGGAGCCTATTGTATGTGTCCGACCTAATTTGGCAAGAAGAATATGATTTTGATTAATAATTATTTCAATTTTAAGGGATAAACAGTGTATTGACTAATTGTGTTGAGATCGAGACAAAATGAGTGGATAAATATTATTATATCATTTACGTGGAACAAAAAAGACATTTTTTTTTCAAAATCAAACTAAAATTTATTATAATAAAGTTATAAAACAATCTAAGTTGTTATATGTCACTTATATCTCTTTATCCACCGTTTTATCCACCCAGTCAAATAAGGTTTTAAGATATTTTGGGTTTTTTTGTTTATCAAGATCGGATCTCCGCAGAGGCTACCAAAGCAAACTGCCTACGGCCCCCTCTCTAAAAAAGCGTTCAAAATATGGGATATGTTTTTGTGTATATTAAACATTTTTTATATAAATTTATTTTTAAAAAAATATAAACATGTTCATTCATCTACTTAAATTTTTTAATTTTAAAAATCTTTTCCATATTTTTTATTATTATTTTATAAGATTTATTTATCTGTTTATAAAAAAATGATTTTTTAACAACAAATCCCTTGGTTTAAGGATTTTTTTTTTTAAAAGAAAAAAAAGAGTTTTACAGTTTAGTTTTCCGATTTTTGCTTTATTTTTTTGTTGTTTTGTTTTTTTGTTTATTTTTTATCTTTTTTTGAAACATAAGTTTTTAAATTTGTTATTGTTCATTTTTTATTAGACTTTTTTGTTTTAACCTTTTAAAAAATACTTTTTTACATTCAATTGTTTTTTTACATTCAACCTATTTTATAAGTTGACCCAGGATCTCATTGATACGAGGGCCGGCGCTGTTGTTTATTTACATGTAGTTTAATTAACTCTTACGTAAATGATGTTTAGGTTCATTCTATCAATTATTAAACCAATCACACTAACAGTTCCCTACATCTCCATTATTACATAACATTAGATTTGACATTGATGTATACCCATCACTTAAATGATGTCTATAATTTTGTGATGTATCATGAATATAACGTGAACATGTATTCACGGGCAGTACTGTTTATACTGAGTAGATGATAGTGACGGAAAGGATGAGTTGAATGGGTTTTCGCCGACACATTCAATCATATTTGCAGTAATTTTGTGAAAATGTGAATTGGACTTACCAGTATTATTTGTGAAAAATATGAAAATGAGTTATATGGCATTTTTTGTGAAAACGTAAAGGTGAGTTTTTTATATATTTTTTAATAAATTAAATGATATGATTTATAAAAAAATGTGAAACATTTTTAACGAGATATACATATCTCATTACTTTGGCCGTCTTGACAGCATTCGTATAATAAAAGCAATAAAAATCTGATGTTGAGTAAAAAACTCTACCGAGAAATATGAAACTGTATTTAGAAATGTAAAAGTAATAGAATAAATTTTCCATGAGAGGAATCAAACATTAACAATCATTACAAGCCTTTGGGCTGATGTATGGAAAGGGCACGGGCCCATAGATCGGGAGTACAGTTGGGCTTATAAGGACAGGCTCCCACTGTAGCCCATAGCCCAAGCCCATGTTCTAGTCTTAAATTATGTTAGGACAGTATCACCATTAGGTGCTCATGAACAAATAAGTTTGTATTGGTCTCAGTTTTGCTTATACCAGTAGTATTCTATCCACTGTATATATGAGACTTTGCAACCCACCAAGACCTTTACTAAATGAAATTATTTATATAAATGGAATTAATAACAATCCCGTGAAATGATTTAATTATTCTTTTTGAACTGATGAAATATTGATTCAAGGATTAAAACTATCAATGAGAACATAATGAAGGGATCTATATATTTTGTGATTTTACTGGGATTTTTTTTTCTGATTAAAGTTTTCATACAATGATAGCAAACTTTAATTTTTCCTCTTTTTGTTTTTAACACTACCCTGAATTGAAATGTAATGTTATCAACAGAAACTTCTTCCTCGAGAAACTCCATATCCATTTCTCCTCGGTTTTCCAACCCCACCTTCACAAGTCTATGTTAAAGGATATACCATGCACGCATCATAGATTTATATCCACAACTTTATATTAATGAAGGAAATATACATCGATCGTCTATCATTTTATGTCCACAAAACTCTCCCATACAGTAGGCACTGGCGGAGCCAGATAGGTACGAGTGGGGGCAGCTGGCCCCCACTCAATTTTTGCAAACCAAGGCCCATATGTAGAATGAAACTTTAAAGATTGGTTATATTTCTTTTCTTGTTTGTATACATTAGAGATAGCTCTTTTGAGGGCATGCTAATCCAGTAGAAATAACAGTCTTGACTTCACGTTGTTATTGAGTTTTAGTTTGGTGAAATTTGATGGACTTAAAGATAGAAAAAAAAGTTTTAATTGTTATAAAAATGTTTGACATTGATATTTACAAAAATAACATGTATTATTTTATTTTAATTTTTCTTAGTTCCCTTTTGATTCAACATTAAAAAAAAGTATATATGGGGCTAAAGAGATTATTGAGTTAATATTTTTATATATTTGAATAAATATGTTTTTCTATATTTTGTCTTATCAAAATATAATTATAATTTTGAATTAATACATTCACTAAGGTTCCGTTTAGAAGCGGATTTGAGTAGCTTTTGGATTTGCATGAATCTATTTTTCCTAAACCCATTTCCAAACAGAAAAATTGAGACCAAAAGTTATAGATAGATTATGTGAAAAAATACCTAAAACCTGAATGTTCCAACAGCTGTGGAGAAACAACTTTTTGTATGATAAGTTTTAAATTTAGCTTTTACCTAAAATCAGTTTTACAATCGTGCAATCAAATGCAACCTAAATATCATTTGAGAGTTGATGCTATAACATATACATATTGCAATTTATTTATATTGAATAAATATTTTTTTTCAAGATAAAACATATTCTTCCTTCATCCATTTTTAATTCTTCTTAGGAAATAAACATAGTTCAAAGTTTTTAACAATAAGTTACATGGCCATTAAAAAAAATTCTCTTTTAAATAAAATTAATTAAACACATTCTTCATGTAAATGTTTTTTGTTAAAATTTGCCCCCACTAAACTATATTCCTGGCTCCGCCATTGACAGTAGGTTTTTTTTTTCTGTTGTAACAAAAGAGTCTTCGAAGATCAGAGTCTTCGAAGATCATCTTATCTTCCTCGAAGTGCCAAAAACTCTTTTTCAATCGTCACCAGATCCGTGCAAGGAAATTAATCAAAATTTCAAACCAAATTGAGATAGCAATATGGGTCATAGAGATGTTACATCATCATCTCCTTATTTTGTCTCTCATGCATCACTTGATCTTATCTACTTACACATGCACTCGTGTTATTATGAGTTTATCCTAAGGAAAATTGTAGGCCAATCAATCAAAGTATATCTTCAATTGAAAGATGCACGAATTCATGTGTGCCTTCAAAATGAGAGCTACGCTCCATATTAAACGGTCTCTATCAATGAATATTCACGAGTAAATCCTCTATAAATGAATGTATATTTTCTTCTATTAATATACAATATTATATAATGGAAACACATATTTGTAATTTTTGTGTTGGTCACTAATTAAAACTCACGTAAGGATTTTTTTTTTATGACGGAGGGATTTTCTGTAGCGAACCTTACGATCAAGTTGATAAACTACTTTTGTCTGTTTGTCTCGATTTCACATAAAATTCTTTGAATTTCGCTAACTCACCTAAGGAAGATTGAGATAATATCATATAAACACACTTAGAGAAAGCACTTATTTATCTACCATTTCAAAATTTAAATTTCACTAACTAATGGAGGATATATAATACAATAAGGGCTTAAGTTTGCTCCAAATCCACGTAAAGGGAAATCTTCACAACACCCGTCCGATGAAGATCGAACAGATGTTGATGCAGAAAGGTTGGGGTTGTTAAGAGACTTTTGTCCGTAATATAACAACTGTCGTTCATGGATATCACTTTAGTTAATTAAGTGGACAAACCCCGCAATTCATCTCAAAACAAGTCTCACTAAATATATAAATATAAATAAAGGTATTGTCACACACAGTTTTATTAAGAATTATAGCTTTATGTATATGTATGTTCAATGAGATTTATAACTTGTTAAACGAAATATATGACTTTTCAATTTTGTTATAATATAATACTATAATTTTCATATTTAAGTATATGCCTCATTTTAAAAAATTATTATTTCGTCGACCATTACATTTTCAGAAGAAGAAAAAAAACGTGTGGGATTGTAATCGGGTGTGAATAACATTATCCAATAAATAAATAACTAAATAAACATGGGAAGCTCCTCAGAAACTTCGTATAGCAGAGCTGCTACTGTTGTCTACCTAAAATTCTATATAAATGACTAAAAAACGAAAAAAATACGTTGCCACAAAAATTGTCATTTTTCAAAAAGATTTCATCACTAGCAGATAATTAAATTTACCAAAAGTTAATCACCAGAAGTTGTGTGTAGTAAAAATTAATCAATGTCGTGCACACTTCATCCAAGTGTCCGTGACCTGTTTGTGCTATAAATAAGTGAATCCAAAGGGAGTCATGCATGCACTTGTTGTAGTAGTTCTTCATCATCAACACAAACCATCGAGGTCCCCCTTCCATATATGCCTCCATCTTTTTCTGCACCTTCCATGGTAAGATTTTTCATCTTGATATCTTATAGTAACCATTCATAATGGATATATTGCTTTAGACATGCATGCATGTGTGATATGATAAATGTAATATAGATCATGGAGGAGGAAGGGAGGTTCGAGGCCGAGGTGGCTGAGGTGGAGACATGGTGGAAGTCCGAGCGATTCAGGCTCACGCGCCGCCCATACACGGCCCGCGACGTGGTCTCCCTCCGTGGCAGCCTCCGGCAGAGCTACGCCTCGAATGAGCTCGCTAAGAAGCTGTGGCGCACCCTCAAGGCCCACCAGGCCAACGGCACGGCCTCCCGCACCTTCGGCGCGCTCGACCCCGTTCAGGTTTGTTAATTAACACTAATTAAGTAGGTTTGGTTGCCTTCAACGTTGATTGAATGATCAATTATCGCACTACATCATTAAGTGATACAAATAAGGATCATTTTATAAATAATTATGATTTGAATATTAAATTAAACACTACCCCGACAGAATTAGCAAACTTTGAATTAAAGTCAACGTGACATGTCAATTGTCTTATTTGATGATGGAACAAATATCACAAAGGTTTGGCTTGGCCGAAAAAGGTTAGACTCAGTCAGACATGACTTTTTTCAATCAGGCTTTCTTTTCTTCTTTTTTTCAATAATATGCCCAGTGTAACTCCCAACGATAGCCCTCACTATTTTTTTTAAAATATACATACCAGCCGATCAAAATACATATTGTAACAAAATAGTAAAAATGCAAACTGAGACAATTGTATATTTTTATTAAAAAAATTAAAAAATTAAAATTTTAATACACTTTGATGATACGTTATAGCAGTGTATAGACAACTCATAACTGTCAGATTGTTTCTAAGCCACTGGCGGCAAAACAGACTAGTGTTCAACACTCTAAACAGAACACATTAAAAAATCTGAAACACATACAGGTGACGATGATGGCGAAGCACCTGGACACGATCTACGTCTCGGGCTGGCAATGCTCATCGACCCACACCTCAACGAACGAGCCCGGCCCGGACCTCGCCGACTACCCCTACGACACCGTCCCGAACAAGGTTGAGCACCTCTTCTTCGCCCAGCAGTACCACGACCGCAAGCAACGCGAGTCCCGCATGTCCATGTCCCGCGAGGACCGCGCGCGCACCCCCTACGTCGACTACCTCAAACCCATCATCGCCGACGGCGACACCGGCTTCGGCGCCACCACCGCCACCGTCAAGCTCTGCAAGCTCTTCGTCGAGCGCGGGGCCGCCGGCGTCCACATCGAGGACCAGTCGTCCGTCACAAAGAAGTGCGGTCACATGGCCGGAAAGGTGCTCGTCTCCGTCGCCGAGCACGTCAACCGCCTCGTCGCGGCGCGGCTGCAGTTCGACGTCATGGGGGTTGAGACTGTCTTGGTCGCGCGGACTGACGCCGTCGCAGCCAACCTCATCCAGACGAACGTCGACGCCAGGTGAATAATGAGAAACATGAAAGACTCCATTTTGAATATTATTCTTTGGGTAAAATGGATTTTGACCTTGCAACACTAAAACACTCTTTATATTTTAAATTAAGTGGGAACGTGAGAAAAATTATAACATTAATGATTTATATTAATTAAGATATTGATGGATAATTTGAGATGTAAAAATGCCTTGTAAGTATTTTATTACTTAAAATATAAGGATGATAAATGTGAAATATTATTTTGAGTGATAAAATGATTATGATTATTTCATGTTAGCAATTTTCCTATTTTGTCGAGAAATATACAGCATCGAGCTATAAGTGCATGTTTTTAAATTATAGTAAGGGATGTAAATGCATATGGTAAGAGTGTTTTTGTAGGTTTCAAAAACTTGGGGGTTGCAAATGCATTTTAGCCATGCATACTATTTACAAATCCACGCTCAAATCTCAATTGTTAACTAAATCAATCAGTTTAAATTCGATATTATTCCATTACAACTCAGTCAAACTATTCATTCCTAACACCAGGGACCACCAGTTCATCTTGGGCGCGACGAATCCCGCCCTGAAAGGCCGGAGCCTCGCATCAGCTCTGGCAGAGGCGATGGCGGCAGGGAAGACCGGCGCGGAGCTTCAGGCGCTGGAAGACGAGTGGACATCACTCGCGCGGCTGAAGACGTTCTCCGACTGTGTAAAAGACGCCATCACCACCCTCAACATCGGCCCACAAGAGAAGAACGCGCGACTCAACGAGTGGAACAGAGCATCCGCGCGCGACGAGTGCCTCTCCAACGAGCGCGCGCGGGACCTCGCGCGCGAGCTCGGGGTTCCTGACGTGTTCTGGGACTGGGACCTGCCGCGGACGCGTGAGGGGTTCTACAGGTTCTCGGGTTCGGTGGACGCGGCGGTCGTGCGCGGGCGCGCGTTCGCGGCGCACGCGGACCTGATATGGATGGAGACGTCGAGCCCGGACATGGTGGAATGCACGAAATTCGCGGAGGGGGTGAAGTCTGCGCAACCGGAGACGATGTTGGCGTACAATTTATCGCCTTCGTTTAATTGGGACGCATCGGGGATGAGCGACGAGCAGATGCGGGAGTTCATACCGAGGATCGCGAGGCTTGGATGGATACTGTTGGCAGTTCATCACGCTCGCGGGGTTCCATGCGGATGCGCTTGTGATTGATACATTTGCGAGGGACTTTGCACGGCGAGGGATGCTCGCGTACGTGGAGAGGATACAGAGGGAGGAGAGGGACAATGGGGTGGAGACTCTGGCTCACCAGAAGTGGTCCGGGGCTAATTATTATGATAGGGTGCTTAAGACTGTTCAGGGTGGTATCTCCTCCACTGCTGCCATGGGCAAAGGCAAGTCTACTTTCATAGTCACTATGTACTTCCGTTCATCGAACTGTGAGTTCAGTACAATTTAGTTCAGATGATTCATCATGTTTTTCATTGTTGTTGTTGCATTCACCACATACTTCTGTTCATCGAATTGTGTGTTTAGTAGATACAAAATCTGGGCATCTGTTTAGTTTAGATGATTTATCACATTCTTCATTGTCAATATAGGACTTTTTGCATGTGTATTATTGTGATTATCTCATATGATTTATTAATGTATATGTATCGTACTGAATAGAGTGCTTGCTGAATATTTGTTGCACACAAACATTCTCCTCTTGCTAGAACACCCAGATAAATAATGGTCATTTCTGGACAA
This sequence comes from Acorus calamus, assembly GCA_030737845.1. Classification (NCBI taxonomy): domain Eukaryota; kingdom Viridiplantae; phylum Streptophyta; class Magnoliopsida; order Acorales; family Acoraceae; genus Acorus; species Acorus calamus. Next base: position 11,832,166 of record CM060858.1, on the reverse strand, counting down.
CCCAAGCAAAGTTCTCAAAATTGAGAATTGAATTCCTGAGGAAGGAGGATTCTATTTCTCTACCCGAAGTGCATCTTCACATAATCATATTCAATTCTACATTTTTTAGTTGCTGTGTTGTTTTGGTGTAGGAGTGACTGAGGAGCAGTTCCAGGAGACATGGAGTGGGTCTGGTCCACTGGGCATGAATGATGGTGGAATTGTGGTTGCCAAGTCCAAAATGTAGAATAACAGGGCTGCATCGCAGAACGTTTGGTTGAATCAGATGGTTGTCGATCGTTTGAGCTACGACTGGTGCATCTTTAGTTTAATAATGGTATAATAATTCAATGGGGATTAGAATTTTAGTCTTGAGTTCCCTTTGTAAGTGTCCTGTTTATGTTGTAAGAAGCTCTGTAGACCTTGTCAAGTGTGTTACATTTCATGTATGTTCAGTTTTTTAATATCTGAATTGTGTTATTATGGGCATTCAGAACCTATAATCTATTTATATTTGATGGTTTATGATATGTTATGACGATTTGGATTTCTGTTCTTCAGTGAAGAATAAATCATATCTGTTGACTGTTGTTAGACTTCAAAGTCAGATTGATTGGTAGCAATACATCTGCCATGGCTGTTGATCTTAATATAAAACTATATATGGGAAAAAAAATTTGGTATCAGTACATATCTCAACAGTAGGGAACTCAGATTATTTGGTTTTGCATTCTAACAAAAAGAATGTGTACTACAGGTTGAATGACTGGTGCATTGGTTACATAGCATTCTGTTTTTAACATATCTCTCATATTATATATGTGAAGTTGCTAAGCCGAAATACAACACAACGAAGGCCTGAACAGTGGTCTCCTATTTCTTCCATGGTTTCAAGATTGAGAGAGATAATATGATAGCTATCATCAAGAAGACAATAATGGCAATCATCATGCACTTTCTCGACTTCTTCTGCAACGTCTTCGCTGTGCGCAGCGCATCGTTTCCAGACTGCACATGGTCCACTGTGTTCATAACCTGTGAACAAATGTGATCACTAATGATAATCCAAGTTCATTTGATTCTGAATTTCAGTGTCTCCTCTAGCATAGCTACAATAAAATTGTCATTGATACAATAACGTCATCTCTAGCAGAGTATACTAATCTAGTATTAGTTATCAGACCTGATTTTCAATGTTATCCAGGATTTCTCCTTGACTCTCCACCAGAATAGCCAAGTCCATGAACACCTGCCAAGAATGAACATTGAATAAAATTTGGAGCTTTTATATGACTAGAAAGAATAACAGCAGCAACAACTACCTGATGCAAATCAAGAAGCCTCTTCTCTATTTCCCTAACCGCGTCATTTCTCTCTTGAATCTCTTGCAGTGTGTCCAGCACCTGCAACCATATTTAGCATTGGAGACCACTCAACGTACAAATATTTGATGTATAGTGAATACTGAGATATAATTTCCAAGAGCACACTAAAGTGTATGTCATGTTATCTAGATACCGTCATGAAAAACATAAAATTAAACTTCATAATATAGATGATAGATGATTAAGTTCAGAACATCAATGTCTCACTATCTCATTCTTAGTACCTGGCCTCTTCCCATTTCCTGAATAGCCTTTTCGAAGATTTGCTCACTCTGTCCAGTCTCAATAAGGTTGTCAATTGTCTATGTCCAAACAACAACTAAGTGAGATGGAATTTGAATAACATCACATGAACAATGGAGCTTAAAAGTTTCATCAGACTCACCTCTTCATCTGGTTTGGTTCCTGTAACTGCTTTTTCATCACATTTAAAATATCAAAAATGAAAAAAGATAGTGTTACAAATTACAAATCCATAAACAAAAAATAACTAATAATAATAAAAATTCCCACACGGAATATGATGGATCTCAACCTGTGAAGACCTTTCGTTTCACAACCTCCCGATTATCATTTTGGATAGTTTGTCTGAGAATCTGCATGACATGTTCATGAAAGGAAGGTAAAATTCAAAGAAACCAATTGAATAATCAATGACATCCACACTTTAACATCCATACCTGAAAATCATTCACGCGGTCCTTTAGCTTCTTTTTCAATGCACTAAAATTCAAAATAAGAACAAACATAAGAAACAAAAAATATGAAAAAGGAAAGTCTAGTTGGTCTATAACAACTTTTCAATTAAAAAAAAAGGCTTGTAAGACTCACTTGGTCATGACCATCCTAGATCGATCCACGCCTGTTCCCTTCCCACAGTTTTTCTTCTTTCGGTTGGCTAAATTCTGAACAAGAGAGAGAATTAATATCCAAAAGACTTGCCACATTTTGTAACTAAAACATTGTGTATAAAGAATACATCGCGATCGAGTTCCTCTAGCTTGGCTTTGATGCCACGGGCAACTTTTCCCACTTCATTCACATCTTTTTCCATCCTCTGCTTGATGGCTGAAGGTGTTTTAAGAGCTTCAGTGGCTATTTAAGCTTGGTCTTCTAACAACTGACATAAAACTATATGGAAAGAGAGGCGTAGTTTCACCTTTAATAGCAGAAGCCTTTGTCGCAGTTTTTGTCTCCTCATTGGCATCCTATGATGGGTTCACAAAACAATGGTCAGTATTCAGTTTATCATTTTTTTAAAACATTGTTACAGTATAAACACGTAAAAATTGACTGGTTTGCACAAGCACACAAGGATACAAGTTTATAATAAATTATGATTGATGGATCAGTACTGTGGGAGAAACAAAGAAGACATGCAGCAGTAGTGATAATGTAGAACAATAGTTCAGACTAATGTTATATTTAATGAGGATATTAAATGTAGTGAGTTTCATGAAGTCCACAAAAACTCCTTCCTCTTGGTTTTAATTCATTGTTACCATGAATAAGTAAATTGGACACTAATATCACTTCAAACATGCAAGAGGTGGCATGAAGTTCTTGATATAGAACAGAATGACTAAATCAGCCTACATCATCATTTGCGATATTTCAGGAATAACAAATTTACAGATGATAGAACAGGATGATTATATACCAGTGGCACATTATAAATTCTTGACTCACTTCAAATTAGGAATTAATATAGCATGGGAATCGTCAGTCAGAAATAAATAACCAAAGGAGTGCAAGAGGCTCAAAACAAAAATGAAGGCTCAAACTATTAGAACTTGATTACAATAGTTCCAATACATTGAAATGCAAATCCGAGAATTGGTGTTCTTTTCAATCATACCCGAAGTTTCTGAAGAAGTGTGTAGAGTTTTTCCATGTGCTTTTCGATCTCCCGCACCTAGAACAAAATATCGCACCAATACTTAGCCACCAACCCCAAAAATTGAACAAAATGTGTATGATGTGAAATTACAACATGATGCTATATGGTTTTACCATATAATTACCATCTATCTCTAATTAGTGTTTCATCTGCTATTTCAAAACATGTACTACAAAAGTCACCATATATCAGAAGGCATGCAAGGTGATGTACCTGCTTGAAGAAGTCCTCCATTCCCAGATCTGAATCAGTTGTTGGACTCTGCACTCCTAATTCAACATCACCCTCCCTGTGAAGCTGATTTCTTGTCCCTATGAAGGAATCCTGCAATAGATATGTAGGACTGTTATGTTGATTAAAGTATATAAAACATGGAGACTGCGCAGAACATGATATCAAATATACCATCCATAGATAATAGACAAATAAATGTTGCATTACAACAACAATTAAAAAAAAAACATATTCAAATCTATATACAAGTTTCCTAATTATATTTCATATTATAAAGCACATGAATTTGTCTAGATTAATTGAAACATGACTTTACATAAATCTGAACAAATGTTTATCTTTTGCTATATCAGGGAATAATTAATCTGAACCATCAATCATGCCACTGTTAGTTTTTTGTTTAATAGAAAAAAAGTCTACTGAAATGAAGCAGGACAGAAAAATTCAAATACAAATTGATCAATAAATAAAAGAAGTATATCAGATGGTAAAGCTAAATATAAGAAACAGAGGTCCTATATTGTTGCACTCATCCATCTTTGCTTCCCCAATCATTAAAACCCACACGGCCACACCCTCCATTGATTCTATTGTTTTGTAGTAATAGATTTGCATCTATGAACCATGATCATATATAACCAGTCAAAACTTATAGCCTAATATGTGTGTGTATGAAATCTCTTCTAAGCAAAAAAAACATGATCACATCATACCGTGAGAAGGTCATTCATCTTGGCTGAGTTACAGAAATTCAAACAGAAAGAGAGAGAGAGAGAAAGCTAATATGTGCACATATAAGCATATTTTTGGATATGTAGGTGTAAACAATGGAATAAAAAATAAAATAAAATACAAAAGCCGGCACCAACAACAGAAAACAAAGAAATTGGAGAGATGGATGATCAAGAACAATATAGGCGTTAAGAAACTTGTAGTAAGCTTTGGACTTTCTTGTGGTTTGCATGATGAGGTAATCTAATATTCATGCATACGGAGAGACATACATTGTTCATGTTTTATACGAAGTTATATACTGTTGAAGATTAAAAGTGAAGCTAATACATGTTTAAACTCTGTCAGGGTATCATTAATAGAGGGGCAAACCGTCATTCACGCATGATGGGTTGTGTTAAAATGATATATATTTCATTTGATATGGCATGCATATTTTTATTATCATTATTATTATTTTGTAAAACTGGGGACATTCCATCCATTCAAATATATACAACTTACAAATATATATGGTTTTTTTATTTGAGAAAGTACATACAAAACAACAAAACATGCATGGACCGTAAATGAGACAACAAATAATATTACATCTATACTAAAATCTCAATAGTCAAAACCTTTAGTTTTTTTTTCGTTATTTTGTTATAATGAACATGTACATTTATGAAAAATAAAGTATATATTTATACATGGTTCTCTGACTAATCCAATGGATCTATTCATAATGTTTTTTTAGTGTTGTTACACTCAGTTTTTTTCTCAGTCCAAAACACAGTACTATATACCATGTTAGAAAGTAAATGAAGCATATACCTCGTTAGATGTTGTATATATTAAATTAAATATTTTCTTATACTTACTAAAAATGAGTTCATTCAACTCGAAATGAAACAATATGCATTTTTTATTAAAGCATATACTTCATTAGATGAAGTTTATTATTTAAAAAAAAATAAAAACATGTGAGGTCTGTGTTTTGATTGGTGAATGTGACTGAATCTAACATTTTCCATGTTTTTTGTTGCATCATATATTAATTTTAGCATTTGTGATCCATCTAAAAAATTTGTATGCCTAAGGCCGAGTCAATATTTCATTTTGCACATCAATTTGATCATGCTTTTGATGTATGCTTACTCAACATCTTACTGAGATGAATGATACAAATCCCAAAGTTTAGACCATTTGGGGCACCAACATGACAAAAAATTTCTTTTTAAAACCAAGATCTGTTGCCCATCAGTGTCACAACGTGATTCATGCCCAGTCTTCTACTGTAATTCAATACCTAATGAAGATAATCATCACACCTACTAAAATAAACAAAATCCACAGAGCTACATGCACAAGTGAAAAAAATTTCACTGCAAATCTTGAATCACAACAACTTTGTTCAGGTTGATTATTGAACCTTGCTTCACATCTTTTAAAAATAAGGTAAATGATCTGTGAATTCACACACAACAGAAAACCTGATAAACAAAAATCCTTGCAGTTGATACTGCTCCGTTCATAAATTGATATATAGGAAGCAAACCAGAGCCCCATGGACAAACATGCATCCTTTTTTTAAAATAATATAATCACTCGGTAAGAAGACATCACATCTAAATGAAAGTACCATTCTCAATTATCATAAATATCTGAATTTCAAAAATTAACAGCATCCCGCAGCAAAGTCTTTTTGCAAAACCAGCCCTAAAATTCGGAACGTCTAAACTATACGTCAGGCCTGCGAGTATTCCCCCGATGCTCGTCCTGCAAGAATCACATACCAAATGCATTAGCTTTATAATTTAAAAACAAGAGCTATTTGAGTGTGCTGAAAGAAAATATTGTTGGCGTCACTCCATTCACTTTGAACACCAACAATATTTTGAGAATTTCATATTTCTTTTCAAGCCACAAAGAACATGGTGCTGATGCAAACATTCATGAAAGAACATGGTGCAGATGCAAACATTCATGATATTGATAAAATGTCTGATTGGAAACCAATTCTGAGGATTCAACCGTCTGATATATAAATAAGGATATGGTCCGTCTGATTCTGAGGGGATTTGGGTCAAACTTGATGAACTGATCCTGGACCAGACTATTTATGGGATCCTTTCTGGTAAATGGACCAAGCTCATTTGGTCTCCATGCATTGGGATTCAAGGAGACGATCAGTTGAAAAAGGGGACAACAAAGCAGGAAATCACTTTGTATAATGCATGTCAAGAAAATATGAAGCATATAATGATGGAATGGACATTAGACACTTTACAATGACAAATACTATTTCAGAGCACCGATCTGCAGAACCGAAGATAACATAGGCCCTTTAGAGATCCAATTGACAAGAATACAAATTTTTTAAATAAAAAAATGATATTTAAAAACCTCCTTTTGACTAACAAAAATCAATTTGAACCTAAAAGTCACAATCTAGAAGTTACAAGGCAAAACCTAAGAAGACTTCGGAATCAATTTTCGGAAAAATAAGTTATGCAAAACCAGAATTAGTTCAAAAACGAGTTGTGAAGAGGGCCATATCACAGCAACTTTCGTGAAATTGATTGTGCATGAAAAATATGGTTGTAGCTTCCTAACAAATTTATAAGGTGGTTCACATATTGTGCATAAGAACTTTGATCATCTGATAAGTTGGTGCATTTACTCATTTAAAACAGAATTCAGGTGGTTTTATACTTATTGGTAATCCATGTCTACATGGAATTGTTTGTACAAGTGGTGTCCTACTTATCCTGTAAGCATAGAGAAATGAGGCTTGTGTAGGACGGGATGTCAAGAACAAAGTAGAGAATTACAATTGAAAATTTGGCCAGGTATTGGGCTCAGTAAAGAAATAAATATTGTGTACTTGTCTAAGAGAAGGAAGGCAATAAACATCATGCATATTCCCAAAATCACACAATTGCTCAAATTTTGGAAGCAATGATCCTTGGACAACAACAGTAGTTGAAGGACAAAATGCCTTTTCAAAAGATATATCAAGCATATAATCCAAACCACCAAAATATTCTTTGCCAAGCAAGAGGGAGAAAGTGGTTGTGATAGTTAGCTTATACTCAGAAGTCTAACACAATTGATTATATTGTGGAAGGGAAAGAGTGAATGGAATCTCTTATGTAACAATGTCATTTGTTAGTTTTCTAAACAGATTCTCCTCATCTCTTAAATTGTCATTTTTCTAGTTTTAGGCCCCTACTTGATCTACAAGAGACATGGATATCTCTCGTGGATTAACCGTACTGTTGTTGACAAAGCTAAGAGAAAGGTAATCAGATGCTCATCAAATGTACGAATCAGAAGTTATTTGAATATTGTTGAAAAAAAAGGCTGAAAATCTTTATGTGCCAGTTTGTCCCTTGGCCCCCAATTACCCAATCATGAAATCATATTACCAGATGACTGGACTTATACAGCATCCATATAGCCCATCATGATTTGTCATGCCACCCAAGTGTGCTTGTAATTTTCAAATTTTATCTTCTAGTTACAAGAGCCAGAAGCAGAACAAGTTTCACTAAAAGCAATACGCCCAAACACATTTCTTCAAATCATGGCTCGCTCTTGACGTGATGAAAGCCTGGATATGCTTTCTCTTCACCCTTGCAACCTTCTTGCAAAGACAACTGTGTGTATGCCCTTATTATAAAAAAAAATTCAATTTATTTAGCACAATGACTTATTGACTAATCTTTGAATCACAAAACTAATGTTTGTGAATATTGTCCCACTTCATTATATGAGAGCATGGATATGCTCACTCTTCAACCCTGCCACCTTCTTACAAATACAACTGTGTATGTCTTATACATAAATTCAACTTATTTATAACCACCGTCTCATGAATTACAACCCGTTGAACTAAAATTTTGAATTTTCACCCACTTTATTACATGAGAGCGTAAAAAGATTCGATGGTCAGTTAATGTCCGACAGCCATAATCTTCTCTCATGAATTGCACGGAATGCCAAGTCAAAACTTCTCGATTCCCATCTTACAAAGATAGCCCGTTCAACCTTCCACAAAGCAAAGGTCCTAAATAACATTTCCATATTATTACCAAAAACCCAGATCTTCAAAAACAATCAAGAAAAGAGGAGAAATGATGATCATAATATCTGGAATGCTATGTACCTTCTCTTCTAAAAATGACAATAGTTACATACAGAGTGTTTGTCGACAGGCAAGTTATGGCGTTGCTTCCAGGCCTCAGACATGGTGAGCAGTATCTCTTCTTTAGATGAGACGTGGGAAGTGGGGAAGAACCTTTGGGGATCAGGGGATCAAAGCACGTGTCACTCAGACTTTTCTTCCTGCTATGGTCTGGTCCATTTGGTTGCCTAGGAATCAGGTGGACTTCAGGGGAAGTACGGCGTACATGGAGAGCATCCAAGATTTGGGAAAATTCTGTGAGGGTGCCCGTGCGGTGGTTTATACGGGGGGTCGTTTTGTTATTCAAGAGTAATTTGTGTTGGCTTGTTTCGAGGTCAGTCCCCTTTTCGTGGACAGACCCTGTTTTTTCTTTGTTTTACTTTGTTTTTGGTGCACTTTGGGCTTTCTCGTAATACACTTCCGGACCAACACACTGACAACATAAAATAGATCATTTTACAAATAATTAAGAATAGCCAATTTACAATACCAATTGGTTCGTCCACTTCTAAAATCAACAGTTCTCAAAAAAATAACCCCTCAGAGATACAGGTACTGTTCATGATACCCCGCACAAAATCTTATCAGTTGGAATACCTCAAATGTAAGAAGTGTTCATAATTTTTACATGTCAACAAAGATGTCAGAAACTATATTTCGTCACCTTCACACTCTACCTCACCCCTCAAATATTAGAAAACAGAAGCATCACTCTAGTCTACAACCATAACATTTCCCACTATTGCAACATGTAAGATTTTGAGATGTAAACACTGATGTTCCATGGTGTAATTTTGGAATAAAATAAATAAAATACACAGTTAAAATTCTAGTGCCCGACCAAAGATAGTTTGCCACATCAAACAAACAATTCTTCCAAAATCTACATCACTAATCACAACCCCAACATTTACCAAGATTTCCCACACCCTTACCAAAGAAAATAAAGAGGAAACTACCTTCAGCATTGAGAGCTCCATAATAACAATGTTAACAAGCACATCAACTCTATCATCAAATTAAAAAAAAAAACCAATACGCATTTATCAAACCAAAGTTACCCAATAGAAATCAGTGGCCATACCTCCAAAAGAAGGAAACCCTCATCTCCAACTGTTTGGCCAGAACCCATGAATCCAATACCCGGTCTTCCAATTATCCAAAAAGATCACCTTTTTCACTGCCCAAAACGACACAACCAGTGCCAAAAACATCACCCCCCTCTGCGCATTCACATTCCTCCAATACACAAGAACATGCGTGAGGAACCCAAACAATAGCCCCACAATCATATAAAGCCCCCCAACCGCGAACCCCTCCGCGCCAAGCTGCATCCCCGATCCCTGGTAGAAGAACACAAGCTGCGACGGATCGTTCCGATCCGTCAAAAACATGGGCATCTTCCTTATAATGTTGTGCATCGACCCCGACACGCTGAAGAAGTACACGAACAGCGCCGACACCATCCAGAACTTCCAGTCGTGGATCAAAGTCTCCCCGGCGAGGACCCGTTTGATCAAGAACGGCGAGGCAATCAGCAACAGAACGAGAAGGAACCCGATCTGGCGGCCGGAGATGGGGGGCGGGCGTTCGATGGGACCGATCGGGATCTTGGTCTTGGACTCGACGAACTGGGCCATGGAATCGGCGAGGCGGGCGAAGTCGGAGGGGTCCATGGGGTCGGAGGAGCGGGGGTTGGGGGCGGAGGGGGAGACGTGGCGGATGTGGGGGAGGGAGTTGACGCCGAAGAGGGAGAAGGAGTCCTGGGACTCCTTGAATTCGATGTCGCAGAAGAAGAGGCGGGAGTGGGAGGGGGTGTTGGGGGGGTGGCGGCGGAGGAAGGCGGAGGAGAGGAGGGCGAACTCGGAGTGGAGTTCGGGGAGGTGGAGATCGGAGCGGTCGCGGAGTTGGGAGGCGTCGAAGAAGATGATGAGGGAGTAGGGGCGGGGGATGGGGGAGGAGGAGAGGTAGCGGTTGAGGAGGCGGTTGTCGAGGTGGATGACGCCGTCTTTGGAGGAGGAGCGGAGGGAGAGGAGCTCGGAGACTAGATCGGGGTCGGATCCGTGGATGGTGGTGATGAAGAGAACCGTGAGGAGGAGGAGGAGGAGAGAGATCGGAGGGGGATCGCCATTTTTTTGGGGAGGGGGGGGGATTTCGATTGGAAGGTCGTCGTCGTTGACGAGGGTTTGGTTTTAGGAGGGGGCGCGGATATCCGCACCCCGGGTTTCTAGAACCCCACCCCTTTTAAAAAAAAAAAATTGTACTTAAGCAGTTAATGGAAACCCACCCCGAGGTCGCCACTTACTCTGGCGACGGTGTTGAAGCATGGTCGTCCGAAAGCCCGACGAGTGTACCAACCCCGGTCGGCATTTCCATTGACGACGGTGTTTAAGCGTGGTCGCCCGAAAGCCCGACGAGTCAAAATAAGAGACAATAAATTCACATTTTTACAAATTTCAAATCAAATAGAAAAATTTCACATTTAAACGCATATAACAGACAGTCATAGCGACATTTAAAATACATTAAAATATGTTATCATTTATAACACTAAAATACGATGTTAGCAATCCATAACAAATTATTCATATTATTACACTACAAAATACATGTTCAAATTATTTTTATGTTTATTTTTATTTTTTTTTTAAGAAGTAATTTTTTTTATTAGATAGGTTATTTATTTTTATATATGAAAAAATCAATATAGTCACATGAATGATTGTGGAATTTGAACATTTATTTTATTGTGTAGTTACGTGAATGGTTGATTATGGAACGCAAATGTCATATTTTTATGTGTTTTAAATGCTGCTATGATTGTCTGTTATATGTGTTCAGTGGCGGAGCCACCATAGGATCATGGGGGCATGTGCACCCCTGGATTTTATTTATTTATTTACATGTCCTTTTAATTTTTTTCTAAGTCTTTTTAATTTTTTGTGGTAAGTTAATTTTAATTAGAGTCCATATATCATAAGCCTCACCTACATATTAAATTCCCTAAACAGCAACAACTCACAAATAAATAAAATAAAATTAAAACAACCATCTATTATCCATCTGGATCATCCATGTGTATGGTGTGCACTCACCCCTTCTTTTAATTAACCCTCCTCCCTCCACATAACACAAAAGTCATTTTTAACTTTCTTTTTTCATTTACCTTCAAGTCTCCTTCTATCCATATCCCACAAACAGCTATAGAAGTATAAATTTCACTTCTCATCGTCTTCACCTAGGTACCCATCTTGAAAAAAAATAAATTTAAATCTGTTTTTTCTTTTTTATATATATCTCAACTGTTATTAATATCAATATTCATCTCTAAATAATTTTTACGTGTTGTTATATTAAATGTCTCACAATTGAGAATCTACAATCTATAATCCTCTCATCTCTTCTATCAATACTTTGAAGATATATAATTTTTTCTTTTACCTTATTATCATTATTACTAATTTATTTAAAGTTTAAAATATTTGTGTAAATATCTAAAATAATCAAAGCATTCAACATTTTCAGAATATGAAATATCATCGAAGTCAAATTTAAAAATATGTATTGCTTGTTACAGTTATGTTTTGATATTTTTTTTAATGAATTATCAATATGAAATATGACATATCGTTTTAAAATATGATAATTATTTTTTATAATTATTTAGTGATATATTTTATATGAATGTCTGCATTTTATTTTATACATAATTTTAATATATGCTATTGAAATAAAAAACATAATGATATGATTTTAAAAAATATTTATATAAGTCACATTAGGTCCCCCTTTATAAAAATTCTGGCTCCGCGCACTGTATGTGTTTAAATGTGAAATTTGTCTATTTGATTTCAAACTTCAAAAAATGTGAATTAATTTTTTTATTTTAGCTCGTCGGGCCTTCGAGTGACCACGCTTCAACACCGTTGCCAATGGGAATGCTGACCGGGGTTGGTACACTCGTTGGGCCTTCGGACGACCATGTTTTAACACCGTCGCCAGAGGGAGTGGTGACCTCGGGGTGGGTTTCCATTAACTGCTACAGTACATAAAAAAAATTTTGTTAAAAAACGGGGTGGGTGTCTAGAAACCCGGGTGCGGATTTAGGAGGTGATGGAGAAGGACGTCACATGCGTTACACGTGTTATTCGGACTAGAATGGGCCGTGCAGTGATGTTGATCTGTACATGAGATGGGCCTTGGTTGTGTTGGTCTGTGAGAGTAGGATAGCGGGTCTGATTGGCCGGTCAATGCGGCCCATTTAGATGACGGGTCGTTCAATTTTTTTTTGCGGTCGAGAAAACAGATCAAATTTTTTTAAAAATGAAAAATTCATATAATCCCCCCCTCTAAACTGTCTTAAATTCATATAACCTCTTAATTTTTCTTGAAGTCTATGTAACCTTTTAAAAACACATGTATAAACTCCAATAACCTCTTAAGTTAAATTTATTTTGACAGATGAAGAATATTATATTTTGTTAACCGTGATTGAAAACACGGTAGTCCAAACACCCCTACGATACGTTAAAAACACAAAAGAATCTTCTGTAAATGATTATTTTACCTCTCCGGATAGGGTTTCATAATCTATTCAGAGTGGTAAAATCATCATTTATAAAGGGTTTTCTTTATTTTTAACATATTATAGAAGATTTTTGATATACTGGATTTTCAGTCATGATTAATCAAATTGAATATTTACAGAATATTCTTCATTTATCAACAAAAGTTTAATTCAGCGGGTTATTTGAATTTACATAATTGTTTTCAGGGGGTTATATATATTTCAGGAAAGGGGGTTATATAGATTTCAGGTGATTTACAGGAGGGGGTATTTGAATTTTTCTTTTTCTAAAATAGTAATATCATCTAACGAGGTAAATAATTTGATGAAAAGTGTATATCACTTCATTTCGAGTTAGATGAACCCATTTTCAATAAATATAAATTTCTTAATGAAATATATATATCTCGTCGAACGATTTATATGTTTGATTGGATTTCTAATAATATATATAAGATTGAATTTTGAACTGTCCCAACCCTTTTGTCTAGTTAACTAGGAGTGTAAAACGAACCCGTTAATGGGGGTATTGGGTTGGGTTAGGCTGGGCTTGCCCGTTAGGTGATATTAGTACGTATGGCCCTGCCAAAGTAACCCCAGCCCAACACGGCCCCTTGTGCCCGCTCGTCTCACCAAATGGACTGAGCCCCCTTCATGAACCAACGGACCGACCCACCAGTTGGCCCAATTTTTATTTCTCTTATTCTTGTTCAAGTTTCGTGTTTAGTATTTTGGATTAAAAGTTAAATTATTACAAGGTTTTAAATTTTAAGTTAGAAAGTTCAATGTTTAGGGTTTAATATTTAAGTTAGATTCTAAATTTAAGTGAGAATGAGAAGTTCAAGTTGTTACAAAATTTAAATTGATTTTTTTCAAAACTGGTAGACCAAAGCTATTTTGATTGTATTAAGATCGTATAATTTTGGACCGAAATAGATATAAGAGAAAGAGAAGATAGAAAATACAAAGATAGGAGTAAAACGAGCATGCGACGACTGAATAGAAGAGTCACCTATTCGGTCCATTTTCGTGCTTCCCTGCACCCTACGCTGTGATATGATGCTTAAGTCATCCATGGAAATTTTCGTGTTTAGTATTTTGGATTAAAAGTTAAACTATTACAAGGTTTTAAATTTTAAGTTAGAAAGTTCATTGTTTAGTGTTTAATATTTAAGTTGGATTATAAATTTAAGTGAGAATGAGAAGTTCAAGTTGTTACAAAATTTAAATTGAACTTGAGACCTTTTTCCCTGATGTAGTTTTTTGGGTGATAGTGGAGCATTGTGAAATTTGAAAATGTTAGACTCGATCACATTCACCAACAAAAATCTAGACCTCGCATGTTTTTATTTTTTTTAAATAGTAAACATCACCAACAAAAACTCAGGCTAGTTTGATAAAAAGTGTATATCACTCCATTGCAAGTTGAATAAATCTATTTTTAGTAAATGTAAGAAAAATCTTAATGTGGTATATACAACATCTAACGAGGTTATGTTTCACTGAATTTCTAAAATGGTATATAGGACTGTGTTTTGGACTAAAAAAAAAACTACGTGTAATAGCACTCATGAAATTTTGGAGGAATTTGACATTCTTATTGGGCTAATCGCACGGGCCTCCATTGGCACTGATTGACTCGGTCCTATTAAATATTTATAAAATAATAAATTATACATTCGAATGATAAAAATAAATTATGTATTAGAATGAATCAAATGATACATACATGAGTTTGAAGAAGTGATTATATGAATGACTGAGTGTACTGTGTACATCAACATCATACATTATTGCATCTTAAAACTATATAATGAAATTTGACCGGTTTGGATTATATTTTATTGAAATATATGTTATTCAGTTGATCTAAAATTACATCTACCAACCAACTCGACCAAACTTGTTTTTATGCTTCAACTAATAAAAGCTCATCCTATTAAAAAAAACATAAAAGGAAAAATTCAAATAACTTTTATAAACTGTCTAAAATTCATATAACCCTCTGGTTTTTCTTTAAAGTCCATGTAACCCTTTAAAGACATTTATATAAATTTAAATAACCCCATAGTTAAATTTTTGTTAACAGATGAAAAATATTATGTGAATATTTTATTTTTTAACTTTGACTGAAAATATAGTATACTAGAAACCCTAAACAATTTGTAAAAAAAATGCGAAAAACCTCTTATACATGACGATTTTATCTCCTAAATAGATTATAAAATCTTATCTTAAGACATAAAATCATCATTTACAGATAAATTTTTGTATTTTTAACATATTTTTTGAAGTTTTTGGTATACTATGTTTTCATCCAGAGTTAATCAGACAGAATATTCACAGAATAATCATAATCTATCAACAAAAATTTTATTGAGGATATTATTTAGATTTACATAAATATTTTCGAGAAATTATATGAATTCCAGTCAGTTTACATGGGATTATTTGAATTTTTTCCTTCAAAAAAACACTAGTAAGTCTACTCTCTCCATATCGAAAGAGCCAAACCAAACTGATCCACAAAAACAAAACAATGCAGACCTTTGATGCCACAAAACAAAGCAACAGCAACACAAACCTCTTCGCGGGCCAAAGCTCAACCATCGATCCAAAACCGATCCAAAACCGATCCCCGCGCCCACCCAGTCAATCTTCATTATCTGCTTCAATCCCATCTTATTAGCCAAAAATACACACTCACACACTTATAAATTCTTCATCCCTTCCATGAATTCAAAATTACCCAGACCAAGAGATAGGAGAGAAGCCTCTCCTCTCAAAAACATGGCAATCTCATCATCTCATACACTAGTCCTCTTCATCACTGCAACTCTGTCACTCCTCGGCCTCTCCATCGCCACCCCCTCCCTACCCGCTGAAGGCATCGACATCAGCCTCACCCACGTCGACTCCGCCTTCAACCTCACCCAGATAGAACTCGTCCGCCGCGCTCTCACTCGTGGCGACGCCCGTCTTTCCTCACTTGTTGCAGCTAGAGCCACCGGAGGCCGCTCCTTCAATTTGATCACCGATGGCAACGAGTACTACATGAAGGTTAAAGAGTCATTATTATGATTTTTTTTCTTTTATTTTTCTTATTTAATATTTCACATTTTTCATTTTATCTATTCCGATATTTTCTTTTATTATTGATACCATGTATTAAAAATCAAATGTTCATCGGATGAAAAATTCAAATTGATTAAGGGTCATTAATCTAACCAGATTTTAACGGTCATATTATCATGATTAGAATTAAGTTATTTCAGTTCTTCAGCATATTTAAATATGTGACTCCACTTCCAAATCTATTGATATCATCTCTTATTAATAAGAGAATTCGAGGTTAAATCATTTTTAATCTTTTATAAATTTTTATATATATTTTTTTCACATTTTATATACAATTTATGCATGATTAACTAAATAATAAAATCTTTATTATTATCTATCGAGAATAATGAAAAACACAAACAAACAAAAAAAAATCAATTATTTCTTATTAATGCTAAAATAAAAGTCGTAAACCTAAGAATAATTGAATTCTCTGTCCACAGGGGAGCTAAGTTTTTCATTTATTCTAACAGATCTCCGTGGGCACCCCGCCGGTGACCTTCAGCCTGGTCGTCGACACGGGGAGCGACCTCTTCTGGACCACCTGCTTCAAACGCTCCGCCACCTCCATCTCCTTCGACCCACACAGCTCCTCCACGTACACCTCCGTCCTCTGCATGAACGACCTCTGCGGCCAATACCGACCTCCCCCATTCATGCCACAGTGCGACCCCAAAGCCGTCTGCAATTACGAGCTCGAATACGCCGACGCGTCAGGGACATCCGGCGTCATATCCACTGACACAATCACTCTCGGCTCGCGCAACCCCGTCTCCTTCCCAAACACCCTCTTCGGCTGCAGCCTCAACGACACAGGCAACACAGTGTTGGTTGACGGCATCGTGGGCCTAGGGCGCGGCGACCAATCAATAATCTCCCAGCTGGGGATCACACAGTTCTCCTACTGCCTCACCCCGTTCGGGTCGAGCCGCTCGTGCTGGGCCGAAAGCCCGGCCCGGACGACGGCATCCCCGAGGGGGAGACAGTGACCGTGTCGCTGGTACGCAGCGAATGGTCGTCGGCCTACAACGTCGACCTCGTCGGGATCACGGTGGGCACGGACCGGCTGGCGATCCCGGATCACGCGTTCGAGATAAGCATGTTTTCGAACCAGGGCGTGATATTGGACTCGGGAACCACTTTCACGTACTTGGTGAAGGGGGTGTATGATCTTCTCAAAAGCTCGTTCGCGGCGCAGACGACGTACGCGGCGGTGGATGGTCGGGGAAACATTTTGATGTGTGTTTCAAGAGTGGGGACGTGAATGCGAAGTTTCCTGGACTGGTGTTTCACTTTGGGGTGGGGAGTGATTTGAGTCTTCCACAGGAGAATTACATGATTTGGCTTGAGGAGCTCAGATGCATTGCCTGGGGATCATGCCTGTGGAGGGGATGTGTTTGTTGGGGAGTTATTTTCAGCATGATTTCAAGGTGGTGCATGATCTTGTGAATGATCAGGTGTCGTTTACGCCGGCGAAATGTGTGCGTGGGTGATGAGGGGGGGATGAGGATTGTGGACGTGTTGTGCATGGGGAGAGGCCGGTCTAATAATGGAGGATATATACACTACTTTTGATTGTTCATGCACGCACTGATGCATGTTTAGCTTATTTATATAATTTTTTTTTTGGTAAACTTATTTATATAATTTGGGGAAAGGATGAGAGCTTATGTAAATGTTTGGATTTGTATAATAATGTTTTTGGTGGAGGATTTCTATAATTAATAAAAGGGTTTTTTATTTTTACCTCCCCACATACCATTATATTTGCGATCACTCCCTCACTTTTTCGTATTTGAATTTTACTCTCAGATTTAAAGAATAATTCATTTTTACTCCCTATAAGTGACTAAAAAGAAAATTAACTAATTTACAGATAGATCCCTCTCAGGGATTAAAAAGAAATTATCCTTTAAATCTGAGGAGTAAAACCTAAATACGAAGAAGTGAGTGAGCGATCGCTAAATACGATGGTTTATGGAAAGTAAAAATAAAAAACCCTTAATAAAAAGCCATTGATTGTTGTCAAAGCTTTTGTTTCTGTCAGTAATGGTTTGTTGGAAATCATGGATGGACCATCCTAATACGTGTGAACATGGATATATCTTTCAGAATCTCTTCTCCTTGATTAGAATTACACTCCAATCGGGATATTATTTACAAGAAATAAGCACATAGATTCACGACACAAATGTCTCTCGAGATCTCTCTGTTTGGTCCACTCAATCAAAAAAATTTCACTCACTCATCCGATTATGTGAATCCCCTAATATAAATCCAATGAGATACGAAGTTATTGTAACTGCCATATATATGCAGTTGAACACATCCTATGGATTGGCATGCCCTCATGGGTGTCATGTCCAATTAGATTACATCTCTCTCGCACACATGTACGTCATGGATACCAAACTTCAAGCCTCGTTCATACAGACAAATGGGTCATGTGACCGGCAATACAACTACACTTTGGAGCTCCAAACTAGAAACTCCTTTGAGACAGAATGAAGACATCAACATAACATATAAGAAATAGTGTTCATAGTGTGTTGTACCCCAGAATATTTAGTTGCACCGATCAAGCATCTCGATGTATCTCAATCACTCAAAGAGTTCCATATATGTTCACCACCTCTTGACTTCACATGTAATCACAATTATGTCCGCAGTAATAAGGTGACATAACTAACTAGCTGGTGAATATAAGTGAGTGGTATAATTCTAAAATTGTCTTCTTCTTACACTAATATCACTCGGATATGATCCAAATTAACTACTTTTCCAGTAATATCCATTAGATTGAATCATTCATGACCATAGATAACACACTGAGTAGAAACACTAACAGTACTTCACTTAGTCACATAGGGTACCATTTTTAATCTTCAGAATTCACGCACTGAGAGGAAGCAGCTGGGATCCATTCACTCACTTTCTGATTGGCCGACTAGCACATGTAGTATGAAATGCATGCTGCAATGGAGATTTTCTATTTCGTAGTGTATCTCATCCTCTAAACACTGTATGGGTGTTAGTTCAGTTACATCCAAATTAAAGTAACTAACTTGAGTTTTTTATTCGCTCACTATCAGAAGCGTCAAATACATCAAATAAAATTCTCACACCCAGTTTTTTATGCAAAGGCTTCATGAATGGGGAAAAACATTCATGTCAGCTCTAACTTACATAAAGAGCCTCATCTTGATGACATAAAAAATTATTAAACTTGATTTGCTTTCTTAGCCCTATAAATCATTTTGTCTCAACTTTTATGCTCTAGTAGCGCCATATATATATGAAATACCATAAACACAAAATAAGCCCTTATGAACATTGGGACAATGAAATTCTAATGATTTGTTACTAGAATCAAAAGAATTCAAATAAAACCTCTTCTTCAACCTCTAAACTCTGACGTCCGTTTGTTTTGTGGGAATCAAATATATTTTGGTATTTTTTTTACATTTGAACTTATATGTTTTTAAGTTTTAGACTTTTTTTATTTCAACGATAAAGGGATTCAGTCCTCTCAAAATCTGGAGTAACATTGCGAAGAGTTGGTGACAGCTAGTGGCCAAAACAACCAAGGTCCAATTCATTATTCCAACAGTCCGTTAGAGCATTTTCAATGGACATGTTAACTCACTAGTTAGTGTCAGAATTTTAGAAAACATGTAAAAATGGTACTCCAATGGAAGTGTTAAGGGCAAGTTAAATGTAGGCCCCCACCTGTCATATGTTAAGGGAAATGTTAACTGTGGCTAGTACTTTAGCCAGTCAAATGTGAGCCCCACCATTTAAAATATTCAAAAAAATATTATTTTGAGTGGGTGGAGAGGTGGGCCTAATATTATTTTGACTAGTTATTTAGCTAGTCCATCGAAGTAACAACAACCAACTAAATAAGAATGTAGTAAATGAGTATCTAGTTGAGTGATAAAATACTGACATGACACTTTAACATCTTGGTTAACTAATATGCCTATTGAAGATACTCTTAGATTATTTGGCACACAGAAACAATATAGTCTTCAAAGGATAACGTTTCTGTTTCAAAATCTCTAAGACCTCACTATGCAACACGGGCGTTATCTCGTTGGAGTCAAGGGAGTGCGGTTCAGTTTGATTGACGAATAGTTCAGAAGTTGCTGTTGGTACCTCGTGATAACCACCGCTCATGCTACATGAACAATTTCTTATTTTTCGTCTCAGCTTTATATTGAGTTCTCTTTTAGATCTTTTTTTCTTCCCTTCTTTCTGCGGGTTTATCGCCCTCTCAGCTCCTTTCTCCATTAAGACCTGATGCAACTCTTTCATTACATAATAGAAGTTCTACCTTTCCTATGTGACTTAATTAATAAAAATCAATCTCGCTTCTAATAAAAAAAATTTAAAAAAATGAAAATATAAAAGATTAGACTACACTTAAAAAATTTGAATCAGGAATATACAATAAATCACAGTACAAAAATATGTTTGCCTTAAACGATTGTTTGAAAATAGACCCGTTCCTCATGTACAGGTAGACATCTCCCAAAATCTTATTTATATAGTTTTTAATCATAACCACTGACTTCGGATGATACACATCCTCTCGGTTAGCAAGGTGGAAGAGTTGCATCTTGTCCTCGTGGACGACCACGGATTCATCCTTGTATACTCCAACCATAGAGAGTATTTTATGTTGAATGTTGGGTTGTGGGCCTTGTGTCCAGTGATCTACCTGCCCCTCGTGGGCCTTGCTACCAAAAGAAAAAAAAGATAGCATTTGAAAGTAAATCAACAGTAGTTCTGATTTTTAAAAATCAATTTTGCTTAATTAAGTACTGTTTGGCTCGGTGTTATCGGGACATTCACGAACACTGGTCAATGCGAGCTCCCAACCAAACCAAAAAAAAATATAGCGTTCGCGTATTATATCGATGTTGGCGGTGCATGTGTTTTTTTTCCTGACATCTCCAACACGTTCAAATGCCGCTTATGCATCGTTGGGTGAATCCACCATCACGGTGGTGCCAATCGCATCCTCAGACGGACACTTACAATTTATTTTTTATCTAAAATTATTAAATGCCCTAAATGGTGGAGTGATCCATAAATTATGGGAGCACTCAAGTGACACTTCATTTCAAATCACTTTGAAACCAAAACATAAAATCAGCTCCAAATGCACAATATGTAAACCGAAACGTTTTTTTTATATTATTTAATCGTAAAAAAATTGTATTACCAAACTTTCATGAGATGTGAAAATATTTTCAACCAAGGTGAAAATTTATATTATTTTTTTATATTTTCAACGAGTAATCGAATGAGGAAATGTCCCAGACAAGGCAAGCATAAGCAAATAATGCAGGTGACGACAAAAAAGACAAGTGGGCAAGTTGGAATGATAATATTTGTAACTTAATTGAAAGCTCACAACGTGACCCGGATTGTATCCTGACCTACGAAAAATATTCTGTATAGTTTGTTTTTATTTTTATTTTTTTGAACAAGAGGTAAATATGTTACCTCGATTTCATTCTGTTTAGTCTTTTATAATTAAGAATATCCATGATAATATTTTTTTACTTATTTATTATTACCAAATTTGTTAATTTGATGGCATCAAATTAAAATAAATTATCTCAAAAAACGTGTTAATGAATGTCCGATGTTCAAAGTAGTTTTGTTAGCTGGAGTTCACAAATCTATTTAAAGAGGGACGATGTATATCTCCAGCTGCGATCCCCAATCTAGTTTGCCTAATGATGCAGCATGATCATGGACCGTTCAATCATTGTTGAAGACCACCATACTGAGGATTCTGGATGATTTATACTTATTAGTATTTTAGTTTTATTTGTTAGATTTATCATATTTTTATTTTTTCTGGATAATTAGGATTAGTTAATATTCAGATATGATTTTTTTTAATTTTTAGTTAGGATTTGAATTTGAATTTTAAATTTAAATTCAAATTTGAATATTAATTAGGATTAAATAAAGATGTGTTTGTTATTTTACAGATTTAGTTAATGTGTTAGGATCATAGTATATATATTTAATAATTAGTTGAGATCCTAATTTGTTAAGGATTCTCTAGTCTATAAATAGGCTTGTAAACCAATTGATTATTCAGATTATTGATTATTTTGAGTTTATTTATTTTATTTATTGTATTTTGTTAGGACGACTAACAAATACATAGAATTTTCAATTATCTGTTATTTCGTCCAAAATCAACAGGTCATTGAAGCCCAATACCCCTGGCATTCTTCACTTGAAGAATCAACAGCGTCGCTGGAGCCTGCGAATTCGCATCTTCGATCCAATTAGCAGAAGAGTGTATCCATATGCTTCATCAGTTATTATCAGAGTCTCATCCATTCATCAAGGTAATCTGTGATTCATCCCATTTATCATTAAAAAAATCCATCATATTCCATCCCATCCATACGCGGGACTTGATGCCTTAATCAATCTAATGGAGAAGATAATGGTGCTTATCCGACATCAAGAACGACCAAAATCTCCACAATTTGTGGAGGAGGAGCCTATTGATGGTGCTTTCGACAACTCGTTTAAAAAGGAGAATCTTTCACCCATTTTTGATGAAGAAATTGAAGATGTAGACCTTCCACCTATATTTGATGAAGAGATTGAAGTGCTCAACCTTCCATCTATATTCGATTAGGAGATTGAAGAGACGAACCTTCCACCAATCTTTGATGAAGAAATTGAAGAAACATATATTCTACCGATCTTCGATGAAGATGGAGGAGTCCGAGCCCAAGAACTCTGCTCAAATATTTGACCCCATTCAATTCACACAAGAAGCGTTTCACGCGTGTGACCATCATTTTGAGGATCCATTCTCTTCCGAAATCATGGTTACAACTCTTCGATTACCTACAGCAAAATCGAACAAGAAGCGTTGACCACAGATATTCGAGGTGGGCCCTAGTTGCATAAAAGTCGGTGAATTGCGTCATCAATTGCTTGGACTTCATCACCAACTTCTTCAACCAAACTCGAGGACGAGTTTTTCTGAAGAACGAGAGAATGATGCAGCACGATCATGGACCATTCAATCAATGTTGAGGACCACCATATGGAGGATTCTGGATGATTTATACTTATTAGTAATTTAGTTTTATTAGTTAGATTTATCATATCTTTTCTGGATAATTAGAATTAGTTAATATTCAGATATCATTCAGATATGATTTTTTTATATTTTTAGTTAGGATTTGAATTTGAATTTTGAATTTAAATTCAAATTTGAATATTAGTTATGATTAAATAAAGATGTGTTTGTTATTTTGTAGATTTAGCTAATCTGTTATGATCATAGTATACAGATTTAGATAATTAATTGAGATCCTAATTTGTTAAAGATTATTATTTTGAGTTTATTTATTTTCTCTATTGTATTTTGTTAGGAGGACTAACAATTACATAGAATTTTCCAATTATCTGGTATTTTGTAAGAAATCAACAGGTTATTGAAGTCACAACGCTCTTGGCATTCTTTTCTTAAAGAATCAACAGCACCGCTGGAGCCAGTGAATTCGAAATCTTCGATCGAATTAGCAGAAAGAGGTATTCGTACGCTTCATCACCTAACTTATATGAACTCTCACAACTGTTTGGTGCGACATGTAGTTATTCATTCCTATGACTATACTTGAATTAAATAATAATCCATGTAGAATAATTAATTATCTTTTTAATATTCTCATTAAAAAATGAAAAATGATCTTTTATATTATGTGGTTTTCATTTAATAAAAAATGATGGATAAGAAGATGAATAATAGTTTATGATTTTTTAAATGGCAATCTATACCCCTGCATTAATTATTTATGTTTAATTGAGAATAAGTATGAGATATGTGTGTGGTATGATAAATATAACATGTTTTTAGAATGTGTACAAGTGTTTGATATATATGTACTATGGTCCTTTTTGGAACCATTTGTCAAACATATTTTTGTTTTTACAAAATCAATAATTTAGATAATCGGTTTCATCAAATGTTTATATTTGAAACTTTATCTTTTCATTCCATATTTGATATTTTATGTTTTACAAAATAAAAAATAAAAACTTTAAAAAAAAAATACACATAATGAGAATACTTTTTCTAATTAAATTAAAATGGATTTATTTAATCACGTGGGGATTTTAGCTTGTTATAGGCACTGCGTTCCGTCGGTGGTTGCATTGGCGAACGATGGGTGATAAACAAACAGAAAATGTTTCTGCATTGGACATTGGTAGTAGCATTGTATGTGTATTTTTGTGTGATTTTTCAAACAGCGGGATAAGTTTTCAAACACGGGCTCCACATCGCATTGCCAAATGGACTCTTAGACACCGATTACTTGTATAAAATATTCATATATTGAAATTGAGATTTTGGCCGGAGTGAGAGTGTGGGACCTGGGTTTGTGAAACTATAATTCAACATCAACATAAATTAAGGGACATGTGATTCACATTGAAATTAAAAACTATTGATCTGGAATTGGATTTATTCTTTTCCTCCCCGCCAAATTTTAAGGTGGCGATGCTTGAGTCATATATATTAAGGTTTCACACATGCAACGAATGATTAAATAATTAATTTATCTATATTTATATATATACTGCAAGTGGAGATCCTAGTGCCTTGGATGCCTATCTGATCTTAACAATGTAAAAGCCATCTCGGGAAACTAAAATTGATTAAAAAAATACATAATATATTTGTTTCAATCGAATAAATTTTGTTTATGTATAAACAAGCTCCGGGTATCCTGAGCATTAAATAAATAAATAATAATGTTATGCGTACCATAATTCGATGAGTCTCTTTAATTTTTTATTTTTTTTTAACTTCTCTGTATTATTCTAATTGTATGGGATATCCCAAAGCACCTAAAAATTATATTGTTCAATGAATGCAAGCTGAAAGATGAGACAAAGAATTTATTTTAAAAGCAATCAATTTCTTTAACAGCTCAAAAGATATGCGCGCCTAGGGATAAGTGGTTAATTTTTGGCAAAACACAGGGCTGGTTTGGTAATTGGGATAAGATTTTGAGAACTTTGTTCTAATATTAAAGAATAAATTGAGATTGAATGTCTATCATTATTTTTTTTTAAATCTTAGGAATAAAAAGTTTATCAACTTTTTCTTATATATTTGTCAAAAATAGGATAAAAATGGGGTAAATGTTATTCTAGCTTTGAGGTGAAACAAAAAATCCTAATTTTCATTTTAAAATCGAGACAACTATTCACATTATATTTTATCCAGATTATTTTTTATACCAAATAAAATAAGTTGTTCTACATTTCTGCCCCACTTATTTCCTTATGTTTTAGTATATAAAATATTTTGTCGAATTTTATGATTGATTTAATGCGATTAAAATTTTGCTTGTAAATAAAATGTATCATAAAATTAAGTATTTTAAAAGGTTTTTCTTTATTTTTAATTTTTTTTAATTCACTGGATGTATGCAGCAAATTATTTATTAATGAATAATAAAGATACTAAAATAGATCTGTGAAGTCCAATTATCAAAATATTCTGAAACATACAGACATCTAACTATGAACAAGGTAGTAAATTATTGGGCTACATGAGCAACAGTTTTATCAAGCAATTTATTTTTAATATATAATGCCATCAAAATAATATATTTGGTGTTAGAATCAGAAATAAGAGAATGAACCAAGATCTCATTAGGGTTTACACCCAATATATATAGTACAAAAGGGAATGAATAAAATGATTAATCTACCCTTAATGACAAGAAATACTAAAATACACATAATACATATTAATATATCTAACACCCCCCTCAAACTCATGATAGGATCATACACCGAGAGTTTGTTCAAAAGAAAGGCATGGCGCTTGAGCGTATAGGGACTTCGTGAAGAAGTCAGACAACTGAAGAGTAGAAAAAAATATACGGTAAGGACAATGTGCCTGCAAGAAAGTGATGTCGAATAAAGTGACAATCGATCTCGACCTGTTTTATTCGCTCATGGAACACTAGATTACTGGCAATATGAATGGCACTCTTGTTGTCACAGTCTAACGGAGTAGGTGCAGATATAATAACACCCATATCACCCAAAAGACGTCGAAGTCAAACAACCTCAACAGTAGTCGAAGCCATGGCACGGTATTCCGTCTCAGCACTAGAACGAGAAATACTATCATGTTTCTTGGCCTTCCAGGAAATAAGAGAATCGCCAAGAAATGCACAAAAATCTGTTGTGGAACGACGATCGGTAACATCACCAGCCCAATCAATATCAGCATAAGCCCATAGCTCAACAGCGAAAGAAGACGGGAGGAACAAAACACGAGAGATAGTGCCACGAAGATAACGAATGATCCGAAGAACCACAGAGTAATGTGTGGTGCGTGGCGCAGCGATAAACTGGCTGACAACATATACAGCATAAGCAATATCAGGAAGAGTAATGGTGAGATACACAAGACTTCCCACAAGTTGTCTATAATGAGTGACATATGTAAGAGGATCACCATCATCGGGCCGGAGTTTGGCATTAAGCTCAATGGGAGTAGAGAAGTGCGATCATCAGTCAGACAAACGTGATCGATTAAATCTGAAGTGTACTTGCGCTGAGAGAGAAGATAACCATGATGAGCATAAGTGACCTCCAAACCAAGAAAATATCGAAGAAGTCCGAGATCCTTCATCTCAAACTGACGCTGAAGATGCTGCTTGACTGACTGAATATGAGAAGAGTCGTCACCGGTGATAATCATATCATCGACATAAAGTAGCAGAATGGTACGGTGGCAACCAAAAGTATGAACAAACATAGCCAGATCTGAAGCACTCGGAACAAACCAACAGAGTGAATGGCCTAAGTAAATCGAGCAAATCAAGTGCGAGGAGTCTGTTTGAGATCATAGAAAGCCTGTCGAAAATGACATACATGACCAGATGGATGAGAAAGATCTGGAAGGGGAGCCATATAAACCACCTCTGATAAATCACAATGAAGAAATGCATTCTTGACATCGAGCAGGTAAATAGGCCACTGACAGACAGAAGCAACAGAAATTAAAGTGCGAACAATAGTCATCTTGGCCACAGGAGCGAAAGTCTCGTCATAATCAATCCCATGCTGCTGAGTGAAACCGCGAGTGATCAAACGAGCTTTGTAACGCTCAATCGAACTATCCAAGTGAGTCTTGATCTTGTAAACCCACTTACAGTCAATGGGTACCTTACCCGCAGGAAGAGGAACAAAATCTCAAGTATGAGTGCGTTGTAATGCACTAATTTCCTCTGCCATTGCATCCTCTCATTCAGGAATACCAACTGCCTCACGATATGACTGGAGATCCCAATGAGATAAAATGGTTGCAAGAAAGCTCTGAAAATAGGAAGAAAATAAGTCAAAAGCAACTAGACTTAACATATGAGGGGGACGACGATCACGAGGTGGATTGCGGTGAGGAACTGGTGCGGGTCGACTGCTGGTCGATTAACATTAGACGCAGGAGCAACAACAAGAGGACTCACTCGACTCACATGAATCGTCCAGAGGAGGAATAGGGGATGGCAAGGTCGTAGGAGGGACAGATGAAGGACTATACGCAGGTGAGATAAAGGAAGGACTAGAGGCAGGCGGAACATATGAAGGACTAGAGGCAGGTGGGACAGACGATGGAGAGGACTTAGGAGTCGAGAAATCCAAAAAAATAAGGTCATCAACTGTAGATGGAGGAAGTGGAGTTGGATGTGAGGGAAGAACATAATAAGGATGATGCTCCCAAAAGGTGGCATGACAAGAAATGCGACGACGTCGTGAAATAAGAATCATAACATTTGTAACCCTTATATTGAATACTATATCCAAGAAAAAACACACATTACAGAACGAGTAGAAAGCTTGGCGCGTTCAATGGGAGGAAGTAGAACAAAACATGTGTAACCAAAAATAGGAAGATGGAAATAATCAAGAGGCTGATTGTGAAGTCGATCAGATGGCGAGATACCACCAATAACAGATGACGGAGTGCAATTAATGAGATACACACTTGTGAGAACAGCCTCGCCCCAAAACTCAACAGGGACGGATGTAAAAAGAAGTAAAGATCGAATCATCTCAAGAATATGACGGTGTTTACATTCAGTAACTACATTTTGTTGATGAGCATACAGAATAAAAAACAGAGGAAGAGTACATTGAGATGTCAAGAATGCATGAAAAGCCTTAGAATAATATTCATCACCACAATCAAAGCGTAGCACCTTAATACGATGAAAAAATTGAGTCTCAACAATGGTAGCAAAAGAAGTATAAATACGCAATAAATTCGAATGACTAGACAGAAGATATAGCCAAGTGAAATGAGAATAGTCGTCGATAAAAATAACATAATATCGATTTTGCACCTTTTTGAAGAAATAGGAGATGAACCCTAAATATCAGAATAGACTAAATCAAAGGGAGAATCGGAAATATGCGAACTGGAAGGGAAAGGGAGAGCCACGAGCTTACCCAATTTACAACCCACGCATGGTTGAAGATCTGTACGAGAAAATGATCATAATGCACCGGTGCTAACAAGATATCAGAGTCTTAGGCTGAAACAAATGATCAAGATGACGATGCCAAAGATCGAAAGGGAAAATGGAAGAAATATTTGTATCTAATCGTACAGAGGCAGTGAAAGGCTGAGGAACATGAAGCAATCCATGTAATAGAGTCCACCTTGTCGTAGTCCAGTCCCAATCCTTCTCTTAGTAAGTCAATCCTGAACAGAACAAGATGATGAATCAAATGTGATCGTATAACCAAGGTCAGCAAGCTGACTGACAGAAAATAAACTCATGAAAAGTTTAGGAACATTAAAACATTAGGCACACTGAATCGATGTGAATAATCAGAAAGAATGCCAAAGCTTAAGACAGACATAGGGAACCATCACGGTGCGAATAAGTGAAGGAGAATGTGGTGGTGTACAATTAACAAGAATCGACGCATCCAATGTCATATGATGGGAAGCCCCAAAATCAAGAACACATGAGGTAATCAGTATACCTGGTACAAGAGTAGAAGCAGACTGAACGGAGGCAAAAAGATTTGTATCAATAAATGATCGTAACATATCATAAAACTGTTGGTATTGGTCTTGTAACCCCTTTACATGTGTAATAAGTTGAGCTGTAATAAACTGTGATTGAGCAGACGCAATGCGAGGTGCAGTTGATGCACAAATCTGATCCTGATTAAGAGGTGATGGAGCAGGTGAATGCATTGGTGAGGAGAAAGCGGCATCTCAAGCATGTTTTCTAGCTAACTTACGGCATCCAATGGTCACATGATCAAAGAAATGACAATACCTGCAATCCATGGTACATGCACAGGAATAGATCAAAATAAACAGTATCTGATAGAGCTGAAACAATCACAGATGCATAAAGATCGAAAAATTGAGAAAAATGAGTACCAATATGACTATGTTCGGAGTCCAAATGAGTCTGTAGCTGCTAGAGAGAGAAAAATATTAAAAAATCGTCGATGCGGTGACAAAACGGCAGCCGAAGGGGCGGCCGGAGACAGTTGACGGCGGTCGGAGACGGTGGAAGCTTGCGGTGGCCGGCCGCACGGGTGCCGGGCGCGCGCTGGGCCGGGCGCACTGGAGCTGGGCGCGAGAGACCCGGCGCGCAGGGGACAAGATCCCATGAGATCCAGGACGCGCTGGGGATAGGATCCCGGGAGATCCGGGACGCGCTGGTGAAGCACGTGATCGCGCTGGCGAAGCGTGTGGGAATGCGCAGAGAACGCGTGGGCAGGGGCGCACGGCTGGGCGTGACTGGGCACGGAAGGGTGACGCGGCAGAGCGCGCGGCGCAGCACGCGGGCTACGGGGGCAGCAGCAGCAGCAATAGTAGCCGCCGCACGGGGCGCGCGGAGGCGAGCACGGACGGAGTGGTGGACGAGGGGGCCAACACAGGGCGGCACGATAGCGGAGGGAGAAGCGTCAACGAATCTCGCGAACGAAGAGTGCGTCAATCAAAAATTAAAGAAAAAAGAAAAAAATTAAAATTATGCTTTGATACGATGTTATAATAAAAAATAGGAGAATGAACCAATATCTCATTAGGAATTTACACCCAATATGTATAGTGGTAAAGGGAATGAATAAAATAACTAATCTAATATATCTAACATTTGGTACAGTAAAAAATATAAAAAAAACATAATGATCGAAATGCAAGTTGGTCTTAATTTATTTATCCAATATTTATATGGGGTCCACCAGATGAACTTCACATGTGCTTTCATAATACGTACAGACCTCAAAAAAACTTTTTTTTTTGGTATGTTGGGATGTTATCATATCCCACGTTATCTAGTTTCACAAAATTGTATAAACTATTCGATCCCACTTGGCCACTTGTATATATATATGTCCCTAATTTGTATCACCTGCATTATTTGATTCCAATAATTTGACATATTATAATCTACCAAATTTTGTTTTTTACTTGTTGTATGGACCTTCAGTTCAATTTGATTTTGATGACATAAAATGTCACTTGATTTGCAAATATTCGAAATAGCTTGTCTTATAATTTATTAATTAGTAAAGTTTGTAATACATTTTTCACCCATTAGAAGAGGGGAAGAAAAAACACTGTTTCAGCTCGCTTTGGTTGCCTTTGGAACTGATTAATTTTATATTTAATCCATTGTTTAGGGCCTTTAATAATTCTAGGCAAAAGTGATTATTAAAAAAATCAGAATCAGATTGGATAGGTCGTGATTGTGAAGTAAATTGATAATAAAAATGTACTTACCATCTTGCATATATAAATACAAATTTGGATGATATTTTAATTTATATATTATGAACAAAACACATGTGCAACAGTACTGCATATATAATAACACTTACATCCAAATCATCCCTCTATCCTAGCCAGCAAAATGGACAAAGTTCTAAGTTCTAGATCTCATTTATGCATGCAAAGATAGTTTAAAAGAATAATGTGTGTATATATATCTTGCTAATGGAATGTTCATGCATTCACAATCCCTTTGCACATGATCTAACAATGCCTTATCTCTTACGGGTACAATTAGATTGATACGGGTTGTTGCATTTTTTAACACCATGAATGTGTATATTTTTCTTTCATTTTTATTTTATTTTTTTATTATTATAATTTTCTAATCTCAGTCAGTTATATTTTTTTTTATTATAAGAATAAAAAATAATTATATTTTTTTCAAAAAAAATAAATATTTCTCTGCTGACACACAATATAAAATTACTACTTTTTGTATGAAAATCATGAGCTATACCATTCATGCAATTATAATGGTTGTTTCCTTTTTAGAACCGATACATGAAGATAAGATAGAGAGAGAATACAGAGAGAAAAAAAAAGCAACAAAACCAAAGAAAACCGAAAAACAATGGCGACTGCAGTGGGTGACGTCATGACGTATACAAAAGATTTATTAGATTAGATTTAGGTACTGTTTGTATTTTCAAGAAGTTTTCTCGGCATTCAATTCATTTAAAAAAGAAGTTTTCTCGGCATTCAATTCATTTAAAAAAAAAAACTACAGTTTAATTAAAACTCATAGATATATTTTTTAAAAAATAATAATTTAAAAATTAGTTTTTCATCATTAGTTGAGAGTCAGCTTTCCTGCACCCAATTTTAAACCTAGTATTTAGAAAAAAATTAATTCTCAAACCCGTTTTCAAACAGGGTCTTATCCTTGGTTTAGGTAGAAAAATAAATGTTGAAAGGGGTGAATAAGCTAAAAAAATATTTGTTTAATTTGCAAGAAATTGAAGAGGGAATAGTTATTTCAAAATATTTGAGAATAAATTTGTATTTATTTTCTATCCATTAATTTATAATTGTGTTATTCTACCTAATTTATTTCACCGATATATATAAGAGAACACAATGATCAAATAAATTATCATCAAATTATAAGTAAAAAAAGTCAAATCATTTTTTACATTGTAGAATTTTTTATCTACAGCTTCGTGATGGTCCTAAACAACAAAAATATCATAATAATGTTTTCTAAGCCGAATTGAAATGATATATCTACATAAATTATTATAATTCTAATATAATTTACGTTGATACCCAAACGGATCTATCATGTAAATGGACACGTACGATAAAAAATTAAATGCACAATTATCAACGTCACGTGTAATATCTTTAAGACCCACCAACATCCGAACATGATTTATGTAGAAACGTGTCCTATGTGGATAACATAAGACCAATTTAACATTAGTCTTATAAAACATGTATAAAAAGAAGATATGTCGGTGTACTGGTCCAAATAACCATGGTTATTCAATATTTTCCTAAATAGTTTTCAATTAATTATATACTGTGACATGATTATTTTTTCTTACGTTGTTGATTCGGTGTAGATTTGTTTGTCTATGGCATAATAGCGCAACACGTTACATGCTACACCATGTTATGTATTAATGTGAGGGAGATTTGTTAGTGATTTAATTTTCGACGACAATCTTTTATGTATCGTTCTAATTTTATCAGATGCCCTAAAGGATGATAAGCACAAATCCAAAAATGATCTAAATTTTATTGTGAATCTGAATTTTGAAAAAATTAGCTCACACTCTTTTTTTAAAGGATGACCAATGATTAAATTTTGAAGACATTAATTATTCAAAAATATAATGTCAGATGATAAGAATATACAGTCATGTTACACAGACGAGAAAGCTATTATATAAGTGAGAGAATGAGAAAGTAATTGAAATTTTAATTATTTTGAGTTTTTATTAAAATCTAGTCGTAAATGTATGCACAATTTTATATATCAAGGGAAGTACGTTGAGCTCAGAGCCGTTTATCAGATTTATTTACAATCAAATACTCAATATATCGATTCAAAAGTACAAAATCAATAAGATTAAATAATAACTGATTATTCATCCATGACGCTTCAAGGGATCCAAAACGTCACAAAAAGAGTTGGCATTACTGATTAGACTCCATCAGCACAAGTCATTTAGACCTACATGTGACTACATTAATTACATGTCTGATGTGTAAGATAATGATGTTTCTAATGAGATGTCATTCATCTCATTGTTAGAGATTGATTTGTTATGATCTTTTGTGATTAAAAATTGGAGAAATTCGTTTATAGATTTGATTGGATATATTAACAAACTTTTACATTAAGTCTATTTATCAAAAATCAGATTGAGTGGACTAGTCAAACTATGAGCTATGTTCATAGTCCATTATATATTTGTTTTAGATTGATTCATTCATATTTTACTTTAGTAATACATTTTTATGTCGCAGTTGATTTCAAAAGATGGCATACACATATTTAAATTTTATAGTGTAATTATATAATGCATTTATTGATTTATGAATTATCTACCTAAAATATTATCCTATTATTATTATAATACATTTATTATTTATCTTTCCCACATATTAACTATTATATTTATTTTTTTAAATATAATCAATCAAATCTTTGAAAATACTTTAATTTTAAAATTAGTTATGGTTGGATCCCACTTCCACCCACCCACCATACTGTGACTATCATCATCACATTGATCCACACATCCACAGTAGTATAATTTGCACTATAAATAACACCCAAACCAATCCCCTGTTTTCATCATCACTAATCCACCCCCCACTCAAAACAATGGGAAAGCTCATCCTCCTAACACTAATACTCTCCCTATCCACCCTCCTCTCCATAGCAAACACAAACCCACTCCCCCTTTCCCTCTTCATCCAACCATGCAACACCTCCCCAAACCCCAACACCTGCCTCTCCATCCTCTCCACCCACCTCACCCAAACAACACCCACCGCCGCCGACCTCCTCCGCTCAATCATCCACAAATCCATCCTCCGCGCCTCCGCCGCCTCCGAAGCAGCCACCGATGTCAGCCGTCGGATCAATGAGCCCCGACAACAGGCGGCCCTCGCCGACTGCTCCTTCCTCATGGATCTCTCCCTCGACCGCCTCGCCGCCGCCTCGTCGGCCGTTGAAACGTCGGTCACGGACGCGCGGACGTGGCTCAGCGCCGTACTTGCAAACCACGTCACGTGCATGGACGGGCTGGACGGGCCGGTCCGCGCCGCCATGGAGGCCCACCTTGAGTCTTTGATGGCCCTCGCCAGCACTTCCTTGGCACTCTTGAACACCGTGTCGCCGTCAGATGTGTTGAATGTATGAAAAATGTTAAGACACTCGTATTCACTGTACAAGATATTTTTTTAATAAAAAATATATATATAGTTACATATTGAGTTAGTTAAATAAATTCATTTTTAGTAAAATTATCGAGATATATACATAGTTTAATGATACATATATTTTACTTGATTTCTAATTAGATATATATAACTATATTTTATACTGTAAAAAAATTGAGTATAACAACATCTTGAATGTATTATGATATTTATGTTTTCCTCTTAACCTCCATTTAGTAACGCGTTTAAATGTGAAAAAAATATTATTTTTCAAAAGACACAAAAATTATAAAAAGAAATTTAATCTAGTCATCTTATCTAAAAAATTTTCAGAAATTTTTTTTCAAACTGTACCGAATATACTGTATAATTGGGGTGAAGATGGTTGGTTCACTCTTTTATTTCTTATTATAACAGGATGACGTCAGCAAGCCGGTGTTGAGGTTGCCGTCGTGGGTTACGTCAGCGGACCGGAAACTCCTGGAAGCGAAGGCGGCGGTAAACGCCGCGAACGCAAATGTGGTGGTGGCGAAGGACGGGTCGGGGAAGTACACGACGGTGCAGCAGGCGGTAGACGCGGCGCCCGACAACATCAATTATCGTTACGTGATCTACGTGAAGAAGGGGGTGTACAAGGAGACGGTGCGTCTCGGGAAGACCAAGAAGAACATCATGATTACCGGTGATGGCATGGATGCCACTATCATCACTGGGAGCCTCAACTTCATCGATGGCACCACCACTTTCGAGTCTGCCACCCTCGGTAAGCACAAGTCCATTTTATATACTCGTAGTATGGAATAGATTGTAATATTTTAGAAAAATAGTCCTAAAAAAAAATTCCTAACTAAACACAGTATAAGCTAAAATTTAAGGGAAATTTTTCTTTTGACTCTTTAAAATCTTTTTAAAATCATAAAAAATTCTTTTAAAATCACAAAATCATTATAGGTACCCCATAAAATATATGGTTAACAAATATAGTTCCTCGATCAAGAGTATATTGAAATAAGTCTAAGAAACTTTACTGTTTATTAAAATTTATAATTTATAAATTAAACTGCAACAAACATTACCACAGTGGCACACTCATGAGTGGTGAATGTGAATTCCACAGCGGCGGCGGGAGACGGGTTCATAGCGCAGGACATCCAGATCCAGAACACCGCAGGCCCGCAGAAGCACCAAGCGGTGGCGCTCCGCCTCAGCGCTGACCTCTCGGTCATCAACCGGTGCAAGCTCGACGCCTTCCAGGACACCCTCTACGCGCACACCCTCCGCCAGTTCTACCGCGACAGCTACGTAACCGGAACCGTCGACTTCATCTTCGGCGACGCGGCCGTCGTTTTCCAAAACTGCCAACTAGTCGCGCGCAAGCCAATGAGCAACCAACAGAACCTTGTGACCGCGCAGGGCCGGACCGACCCGAACTCGAACACGGGGACGTCCATACAGAAGTGCCAGGTCATCGCGAGCGCGGACCTGGCACCCGTGAAGGGGTCGATCCCGTCGTATTTGGGGCGGCCGTGGAAGGAGTACTCGCGGACCATGGTCATGCAGTCCTACATTGGGGACCATGTGAGCGCGGCCGGGTGGGCGCCGTGGGACGGGACGTTCGCGCTGAACACGCTGGACTACGAGGAGTACGCGAACAATGGGCCCGGGTCGGGGACCGCGGGGAGAGTGAAGTGGAAGGGGTATAAGGTGGTGACGAGCGCGGGGGACGCGCAGAAGTTCACGGTGGCGCAGCTGATACAGGGCGGGTCGTGGCTTAAGTCGACTGGGGTGACTTACACTGAGGGGCTGTGAAGGTTGGAGATTTGCTTGGATGGATGCTTTGGTTTATGTTTTAACTTTTAAATAACTTTCATTCCTGGTGGGTGACTTGTCCCCAGAGTTTTAAGATTGGGTGTTGTAATTCTGGGTTGATCTATTGATCTAGAATGTTATGAGGGAGGGTATGATGGATGTTTAATGTTAAATGATGTGATGGAGTTTCAGGATTGATTAGAGACCAGCAGAGGCATATATATATGAACTCTGTTTTTCTTTTTCTGTTTTTTCTAATGGAATCGAATGATGCTGGGTTGAATGCAATAATGAATAGAATTTCAGGATTTCACAAAGTAGATAAAGATCGGACCACTGGTTCATCCGCCCTCTCATCCATGGCATTGTACCATATATAATAGGCAATCGATCTTGAATGAAACCATCAGTGAATATATAGAACAAGTCTAGCCATACTTCTTTATTTTTTTGACCTTTTAGGATAAGCCTATAAGGACCTGGTACAACAATAGGGCCACGGCCCATAACCGAAGGCCACCACGGACTATCATTTTTCTAACGAACGCTGATACACGTAGCTCCGTTTGCAGCTTAATATACTATGATAATGGAGTATATACTGCGCTATTATAGTGTATAGTTTATATCATAATGTATAACACTATATTTTTTTTTTTTTCAACTCAAAAATAAATATACTATTGTATTTCAATATATATATCATTTTCATATAACGGTATATACACTTCAAAAAAAGAGTGCATAATTAAAAAAAATCGACATGAACTACAATTGGGCTGTAATGGGGGCTGGATGATGTATCTTTTTCCTTTTCTAACATACCACAAGGGGATTAATAACTATGGAAAAGTGTTGGGCTAAGTTATTTATACAGTCCAAAACTCAAATCACACATGTTTTTAATTTTAAAAAAATAGTAAACATCATCTAATTAGATATATATATTTTGATAAAAAAATGTATATCGTTCAATTTCAAATTGAATGAACTCATATTTAATTAGTGTAATGGAAAAATTTAATGGTATATACATCATTTATGCTTCATTAAATTTCTAACAAGAAACATAAGACTTCATTTCGGGCTGTAAAAAAAATTGAGTGCAACAACGCCCTTAATCGTGTTTGGATACTTGACCTCCCACCACAAGAGGAGGGTACACACATACCAACTTAGTCAAATGAGTGGTGGTGCAAGTCTAGCCATACTTGAAACTCTCAGTTTATATATCCATGAATCATTCCATGATATTTGATCCATATAGCTTTGTTATTGTTGTTGGGCCCATTTTTCTTTGGCTAACATAATTGTGTCACATGACATTCCTGCCAATCATGATTATCATACACCCCTCTTCAAATCGTGTTTGGATCAGACCACCAAGATGATAACAGATAATGAACTATTTAGACACTCGATGTACATTTGGTTGATCACTAAATTAATCAAGGTTTTGTTTATTAGATCAATTTTCTTTTCTGTAATGAAATATGTTTTTGGTAGACTTTTTCAAATAGAGTAGTTAATTGTACAAAGTCAAATGGAGGGTAAGATTGTCATTTTGAACTTTGGTGTATATTCATATCAACCCCTCATTTTATCTAATATATATATATAGTCGAGTGATTCAGTGCGAGAATGCGAGAAACGACGTTGATCGTTCGATCGCAGGTCCATCGCATCCAACGGTCGATGTGAATCGCACCCGACCGTCCGATGCGATGGACCCGTGATCGACGGCCCGTGATCGCTTCCCGCACGACCGCATTCCCGCACCGAATCACTTCCATATATATATATATGAAAATGATTGCGTGCGGCGAATGGCAGGTGCGGCCGCGACGTGGGCCGTTCGATCGCGGGTCCATCGCATCCAACGGTCGAGATGAATCGCCCCCGACCATCCGATGCGATGGACCCGTGATCGACGGCCCGTGATCGCTGCCGCACCCGCCGTTCGCCGCACGCAATCACGTCCCATATATGAAAATGATTGTATATATACACACACACACTAATCGGAAGTATTTTAATTTTAAACTTTGTTTCTTTATAACATTTTCATTTTTAATTTCACCCTTAGTTATTTATGATATTTGATTTTAGATTAAAAGATAAATGGTATTGATAATGTAACATCATCACTTTTATTATTTTTATTTTATTAGTTTTAAATTGGGATAAGGATAAAATAAAAAAATATATCTATATAGTTTATATATATATTGGATAATATCATATCCATATCCACAAATTACTTGTAATATTTTTTAATGGTTTTTTTTAATATATATACCCTTTAAAAAAATCACATTTTGTCAAAATATCCCTAGCTAATGATTTTTTTATATCCAACAATCCCCTTAAAATAGATGTTTCGTAACACATGAGGAATACTCATATTTTTAAATTTTGAAACAGGGAATATTAACAATATAGAGTTGCGCAAAAAAACTCTTTTTTAGTTGTAAAATACTTCTTTCATTTATAACACTATAACAAATTTTTACAAATGATTTATTTTATAATTAATAAAAATTATATTATAATATGAGACAAATGATTTAAAAAATGGGTGCTGGTTCAGAGTTATTTTTTTAAAATATTTTTTTATTTATACATACATTGTGCGTGGATGAAAACTAGTATTCATATAACCCCTTAATTTGTTGTTTTTTGCTTTTATTGCATATACCCCTTACCACGACCCTATAAAACCACAATGCCGATTAGTTTGACCTGGCATGTAAAAAAGATAGATATAACCCCCCAAAAAAGCACCTCTCCCAAACAGTTCATCTCCAAAAGAACAAAAAAAAATGGCTGACTTTCTGCTATTGTGTCACTGTTGCTTGCCTTATGTCGCAATTGCCTCTAGCTGTTCACTTTTCACATTTGAACATTAAGACAAGGTCTGTTTAGAAACACGTTTGAAAAATAACATTTTGAATAAAATAACTTAAATAAACTTTGATTTATGAAAAATGCACTTTCTGCTCTTTTTAAAAAGCAACGTTTTTGTACTAAAAGTTATAAATAACTTTTTTATTAAGCTGATTTTCCTGAGACCCATTTGATAATATGTTTGAGCTTTCTGCTTAACTAAAAATAGAATTACCCCCAATCATATTATCAAACGGGCCCATAGGAAAGTTTCCTCTCAATTGTTCCTCAAAAACAAAGATGAATATTTTTTTAATATTGGAATTCATTAGTTTTGAAAAAAAACAAAAACAAGATAGGGAGAGCTTTCATGTGGGTGTTTGAGCCTTCAAGTGTTGTCAGAAGCAAACAAAGCAGGTTTTCATGGGGGTGTTTGAGCCTTCAAGTGTTGTCAGAAGCAAACAAAGCAGGTGGTTCCCTTGCAATGGTTTTTGCTTCCCTGTCTCTATTTCAAAGTTTTTTTTTGGTGGGTCTTTGTGGGTTTTCTTTGGGGTTTCCATTGATTGAGATCTACTAAAAAATCTTTAGTTGGAATGATCACCCTTTCCTTTTTTATTAATATATATGTACATCAAGATTTGTTGCATTTGTTGCATAGAATCAGTAGAAAAGGTCCCTTTTGTCTGATTTCATAAGGTCATATGAACCCGTATGTTCAATTTTTTTTGTGTGTGATGTTCAATTTTTTTGTGTTTGTGCTGTTTGGAGAGAACTCGCTTGACAATTTTGATTTTTGATGTACGGCGGATTTTGATGTTAATCATGATCTTGGAATCACACGCGTATAATATTTAAAAATTACTTCACTGAGACCCATAAATGAGCAAATTTTTAATTTTTAATAATTTTAATATTTAAAATATTTCCATCATGACAAATCAGAATTGATTTCTATCAATTATAAGGATCATTCATAAAAGTTAAAACAAATTTCAGTTTTTATTATTTTTAATAATTTTTAATTTTCTGTTATTAGTATAAAAGGAAAGATTTGTAACATAGGATTTTCAGCTTTTTATTAATAATATTTTAAATTTTCTTCATTTTAGGGTTTTATTCCTTATAAATTCAAGAATACTTTGTAAATTCAAGGAGTTTATGAGATTGTTAGTTGAATTTTTTCTATCATTTCACGTCGAAAGATGTTGTTTGTTTTTGGGTTGGGGATGAGGGGTGAGGGGGTTGTTCCTCAATTTTTTTTTTATTCAGTTTATTTAGGTTCTTGAAAGGAAAACCCAAATTATTAGAGACCGGAGAATTGGGACATCAATTCCTTCTTATGTTCTATGAGGAAGAATGTGAGAGAGCTCTAGCTGTTCAGGATCTCGTCCATCCTCGATTTCTTGTAGATGGGTTTCATTGTTTGAATCTAATTCAGATTGAAGAGTCAAATAAAAAGATTAGATCTTGCTCATGTGGGCATGTTAAGTCTGTCAGCGGAGCGAATACAGATCAAATAGGTCAATATCCACATTCATATTTAAACTAGATATCCAAAAAAAATATTCATATCCAATATTGATGAATTAAATTAAGTATCTATATCCGATCTGAAAATTCGGATTTGGATTCGGATAATCATCCTAATTATCTAAAAATAAAAATAATATATCTAACATATGAAATATGTAAAAAAAATATAATTATTACCTAATATAAAACCTATAATGATAAGAATAATAAATATATCACATAGTTTAAAGTATAATAATAATTGAAAACTTATACTAAACCTAAAAATATAAATATATTAATATAATAATTAATAATATAAAATAAATTTTGAATATAAATATATTTCGGATCGAATACCATCATGTATATATATATATATATATATATATATATATATATATATATATATATATATATATCTGTTCATATCCCATCCGAAATATTTTAGATACGAATATTTCATTTTAGATATTGGATAATTTTTTAAATTTTTGGTATGGATTCAGATCGGATACATATTTTTTTTACTCGTTTAAAATACACATTTCATTTCCAACAAAAAAAAAAATCTTCCGTCGGATTTATCTCCCTACCGAGAGAGGACGATGAGATCCGACCAGCTGAAGGATCTGTGTAAAAAAAAAAAAAAAAAAAAAAAAAAAAAAATAATAATAATAATAATAATAATAATAATAATAATCATAAAAGGAAGAAGGATCCAGAAGACCCTAGTAAATCACGGGTTCAATATTACGCTACAAAAAGCTAGTCACGGGAGCACCCGACAAAGATGAAAAAAGAGAAATATATATATTAAATGGTGGGCTAAATAGATATATATACTAAATGGTGGACTAAATATGACCCACGAAAAATTTTAAACATGTGCTAAATATGACCCACGAAAAATATGATGGGCTAAATATGACCCACAAAATATGACCCACGAAATGCAGTTCATATTCCACTTCCTCACCTCGAGAGAGATATATATACTAAATGGTGGGCTAAATATGACCCACGAAAATTTTTATCTAGTTATAAATTACTAGTTCATGGAAAACCACGCGAAGATAGTTACGAAGGACGATGAGATCCTTTCGGACACACACCGCGCGCGCGCTTGCTTGGTCAACCGGCGCGGGGTGATAGCACCAGACGACGGGGGTGGTAATATCAGAACCACGAAGAACAACCGTATATTCCACTTCATCATCTACAACAAACACCACCAACAACAAAATAAATAAATACAAATTAAAAACAAAATTAAATCGATAAATAAATTAAGACAACACGGTTGTCGGAGTTGGGATGTTGACGGAGAGCACGTCAACAACAAACGCATTTAACGGCAGCTTCTCATCCTCCTTGTCTTAAAAGTCCCCCAAAAAAAACAACAACAATTCATTCCGACCCACTCAATAAATCCAAACCAAAACCGTTGTTTTTGGATTGCTTTTGGTGTTCTTTCGGGTGGGAATGTGGAAGGACAGTGGATCCCCGGCCGATTCGTTCTATGCAATCCGTCCTGAATGTGGGGAGGTCCCCAAAACACGGTTCAAGATCAAGGTTTTGTGTTCAAGATCGGATCTTTAGCTGATTTTTTCGTCTGGGTCGGTTTGGGTTTTGTGTGATTTGGTTGTTTGGGTTTGTGGGTTGTCGATGCATTTTTGGTATTTGTTGAGATGCTATAAGGGAAAGATAATTAATTATCTATGTATTGTTTTGGTTTCCTTGATTGAACAGTGAAAAATTGTGATGTATGATGAGGTTTTTGGGGGTATTGCAGGCTGGGAAGACTCTCAGCGTGAGGAGGTGGCGAGCTGCGTTTAATCAAGAAGGCTATTTGGACATTGGGAAGACACTCAGCAGAATCCAACGTGGGGTTAGTACATGTATCTTTGGTTTCTGATTTACTTTCCTTTATTGGGTAGATGTAATATTGCTTGTTATACCAAGCAAAAAAAAAAATTGCTTGTTATGACCAATATATTGGAGGACATTAAGTTAGCAGAATTGTTATATGGAATCTGGTTACATGTGAAACTTGTCGTGGTCATGTCTGTGTTCGAACATATATTTATCAGTTTATGTACCCATTATTGTATACATAACAACTTGGAGGTGGCTTTTTTTTTTCTTTCAAAAAGCTTGTTCTGTCCATTATGTAGGTGCTAAGCTATCAGTTTTTCTTGTTAAGCTCAACATTTTGGTGATTGTGGACTTATTCTGGATGAGGGAAATGGAGACTGGTTGATTTGGTTTATGTTTGTGATTTTTTTTTTTTTTTGTTATCTGTGTGGAATGGTTGAGGTGGGGGTCATTTTCACTTTACAAAATGGCATGTCAGCTTACAGGACCAACTAGAGAGTACTGATTTTTCAAGAGATCTGTGAGCCGCCCATTACAGGATTTTCATTGGTAGATACATCTAATAGTCTCATTTCCATTGTGGTTTGAATATAGAAAGATTCATTTTATTGTTGGATTAGCCAAATCACAATATTTATTGGTGGACTGATATTAATTTGGGATGCTTTATATGCCAATCTATGTGGTACTTGAGAATCCTAGTTCAGGTAAAAAGGCTTGTGGGCATATGCAGCCTCTTTCCCAGTAAACATGATCCATTAAAGGATAAGGATCTGTGTCATGCAAGAAATCCTCAATTTTAACTTGATATCTTATCCTAGTTTCCAGAACCCTAAACATGAATTGGTGATTTTTTTTTCTTCAATTTCCTTCATTTGTGTGTATTAATGATGTTCCTAACTTTTTCCTCTTATCATTGTTTTGTTATGCTTCGGTATCATTTTATTTAAAGGTTTTTGAAACCGTACATACTCCACTTCGTTGTTCCACATTTTATGTCTGATTTATTCAAAAATCCTTTGCCAATTCTTTATCTTCTTCATTTCTCATAGCATGTCTAGTAGTGCAGAATCTTTTCTCATATCCACATCAGCTTCTGTTCAGGTTTGTGAAACATAAATCGAGCAAACTTATGGCCATGCACTGAACACACTTTCTGTTAGACTGGATATTTTTATGAGGACACACTGGTAGAAATATTTCATATTCGCTTAAAACATTTTATATCTCTGTCAAAGCAGGGAATCCATCCATCAATTAGAGGAGAAGTTTGGGAGTTCTTGCTAGGCTGTTTTGACCCTAGAAGCACCTTTGATGAGAGAGATGAGTTACGACAGCGCCGGAGGTTATCATTTTTCTTCTGCTATTCTTAAGCATGTTAGAATCCCGCAAAACTTGTGACATTTTACGTTATGCATTGTTTTTATGTGCCTTAAAACCTTAGGATCATCTACTAATACAAGAATAATTAGGTGACTTCCTTCAGCAGATGTGGTTTCTTTTTTTATAGCTAGAATTTGATGATATAGCAGCCTCTTACTTAGATCATGTCCCTAATTTTTATGAGTCACTTCTAAGAGATTCTTCAACACAGGACTATTTGCATCCATCAACGGGTCAGGAAATTGTAGGGAGTTTTATAGTAATGAGTATTTATCTGCTTTTCCTATCTTAGGATTACTTCATGGGAAATGAGAATATCTATTCTTATAAAACATTTTACAAATTTTTCCATGTATGCTCAACTTGTGAGTGTACATGGCTGACCATGTTACATATGCTTGTAAATGCTTCCAAGTCTCAATTCTTCATCTTTATCATACCATTGTAGAATTTGTATAATTATTTACAAATCCTACCTTTTGATATGGAAATATTCTTTACTTGTGATTTGTGAATATACATTGTAGGCCAAATTCCACATAACTATAGATGCTTTTGCTGAATCATATACTGTTTCTATTATCCTGGATAATGGTACTGCTAATATTATTGGAAACTTGGAATACTTCAACGTTTTTGCTATGGGATTAGTTTGAAAATTTTGTCAATTATGTCATTTCATTTGTTCTTCTGCATGCAGGGTTCAGTACGCAGTATGGAAAGAGGAGTGCCGCCAGATGGATTCAGTTGTTGGAAGTGGCCGGATTATTACAGCACCAATTATCACTGAAGATGGTGAGCCCATTCAAGATCCTATAGTGCTTCTAGAAGCCAATGCAAATAAAGGGCTAACTTCTACTCTGGATGACGGCGCTGTTGGAAATTCGGATTCTTTAAGCAATGCTAATGGAACTGAAAAGGAGGAGTCCACATGTCATGCTCCTCTGGACAAAAAAGTTATCCAGTGGAAACTCACTCTACATCAAATAGGTATGTCATAG
Organism: Acorus calamus; assembly: GCA_030737845.1. Lineage (NCBI taxonomy): Eukaryota > Viridiplantae > Streptophyta > Magnoliopsida > Acorales > Acoraceae > Acorus > Acorus calamus. The sequence goes on along the minus strand of CM060858.1, from coordinate 11,787,326 downwards.
GTCGCCCTTTTTTTGTGACATAGATTGTACAGTTCATTACACTGTGTGCCAAATCCCTCTGAAAATTTGATAACCATTTTCATCATCTTTTTAACTTCTTGTTTGGATGTGATCCATTGGCTGTCCCAGGGAATTAATTTGTTTCTTTTTCCCTTTTGTTCTTAAACTTCAACTAAATATACCGGGATGACTTTGATGTCATATCATGTTTCATTGAAGATTCAACAGAAAAGCTGAAACAAATGTACTCACCTACAAAGATCACCTGTACAGTTTATTAAATTATACAATAAAAAAAAAGAGTAGAATGAGAAGTTGCCTAACATGAATTTATATGTGCTCAAATTCTAAGCCACACTGCCACACCTTTCCATGTTATTGTTTTCTGATTAAGGTTTATTTATTTATTATTTTGCATATACTCATATCAGTGCTTTGTTGATATCAACTAGCAGTCAGCTAGGTTGTAAGTCACATTTTAATTTAATTTTACACTGACTTATGCCTATGACATTTATGCTAGGTCTTGATGTTGTACGCACTGACAGAACACTTGTTTTCTATGAAAAACAAGAACATTTATCAAAGCTCTGGGACATTTTGGCTGTGTATGCCTGGATAGACAAAGATGTTGGCTACTGTCAAGGTAAATAGTTATGTTTTTTTTCACTGGGATTTACCTTTAAAAGAATTTTGGATTTGATGTAACACATTAATGGATCACCTGATATAGTGATTGAAAGGCATCATTCGTTTTGCTATCTACATAAAAATCGTTCTGACAATTGTTGCTCTCTCTTCTTTCCTTTGTCATCTCAATTACTAGTTGTGTAGTTTGTTATTTTCTGAGGTCTACGAATCCTCTAGATCTGAGAATAACTTGGTGGTGAATTCAAACTAGGCAGACCTATATCCCATATATTATTTCTACTTTTCAACAGTTATTTTGTAAAGGATTATTGTAGCCTGTGGGTATCGTTAAGTTTCCTGAATATCCTTATTATTACAGTTATAATCTATATTTTGTTCAAAGGAATTCCTGAGTTACATATTTCTTCCACTAATTAACAGGAATGAGTGATCTGTGCTCCCCTATGATAGTCCTTCTTGAAGATGAAGCAGATGCATTCTGGTGCTTTGAGCGATTGATGAGAAGATTGGTAAATTTCTATGATAACAAATTATTTATTTAGCAGAGTTCCTTGGGAAAATGCCAGAGAAAGTCATATACAAGATTCTGGCTACTGTTTCCTTTTAATAATTCAACCTGTGATACAACATAAATAAAGCATATATTGGTGCATCTAGGTATGTCTGTGTGTGTACATTTATCTCTCCTGTCAAACAAAGATTTAGTGCACATATAACTTGGTTTGTTGGAATTGGTTTTTTATTATTTTCTTTTCATGTGAACAATAGATATTTGGGCATAGTCTGTTATGGTTCATTTTATGTCAACTTCAAGTTGCTTATGATGGGCATCTTATTTGAAAATTTAAAGCGAGGAAATTTCAGATGCACAGAGAGCTCTGTAGGGGTGGAGACTCAACTTAGTAGTCTAGCATCAATTACTCAAGTTCTTGAACCAAAGCTTCATCAACACTTGGGTAAGTTACTTCATGCAATATTTGTCGAAAGATATATTGTTCTCTAATATTGATGAATTTTCGCTTGGGTATTCATGCATAGCACACTTGGAGCATGTTATTTTTTATTTAATCCCAAAAGGAAAAATCATTATCAATATAGAAAAATAATTCATAGCCGAAAAATCTTAACTAATGTTAACATTAAGTCACCAAATGAATTATTAAAAAAAATCACCAAATGACATCTGGGCTACCCACCAGTGGATATTTCTTTATGATGGGTAATATTTACCTGTTGGAAAATGTAATTGTTCTATCACAAAAGTAACCTCTATTTTGAACTCTCACAAGTTTTACTTTTATCATGATGCAATGGAAAGTCATTCCCAAAACAACTATATTCAGTTATCCAGAACTTAACAGCAGCATGGTACTCGTATCATCAGTGATGGCAGACCTTTTTTTATATATAAATTCAAGAATTATTGAGTGGCAAATAGGTCATGTTTGGATGTGCTTTGGAATGGGATGCAATGCACTTTATAGTTCTTTAAACTCATATTGACAGGTCACAATCGCACCTCATTGTCACCAATAAATCTCCCCTATGCAGTGGGAAGTCATTCTGAGTGTGTTAGAAATCCTAGCTGTCGAGGCCTATGTGCTTATAGTTCTGGACAAAAGCTTGACTACAGAAACCTAGGATCAAAACTGCCTTTTCCCTGATGGTTGGTTTTGGCTTTGACCCAATACAATATAGAAATCTGTTAACATCCATATATGCTGTTATTGCATGAATCCTTTCTTGAAAGGCTTCGTGATCCACATTCATAAAATTTGTTGCATGAGCAATTAATTGACCATCATCTAAACTGTAATTTTCATTAATGTACATTTTTTATGTATTCATGCACTTTTGGATACAATCATAACTTAATTTTATTCTGTTTATTTTTCAAGTATATGTTTTCACTTTATCTGAAGCAGAGGATCTTACTATGTGGAACAGCAGCAGGAGAGCTATCTTTCTATTCACAGCTTAACTAAAAGCAATTATTTTAATTTTATTGTTAATAACTTTGCTTTGAATTACTTGAATATCTATTATATGAAAAATTCTATAGATAACGCTCCTTGTTGAATTATAGATAGATTGCTGGATTTTTTTTTCCATGTGTGACACCGACTCTTGAGGGAAAATGACATCGTAGAGAAGTTAAAACATAAATATGTTAGTTATGTGTATGATATTAGAATTATGCATCTTAGTTAGTCACTGGGATAACATGACATTCTTTTTGAAGGATAAGAGGGGGGCACTCCCACAATTTATTCACCTAGTTTTTCCTTGGGTTTGTATGACTATGAGCACTGTTTTTCATTTTTCAACATTGTTATAAGAATTGGTTTGTATTCACCAAATGCAGAAACACTTGGTGGAGGGGACTATCTCTTTGCTTTCCGTATGCTTATGGTTCTGTTCCGCAGAGAGTTCTCATTTGGAGATTCATTATTCCTTTGGGAGGTAGGTAATCTGTAATCAGTATAATTTTCCTCTTGTTCCCATCATTCCATGTAATATCACATCTTCTTAGAAGTTAAGTATGCACATCATTACAACTAACAGACGGGCAGAAAATATTACAAAACTGAAAAAAAATAGTTCAAATAATTTATCAATGATTTTATGATTAAAAGGAATAAGGTCAGTGTCTCGCTAGCTAATATGAGAGTGTTGGTCTTTTCTCTGACTCATCTTGGCCTCTCATTTGAACAGATGATGTGGGCTCTTGAATATGATCCCGACATTTTTTCAATGTATGAAGACCCTCAATCCACTAAAGATAAGAGTGAAGGATCTAGGGGAAAAGTGAAGTCGAAACGCCAATTTGGAAAATTCGAGAGGGAGAACATGAAGAATGGATCAAAAAGTTCTGAAGCACCACTCCCAATTTCAGTTTTTTTAGTTGCCAGTGTCCTTAAGACCAAAAGCTCAACGCTATTGCAGGAAGCTCGTGGGCTGGATGATGTTGTGAAGGTGAGGAACCACATGCAGAGCCCGCAAAACTTTTTTTTCCTTATACAGTTTTACTTCAAAGGTTTGAAAAGTTGATTTTGTTTTCTTTTGTGCATTAATTGCATGTGCAGATCTTGAACGACATAACTGGAAATCTTGACGCAAAGAAAGCTTGTAGTGGAGCAATGAAGCTTCACAAGAAATACTTAAAGAAGGTAAAAATTATACCTCGTCCTTTATATGAAGTAAATATCATATCATAAGAAGAAAAAAAATTCTTTATGTGCAGGCCAAGCAAACATAGCATATGAACACACCCAGTGATTCACATTACTCATCTATTGAGGCTTGGAGAAAGAAATTATACGGATTTGTAGTTTGGGGAGCCTTCAAAATTTCTCCCTCTTATCAATCCAGTTACAGACATGTATTTATATACAATTCATTATTTTCTGGGGATATGTATTCATCCCCGCTCATTGTATATGCAACCCACGAAAACTGTAACATTATTACTGCCACTCATGGTGATATTCATACTTCCATATCATCAATAAAAAAAAAAGATTCAAGATTTCTTGAAATGGATTAAAATGTAGAGACTTTTCATGTACAGGATGCCATCCCAGAATCACGTGTCATCACCACGAAGACGAACATTCATGAGAAGACTGACTCCCAGACTGATGAGCATTCGCTGTAGAAAAAATTGTCGAACCACATAAATTTACCTGTTCTCTCATGTGGTTTTGTTCCATGGAATTCTAGCTGTGTCAAAACCACATTTGCATTGTCGTGTCTCCAATTAAACATTTTTTTTTATCAATTGATGTATCAGAAACTCTTTTTTCATACAGACTTGTTTCTGCTTAAACAAACACCAAAATACACCTTCGAAGGGATACTGTCCCCTGTGTACGTCAGAGAGGATGAGTTTATGTTGGTGTTTGTTTAAGCAGAAACAATTTCCATGGAAAAAAAAACAGATTTTCTGTTATAGAATAAGTTTTATCAATTGATTAAAAAAAATTGTTTAAAAGAAACCCAACCATGTGAATGTGATTTTGACGTAGTTTGATCGCCACAGAACAAAACCACATCCACAAAGGAAAACAGAAAATGATTCACCATTATCAAATAATCGGATTATACTCTTAGCCTCACTCTTTAGAACCCTAAACACAGTTCTCTCTATAAAAAAAATCCCTCTTAACCTAAAATAGAAGAGACTAAATAAATAGAATCATTGACTAAATAAATTGAACAAAACTGATAGGAAATAATGAAAATACTCATATAAAAATTCAGGTTGGGGGAGTTGTCTCCACGCATACATAAATTCAACTAATAGGTCCAAGCCTCCAAGGTCTTCATGAAGATACTCATTTATGTTAGAATGCAAGACAAACAACATATGAACTTTGAAAGGAGTTTAATTTTTGACAAAAGAAATTTCTGACTAATAGACCATGACTTCTAGGATTAACATTTATCTATATAAATAAATTAGGTGAATGGAATAAGAAGCTAGATAATGGGCCAGAAAGACTTATGAAATGTCTTAAACTTTAATTTAGATGAATGTCTACATCATTTTTGTATAAAAAGATATTGTATTAATCAAATATATACTTAAAAAATTAAAACTTTTATAAATGACAATTTTAGCTGCAAAAAGAGTATTTTGTAACCCAGCTACAACTTGGAGGCGGTCCCCCAACCGCCTATGGTGTAGTACAGTACATGGAAATGAAAATTATATATTTATTCAAAAATATGTACTAGTTTATTTAAATATATAATTCACTATTATATATTTTATTAGGCCAGTATATTTTTTAAGAAAAAATAAAAGACGAAGTTGGATGTATCATTTTATTTAAAACACATGCATTCCACTAAAAAGAGAAAAAGATCAACCACTCAAATGAATTGTATTGAAGATTCACTTTTTCTTTCCCATTTACAAAGAGAGGAAAAAAAAACAAAACAAAAAAAAGACACACTAGCCAATATCTTTTTCAATGAACACCCAACAAACCAAATCAAGATCACAAGCCAGCAGTAACAGCCCTTATGACATAACACACCAAATGAATTTTTTTTTTCTTTTTTCTTTTTTTTATCTTTCATTCCTCTCCAATGGCTGCAGCAAAAGAAGCAGCCCTCGATTTGGAGGACCTCGAGGACCTGGACGACGAAGATGAGGCGGAAGCCGACTTGGACTTCTTCCTCTTCGACTTCTTTGGTGTCTCCGTCCGAGGCAGATCATCAAAGATATCAGCTGGACTGGCCTGTAGAAAATCTGTTGCAGCCAAAGAAAATATCAACTACCAAGATTGACATAATAGAGACTATAATGCAATATGTTCAACATGCATATAAGCTTGTCAATGAATCAGATATGGATACCTTGATACATGTATCAACTCCTATGTTTTTCAGATACAGATATTAGCATTTCATTATCACATCTTTTTATATTCGGAGCGAATAGTGGATACCTTGATATTTTTTTATTTATTTGGATACAGATTTGGTATAGGAGTACATATATATTCCCTAATCATGTATATGATTGTAAGGACATGATTGTGTCATTATACACTATTATTTTTGTAGGCATTCAGAGAGGACAATTACAAGAAGTATTCACAATAGGTCCCACCCACCACACAATAATTTGTCACTCTGCCTTTGTCAGGAGACAGATTATTTTGGTGGACAGGAATCAGAAGTTCGATATCTGTAAAGTTAGGTTACATTGTGTGCATATGAACTTCTCAAACTTACCTTGAATAAAACATGCAAAAAAACAAAAGAAGTTATGAACAAATTGTTGAGAAAATTTTCCCTCTACATAGGCTTGTGTTGTCCAATGAAATTTTTTTGGTTGTATGTTAATTGACATGGGTCCTATTTCCAAAGCCTGTCCTTATGTTCTATTTTATTGTATATAATTGTGTTTTTTACTTGATTGAATTTTTTTAATCTGCAAATAAATCCTCATCTCTATTCTATACTTCTTCTTTTTTTACTATAAGGTTAATTATTCTTTTGGCCTCCAGTCCAGGACATAGTTGGGACTAATTTAACCTGAACACTTATCACTGCTCCTGAACTCTTTATTTCACTAAAAATAAGAAGAAAAGAACAACATGTTGGTCAATTTTACTTTCAACCCTACATAAAATTATTATTGCCCAAATGTTCATAATAATTGCAAATGATACTCAGGAGGAAAAACCCTGCCCACATTACTTTTAGCCTATATTGAAATTGAACACAAAAAAAATTATATGCATTCATTTAGAAGATTAATATAGGGAACATGTGTACCTTTTGAGATGGTAAAACAGGCTAAAAGTAAAAAAGGTATCTATCTAAGCTCTTATAAAAATGTTAATACAAACTGGACAATCAAAATTTACCATATCCATGTATTTAAAAACCATTTAAAAACTATGTAGCCTGTACAAGTTTCTCCACAACATGTGACAGGGTAACAGAGAAAAAAGGTCTATTAGTAGATGTGGGTGGATGCCATTTTTTTTTTTTTGGGGGGGGGGGGGGAGGTGGGTGGATGTCATGGGTTGCACTAGATTTTGTGTCTTGACTTTATCAACTAAATGCACTTCTTCTTTTTTTTGCCAATAGCACCCTGTCACGTCTGTATAATACATTGTGTCTTACAACTTCTTTATATACACTATATTAATCAGACCTACTTTATATTTTAAAATTAAAAATACAGTTAGCATTTTTTAAGCGGGTGGTTTACATTAGAATAGAAAAGAAAATCATTCTTTAATACTCTTAGTACTAAACTCTGCTGACAACCTTCATAGTCAAAGATCAAATATTTCAACATTATTTAAATTGGGTAATCACAGTGATCTAAAAGCGAACTATTCATTGAACTGGGAGAGCAAAAAGATTAACTAGAATTGAACCGTGATACTATCACGAAGATAATGTTTTGAGAGTTAATCATACCAAAAGCTAGACTAGTTGACAAACCAGTGAACCGGGTTCCATTAGGTTTTTTTACATATTGCTAAAACTGAAAAATGTTCATATCAGCACATATTGGTGGGAATCCTGTCAATACATGCTTATATGAGATATATGTGTTCATCAAAAAGCATTTATGTGATTTTTATCTATAGGTTTTTTCATTGATAAGAGATTTTTAATTGTTTGCTCATCCATCCAAGCATTTACTAATGGAATTCCTATCAATACATAATGACATAAAAATTGTCCACTAAAACCCGTCATTGATTCTATATTTGGGATTGAATAGTGCTATAACACCCATCCAAACAACATCCAAGAAGGATAAGAAATTAGGAATTGATATACCTTGAGAAGCCCATGAGCCAACAGAAACACTGTTGGGATGATCCCCAAAGTTGCTCAGTGATGAAGATGTGAAATCTGAAGCAGTCTTGAACTCATTCATCTGAACATAAAAAACAATAACACCATAAAGTTTTTATAAAAATTAAAAAGAGAACTAAAAAGGGGGCTTTACATCTAAAAAGAAAACATACCCAACCAGGAGCATTTGTTGATGAACCATCCCAACCAATGTGGGCAACATGTCTCACATCTGTTGGATACCCAATCTCCAGCTCATGCTCCTTGTAAACTGCAACAACAAAACAAGAAACCATTTTTGGGAGGATTAAAAGATTTCACCAAAGATTGAGAAATACGAAGAGAGAGAGAAAATAAAAGGTTTTACCAAAGATTTGGGAGATGTATTTGAACCCCTTAAAGAACCCTTTCATCTTGGCCATGGAAGGAGAAGACCACCCTTCACAGAGAGGGAGACAGCATTTCAAAAAAATACATAAAATCCGAATTGGGTTTAGATTTTGCATTGAATGGGGGGAAGCAATAAAGGAGAGCATCAGATATGCTATAAATGTTGGGGGAGGGTTAAAACTCTTATAAACACCATTGAAAACACAAAAAACAAACCTCAATAGAAATGTAGAGAAGTTGAGTCTCAAAGGGTGGTAGCTGCCACTCTAAAAACTCCGTCTTCAATCATCTTTCACCAACTTTGGAAGTTCAAAAAACAATCATAGAATTCGAGACCCTCTGTCTGAGTTATGCAAAACCCATGAAGGAAAAGCTTAAGTTGGTCGGAGAGAGAGACAATGAGAGAGTTGACAAGACCAACAGCCCTTAAAACCTCCGCATAAGGTGGTGTTTGATGAGAGAGATTTTGAAGGAGAGGGTATTTAATTAAATGCTTACATTAGATGCAGAGTCCAATTTTTTCTGTAGTACAAATAAACCCCTCTCATTTTTCATTTATTCATTTTAGAACTTTTAAATAATTATCAAGTCTTAATCAAATGGTTGAACCTGTCCAATAGTCATTGGTTAAGCAATCCGAATGAGCGATCAATTTTCATGGTAAGATATCCATGTTATTAAAAAAGCAGCCGTCACATCAGTGATAAAAATCACTTTAAGTAGAATTGCCATCTAGGGATATTTTTATAAATTTTAATTGTGTTTATTTTATTTTAAGGGATATTTTTCAAAAATATTAAAGTTTGTTGAAAGATGGAAGCCATGGACTTGAAACGAAAAATTATAATCTTTGTAAGGACTTGAAAATAATATAAGTATAATTAAGCAATGATTTGGTTTTTAATGTTCAGATTCAATTCGAACATGAACAACTCGAATTTAATTCAGATTGAGTTTGGATTAAAGATTCGGATAATTGACACTAACTCAAACCCGAAATAGGGAGTCATAAATTTAAATATTACAAGTTAAATTTTAATTATTAATTTTACGAGATAAAATTTGAGTTGATCATTTTTTTTATATCTAATATCAATTTTATATTTTTTTATTCTCTAAATAAAAATATTTCTCATTTTCATCTTTTTTATTTTTTGTGTGAAATATTGATTTTATAAAATTCAAATTATTAAAAATAGCACATTTTTTAAGTCAAATCTCACCCAATATGAATCAAACATGAACTTGAACTAAACCCGACAAGTTTGGTTCAATTGAATTTCTCAGGTTTAAGGATTGGATTGGGTTGGATCTGGATTAAACTTTAAGTTGGATTCAAGTTAACTTTCAACTAGACCATCTCCCAGAAAATAACGAAAAATATTAGAGGGACATACTCTTAATTAGAAAAATCATAATGGACTTAAAACCAAAATACATAGACGAGCCCCGAGGGTTTTTTTATGAAAATCCGGGCTTTGATTCTGTAGAGGTAAGAAATTAATGAGCGAATCTATCCATGTTTGACAAATCTTTATCAATCACATCACTGTATCTGAACCGTCCAACAAGTTGGTTTTATTGGTTATATTTACAGTAACATAGAATATTGTGTTTATTTCTTTTTTTAAAGAATTTTAAAGGTATGTATTTATATCACATTCATTGGTTGTTTGAAATCGAAGGCATTGAAATGAAAACGTTACAAGCAAAAAGACAGGATCTTTTGGATGCTATAACTCGCGAGTCAGAACCAAGACCAATTTGTTAATTCTGATAAATAAATAAATATCTCATTTTACAATAATTAAATTTTTCGTGAGAAAAAAATATAGGAAAAATCCACATAACAAATTGTCTAAAATTCATATAATATCTAATTTTTTTTGAAATTCATGTAACTTCCTAAAAATACCTATGTAAATTCAAATAACTCATTGAGTTAAACTTCCATTAACCAATGAGAAATATTATCTGAATATTTTATTTGATTAACCGTAACTGATAACACAGAATACTGGAAAAAAAACTTTGCAATTTGTTAAAAATGTGAAAAATCATCCGTCAATTATGATTTTATCCCTCCGAATAGATCATAAATCCATATCTAGATGACTAAAATCGTCATTAACAAAGAATTTTTTGCATTTTTCATTAGAGGGTTTTTAACCTATTATGTTTTCAATCAAAGTTTGTAGTTATTTTTAGGGGGTTATATGGATATCAAGAAAATTCAAGGGGTTATATGGATTTTTCCAAAAAAAAATTACCTAAATTATTTGAGAATAGTTTATTTCAACTGTCATTTACGTGAATGTAAAAGAGAATTAGAAATGTTACGAGACTGGTCTAGTCATTTATCCCTGTTTGTGTAACGGAATAAGGGAGTATAAGGGTGGTATAAGGGTGGTATAAGAATGGATAAGAAAAATAGTTGTTTGCTTGAAGGGTATAACTTGATATTACTAAGCCAGTTTAAACGAGTATAAGAGAGTATAACAATTCTAAGCAACCCCTAGGATAAGCTATACTCACCTTATCTATTCTCATGGGCCCACATGTCAAATCAACTTTTTACACCTCATCACATCAAATCACCTATCAACACCTCTTATACATCAAATGTCAAATCAACTTTTTTACACTTTATTTATATTTTATTCTTTATCAAACAAACAACTCAACATTTATTCTTACGTTTTCCAATGAGAATAAAAAAAATACAACCAAACAGAAAAAAATTTATTATTGTAGATTTGTTATCTATACTGGCATAGTTATCTATCCAGAATAACTTAATTCCGCTATCCAAACGGGGGGTTAGTGATTTAGTTAGAGGTAACAAAATCAAATCAAAAGTGAAAGATTTTGTTTTTATTTTATTATGTTAATTAATGTTGAAGAAGTTCTACGTGCCCAACTGATGGAACACAACGTTTGTGAAGTATTTAAATGAAAATTAATCATCATTTTAACTAAATAAAATTTATGAAATTATAGTAAATACAATTTTTATGTAACCACTAAAGACCCACTCGAGAGCTATTTTTTGAACATGGAAAGGGATGAGTTTGATTTGGTATTCAACTAATAGAATGACTCAAATTGAAAGATTACTCAGAACCGATGGAAAGAGTTACTTTTGCATGATGTCATGCATACTTGCCCTACTATATGGGTGCCCATATGAGATGAATTTTTTTTATGTCATGAAACCAGACCTGACTTCCTTTGAATCTCAATTAAGTTAGAAAAAAGAAGCATCACAGGTCAGAAAGAATGAGAACAATCTTTAAATTATAAGAACAAAACATAAGCCTAGGAGGATGATGAAGAATAAGACACAGTCCTATGTCCACACAAACAAACATATATAGACAACAAATTGGGTGGTTTGGTTTTGTTGGGTGTGACTGGTTGATGAAGACAAACCTTTATAAAAAACCATGTGAAGTAAAACCTCCCCGTGACATTGATTCAATTCATGTGGACTCATCTATAAAAGCTGCCTCTCAATTTAGATTTCAAGATACAAAGAATGACAAGACGAGTTGTTCTATGTTCCTAATGCTAAATAAGGTTTTAAAAATCAAATAATTCATTAATCCGAAAAATTGATTGGGTTAAGGATAACCGGTTCACCAGTCGAATTAACCAGAATTGACCCATCAAATGTAATGACATGATAATTATATTTTTAAAAATTAATAATTAACAATAAAATAAATAGAAAATTTTAGAAAATACTTATAAAAAGTTTTATACTTAAATTCTTAGTGTAGCATCAACTAATGAGAATTGAATTTTTTTTTATATAGTATAAAAACTATTAATTCAACTAGTGGTAATTATCAGATTTAAATTTTCTCTTGTTTATCATATAAATTTTAGGTCTGGTGTGTATGGGATGCATTCAAGATCTTTGTGGGTCCTATAATTTGCTTTAGGTGCAACCCATGACTTTTATTTTTATTTTTAGAGAGCTCAGTTTCTGTCAACAGCATGTACAGCACTGTATAAAGAATGATTTCTCACCAAACCTCAATTTAATTTGCCCAATATAAATTGACAGTGGACATTCATGGAAGGGATGAATGGGGTGGCTACAGAGTCATGTCCATTCATGACTTCATCCAAGCTTTTACCCAGTCTTTTGCATGAATTGAAAATGAATTTGACAGGTAGTTAATATAAAGCTTGTCATTTTGTTCAACCAAAAAAAAAGTCTGTCATTTTGCTTTTATTTCATGAGAACAGCTCAAGCATGGTGTTCATCCATTAATGTGTAAATGTTATAAAGCATGTCTTGTCAAGGGACACCAAGATTTTGAACAAATTTGGGGCCCCCATGGCACAATAGACACTAGCTAGTTATGTTCTCTGGTAAAGTTAGACACTACAAAGAAGGTAGGGCTCCCCCATGGACATTTCTAGCAGTGGAGGATTCCATTCATTCATACAGTTCACTTACAAAAGGAGTTTTACTGACCCATAAACCGTTTTGTTAAGTTCTAGTATTTAAAAGAAGGATAACTGAAGCCGCAATTAAACTCGTTTTCAATTTTTTTTCTTCAAAATATACACTTGATTAATGGAAGTGTGTATCTTTTTTAAAAAAATATATATATACAAATAAATTGAATGTGTTATCTTCCTTATCTTCCTAATCTAGGAGAAGGGAGGACCGCAAAAGTGAATGCAAGAGGAATGACGAGCGTTTAAAAACATGTTTTGGGTGATTTTGTTTTTGCAATAATCCAAAAGTTGTAAACATGTTTCTAAATTATCAAAATTTTAATTGATAGATTAGAAAGCATAACTTAGATTCTATTGTAAAGGTCATTTTAAAACAGCTTCTCAAAAAACAAAAAATATTCTTCATAAAAATTAATTTTGAAAAGAAAAAAAAATGATTTTTAGAAAATCAAACTGTGTTTGCAAACACGTATCAATACACTTTAAAAGAATTAAAAGAATACATTGGTTAGTTTATGAACTTGTTTAAAAAGCACACTTCGAACTTCTCATCTTTCCCCAATAGTTTCTCTAGTTCGAGTCTCTCAAGTGAATAAGTAGACAAATCAATAATAATAATTAGAAGACTCAGATGAGGAATAAACTGCCATATCATGTGCAATTTGGCTAATGTACAGTACACTACAAGAAAAAGCACTTTTTGCGACGGTATTTTGCGACGGCTCACAAAAACCGTCGCAAATGCTTGTAATTTTGACGGTATATTTTCTCGGTCGCAAATACTTTTTAGCTTTTGCGACGACTGCGTTAAACCGTTGTTAAAAACATATATTTGCGACGGATAAATGAGGCCGTCGCGAATGATGAATTAGTTGCGACGCGAAATCTTCCGTCGCAAATACTTAAATTCAATCCAACCGTCCATTTTTTAAGTTGTGATCAGAACCGTCCGATCTGTCTGTATATATATATATATTTTAAAAAAACAAATATGTTTATAATATTCGATTAAACCCTAAAAAAGCCCTAAAAACCCAAAAACGCGCCGCCGCGTCCGTCTTCGATCACCGCTCGTCCGATCTTCGATCATCGTCGTCACCGTCGCTGTTCGCTTCGATCACCGCTGTCGCCGTCTACTTCGATCACCGCCGTCGCCGTCTTCTTCGATCACCACCGTCGCCGTCTTCTTCGATCACCACCGTCACCGTCCGATCTTCGATCACCGCCGTCGCCGTCCGCTTCGATCGAACCGCCGTCCCCAGGTGAACCCATCCACTCCTCTTTTTGCCCTTCCTGAGAAACCCTAGAGTGAAGTTTCCTGGTTTTCTTTTGTTTAAACTTGATGGGGGTTTATAATATTGTTCGAGGAGTGATTTTGGTTTTGATTTAGGGGTTGCTTTTGAATTCTGGATTTAGGGTTTTTTCTTGAGATGTAAACTACATGTGAAGTATTTAATGCAATGCTTGATATATAGTTGACAAGCAGAAGAATTGGACATGAAATTTTACATAAGCTGCTGGTAGGGCATGAAAGTTCTTTGTCAGAACATCCTCTGTATTGACTTGTGTCTGAAATGGTAGAATTTGTATTCATTGATGGGTTTTTTTTTTTAGGTAGGAAAGCTGGTTAGGTGAGATTGAACACACCACATGTTCAAATTCATGATGTGTTTCTACTATTACAGATTTTACCGAACCCAATATTTATTTTTGAAGCAAATGTTGAGATTTAAGAGTTGTGAACTTGCATTTCTTTGAAGTCTTTGGATTTGAAAATTGAGTGCAAATTAGAGTTTTATTTTATTTTTTTCTGAATTTGAAGTGAAACATAATCTGGTTTTTAAAGGGTCTCTTTTTGGGTGCTGTTATTGGTTTATGTTCACTTCAGAGTAAACACATCACACAATAAAAATCGAAAAATGAGAAGTTCTTTATGGTCTGAATTTGTATGCATTGATGGTTTATTTTTATTCTCTGTTTATTTTAGGTAGAGAAGCTGTTTTGGAGAGATTGAACCCACCATATGTTCAAATTCATGATGCATTTCTACTGTTCTTCATAAATGGTCATTCAAAAACTTCTGCTTTTGCCCCAAAACACAATTGATTTAGCAATGATGAAGAGAATCCACATGTGTCATGAATACTAATTGGTTGAAGAAAAAATACTAGTCCAGAAACTGCTCTGTTTGGTTTTGGTCTTTTGGTCCTATAGAAGCCTCATCAACTTCTACTTGCATGGCAGCATTTTAAAATTAGTATTCAATCTGGAGAACTAAATCCAAACTTATCTTTGTTTGCCATATGTTTTTGGCCTAATTGTTCATCTGCTGCCCTTTGAGTTATTGGTCTTCATTTTTCCAAGAAGAAAATAACAAAGAGGAACATGAAAGAATTAAAAAAGGAAAAAAGGAACATGCATCTCTGCATGTGGGTGTGGAATGAGTCATATCTTCTGTAGAGATTAGCATCAATTAGTTTGGTCAATGCTAAGAATTATTTAAGTCTATAGTCTAATACACATGGTGAGAGACACGTTACATGTATTTATTTATTTTTCATTTTTGTTAACGTATCCCCATCCTTTATCTGATAAAACATGTTCAAATATATATATACTTTAAAAAAAAAGGGAGTGACTTAAAATTTGATCACCTTGTGATATAAATCAATTTTAGACCACCAGTAAAATAAAGTTATGTATACTTTTAATAGTGGTCTATGTATGTCAACTTGTGTCATCAAATTAGTCATATTATTAATTCTGATTTAAATTGAGACATTATAACTTTTGCATTTTACAGGATGGGTTAGTTCATCTTGGACTAAAAAAATTTAGATATTGCTGGATCTTTCATGGGAATTATGTTTTTAAAGATTAGAAGACTGGAAAATAGAACCCATTTAGATGAATTATGTTTTTAAAGAATGTGGTGTGTGTCTGTGTATATATTAGCCAAAAAGAATGAATTTTGTTAAGAGAAAGATGCAAAAGTAATATATATTATACGAGAATATGTGTGAGATTGGTTGACTTGAGTGGGTATACACAGGGTTTTGTTCTACTTTAATAATTTGAGTTATTTTGTGTGGCTTCATGTTTTTTGAATATTGTTGAATATTCTAAATATTGTATTTCTTTTTATTCCTCGAATATTCATGAGTCTCCTTATTTGTTTATTTATATAGTGAAAAAAATGGATAAGAGTTGGATCGATTCACAAAATAGGATCTCTCAGGCATACATGGATGGAGTTGAAAATTTTCTAGAATTTTCATATAATGATAAGCCTCCCGAAAGTATGATCTATTGTCCATGTAAGCAATGTTGCAATCGGTACTTGGTGACACGAGTTGTTGCGAGAGAACATATTATTATAAATGGATTTTTGTCGAATTACAAGATTTGGACTAGTCATGGGAAACGTTATGTGCATATACGTGAGAACCAAGACATTGGAATAGGAATACAGTCAATTGTTAGGGATGATATGGTTGGAATGATACATGAGATGATGGGAATTCCATACATGAATGCGGGAATAGAATCTAGCCAATCACCTATAGATGAACATGTTGATGGACCAGATGAGGAAACACGAAGTTTTTTGAAACTTTTACAAGAAGCAGAATGTGAGCTATATCCCGGTGTGAAAAGTTCACAACGCTTTCTTTCATTGTCCGATTGTTGCATCTAAAGGTGCTTTCTGGTTGGACAAACAAGTCATTCACTATGTTACTTGAGTTGTTGAACGAGGCATTCCCCAAGGGAACAATATTGCCCAAATCCTACTATGAAGCAAATAAGATAACAACAGATTTGGGTTTCAATTATAAGACTTGGGATGCATGTCCCAATAATTGTATGTTGTATAGAGGCAGTGATGAAACTCTTGATAACTGTGACATATGCGGGACTTCTAGGTATAAACATATTGAGGGTGATTCAGATGGGGGTAAAAAAATTGCTGCCAAGCAAGTAAGGTATTTTCCCTTGAAGCCAAGATTGCAAAGGTTGTTTATGTCCTCAAAAACTGCTTTGCTCATGAAATGGCATGCCGAGAAACGAATTGATGATGGTGCATTTAGGCATCCTGCAGACTCTGAAGCTTGGAAAAAAACTTGATCAGCGATATCCATATTTTGCTAGTGAGAGCTGCAATGTCAGACTTGGACTAGCAGCTGATGGGTTTAATCCATTTAGGTCGATGAATATAGCTCATAGCACCTGGCCAGTGATTCTCATTCCATACAACTTGCCACCATGGTTGTGCATGAAGCAACCATTTTTCATTTTGTCTGTGCTTATCGATGGTCCTAAAGGACCTGGTAATAAAATTGATGTTTATCTTGAACCTTTGATTGAGGAACTGAAGGAATTATGGGAGGATGGGGTACTTACTTATGATGCTGCAAGTAATCAGATGTTTAAGCTGCATTCAGCGTTGTTGTGGACAATTAGTGACTTTCCAGCATATGCCAATTTGTCAGGATGGAGTACAAAAGGTGAATTTGCTTGTCCTTGTTGTAATAAGGATACTCGATCTCGTTGGCTAAGGCATAGTAGAAAATTTTATTTTATGGATACCCGAAGATTCTTACCTGCAGATCATAAATTTAGGAAAGATAGAGTGTCTTTCAATGGAAAGAGAGAATAGGGACGAAAGCCCACTCATCTATCGGGAGCTGATGTTTTATTACAATTGAATGACGTCTTATCAGAGTATAATCTGTTATATAAGGATAATCGAATAATCGATGAACCTTTTTATATTAGCATCCCAAGCTGAGCAAGTATGGTATGTGCAAGACCCCGTGGAACCGAATTGGCATGTTGTTGTGAAGGTAACAAGTAGAGATTTGTTTGATATGTATTCAAAAGATTTTTCTTCCAATGTGAGAGTGGTCCCTCAAGTTGAGCCATTTAGTACTCAACAATTAGATGAAACCGCATTTGTTCGTATTGAGGATGTTGCTTGGGTGAGGCAAGGAATGGATGGAACAACAGTTGATGTTGTTGGCGAAGATGATGTTGAGATGGCTGAATGTGATGACACTTGACTACATTTGATTTTTCTAAATAATGTATGTTTTCACTTATATACTGAATGTGAGGACATTTTAATTTTTTTTAAATAATGTATGTTTTCACTTATATAATATATATTTTTTAACAGGTGAATAATGATGAGGAAGAGAGGACGTGGTATATCTATGTCTGAGAGGTTGCATTCTACCTCCGAGCCACAGTCACGCCCGCACTCACAACCTTCTTTACATCTTCCACCTCATAGACAATCTCGTTCAGAGCGTCTGCCCCAGTGTCATAGACAATCGTCTCAAGCTACTTCACAGGCCACCGTTTCTACACCACTTTCAAATGATTCAGGTTTTACGCTTAGTCCTATTACATTTATGCTTTAATTTTTTTGTGTATTATCTCTAAAATCAATTTGCATTTTAATATTATACATAAGGAGCTAGCATGTGTGGCACAAGCAACAGCAAGAAAGGTCGAGGTTCAGCTCGATCTCTGTCCATATGGGGTACGGGGGAGAAGCTACATGTAAACTTTAACGAGATGATGCAACCGATTGGTTTAAATGCGACGAAGTTGACGTCCCAACTTGGTTATATAGCCCGAGATAGCCATAGAGTACCTTTGACGTATGTATCATGGAGCGATATGCCAGAAGATATATTAGATGATATTTGGAGAGATGTCGAGGTATAAGTTTATGTTATGTATATTTTTCTAATGAATTTATTTGGAGAGATGTCGATGTATAACTAATTTATATATTGAATTATCATTGTAGGATAATACTAATGCTCCAGCTGAATATAAAGACAATTGTTTGCGGTCTGTGGAAAATATTGGAAAGATTGGAAAGGACGTCTCAAGAGTAATTACTTCAACGCATATATCATCGAGGCATTCTCAAGAATTATTGGATAGGATGCGTGAGGAGATTCGTAAAGAGATTCGAGAGGATATTCGTAAGGAGATTCGAGAGGATAAGGAGATTCGAGAGGATATTCGTAAGGAAATTCGAGAGGATATTCGAGAGGAGATTCGAGATGAGATTCGAGAGGAGGTGCGTAATCAATTAAGAGAAGAGATGCATAGCGAGTTGCAAACTGCTGTACTAGTAGCGGTACGAGCTCACATGGAGTGTCCACGTGTGGCGACAACAAACCCTTCTACTAGTGGACAGGTAAACTATTACATGTACCGCTATGTATTTGTTATTATTTATAAATATTATAACAGATGATAAATTTGTTTGTAGGTTCCCGATGCATGTAGTTCGCATCGTCCACAATCTCCTTGATCGGCCGAGTTAGCATTGAAAAGATTTTGAGATGGTAAGTTTTTTTGTTATCCAAATCACTTTCATGGATAAACTTAGACCACTTTTTCTTGTATTATGACATGCTAAATAGAATTGCTATTAATTTGCCAATTCTTTTCCTATCACCCAAGACAACTACTGACCCACATTGCACTTTTTTTTTTCATTCTCCATTTTGGGTATTTGTGTTTTTATTGTTTCAAGTGCAGATTTTGTGATGAGAAAAGGTGCAGTGGTTTTGATGGGGATGGTGTTGATGATGCCATTGTTGGTGAGTGGAGGAGGGCATGACTATGGGAATTCTCAATTAAGGTGATTTTTTCTGCCTTTGTCTTCTTCAGCATCATTGAGAAATGTTTTCATTTAGGTTGACAGTTTTACACAACGAAATGATTTGAAGAATAAGTAAGATTCAGTGAAATCCCACGGGTATAAGGAACTAGAAAAGGAAGCAGAAAATGTACCTTGTTTTTAAAAGGGGGGGGGAGTTAAGTATGGGATTGTGATTCCTTAATACATGACTGTTTTCTTGTTCATGATATGTAAGAAGTCATCAAGAGGTCCCTTTTTAATTCTGTTTTACATATATAGATGAAATAATTCATACTTTATATGGGGTGTTGGTTGTTTTAGTTATGTCTGTGACTGAAGAGTCTTCTTAGAAATGAATTCAGCAAATGTAACTGAGATGAGGACACATCTAACTTTATGGCCTTAAAACATTGTATAGTGGGGGAGTAATTCAAAATAATTTGAAGTTAACACTTCAATTATTTGCCTGGTCAAAAAAGTGCCAATTAAGTTAAAAGGGCTTGATATGATTAGATTTAATCAATTAAAAAGTTTGGGAAACAATAAACTAAAAAAAGGTTGGCATATATGAAAGTCTACATTGGACACCTAGGTGCATGTTGTAAGATGAGAATGAAATAGTTGATATAGGTTCCTATGTGGAGGCCTATCAGGAATGCTAGAAAAGACAGACCAGGTTTTAATGTTCATGAGCTCACTAAACTTCTTTACTTCTTTTGTTTGATATGTTCAATGTTTCTGATCAGACAACAAAAGCTTTTTTGTCCTATGAGATTTGATATTCAACCACTTGGAGATCATTTTTTTGTTGTCTGAGTTATTTTAATCGTTGATGGAATTGTAAAGATTTCTTGATCCACGATACTTCCAATTAGTTTCTTGATCCATGATACTTCCACATGATATGAATTTCATTGAATTTCAAAATCAATTTGATTTTTTGAGATGAAAAATGGTCATGCCCTATACCGTAAGAGAGAATTTAAGTCCAACACCTTGTTTTTAAAAGAGGCACTCTCTACCAGAAATATATTTCAAACTAAAACTTACTTAATACACCTTATTTGAAACAAGCAAGGTTCACTTGTCTTCAGGATAGATGCATGAAAAGTTGTATTGGATTCACCTTATCATTTTTACCTCTTCTAAATGAATTGAGTCATCATAACGAACCAGGACTTATAGCTGTCAAGTTTCTTAGTTTTGAGAATTAAGTCAAAATTTGTTTTAGCTTATTATCTTTTTATTCATCAACATATAGTTTTGCATATTGACAGGAATGACTATTACGGATGAGAGTCAACTTCGCTAAATCTCATTCAAGCAAGGTTCATTTTGGGGGCAAATGGAAGAGATTTCTATTTTGTATGTAGACATAGTTTGATGTTTATGCTATGTATTATAACCCCATTTTGGATGTGGATATGACTTAATGTATGTAGACATAGTTTGATGTTTATGCTATGTATTATAACCCCCATTTTGGATGTGGATATGACTTGATGCTTATATTATATTCAAGATAATGAGTTGTTGCTTGACATTTTCAATTCCCATAAGTGAGAGAAAATTGATCTTTCGTGCTTTACAGGCCTAGCAAAAAATTATTTTTCTTTTTGATCTTTTGGATCTACTGCAGGTCTTTCTATGAATATATATATATTACAAGTTTTCTAAAATCTCAAAAAAAAAAAAAATTTATTTGCGACAATTTAGGCCCATGTCGCAAAAGCAGAAAAATAAAAATAAAAAAAATGGTTTTTGCGACGGCTAGCTTATCCGTCGCAAAACATGTAGTTTATACTACTAAAGTATAAAGTAAGTTTTTGCGACAGAGTATTTGCGACAGTAGAAAACCGCTATAAAAGATATTTGCGACGGCTAAAAACCGCTGCTGATCTTTTGCGACGCCGTTTGATACGACGGAACCCAAACCGCCGTAGAACCGTCGCAAAAGGGTATTTGCGACGGTTACGGAGATTATTTGCGACGGTTTGAAACCGTCGCAAAAAATGCTTTTTCTTGTAGTGGTAGTGGATGGCAATATTCTTTGTACCGTATGATTGTAGATATTATTTGTTCAATGAACACACAATGATTCATATTGAACACCACCTGGCCTTGCCTTCAAATCTTACTCAAGAACACAACTTAGTTCTTCAAATATAAAAAAAAAATATTAATGTTAATGATAGTCATTATAATGTAATCACTTTTACAATCTCAACAAACTTCTTCTAATGAAATATATACTTTCACAAAAAAATAAATTGTATACTTAAATGATTTGAATGCATATAATTTTTTATATATAAAAATAACCACATGTTTGATTAAAATTGCATGAATGATTCAGTGTATCATGGAAGCTTAAAATAAATGACTCTCCAATTTCAGTCACTCGCGCAAGAACTCACTTGGTATTTCATAAAACGTGCTTCCCTTTAAAAAAATGAGTAATCAAATTAAGGTGAGAGAATGTTTTAATATTTCTTTTAGGTTGGATGAACATTAGATATGACATACGTGGGACTTGCTACTTGATTGACCACCTATAAACAGCCACATCATCCAAAATCAACTTTATGAGAATATAAATATGATATTTTGCAAGACCAGGTCAAACAGTTCAATTAAGGAATATAAATTGTCATTCCATTTCAATATAATGCGGCGATCACGGCAAATGCGAGAGATTAGGGGATTTTGTTAAGTGCTTAGGGGATAACTAATTTTATGAATCTTTATATTAAAGAATATATGTTTTATCTAAAGGAAATGATAGGCACCCGCATTATTAATAGATAATGAAAATCCAAAATAAGTAAACAAATAAAATAGTAATAGACCAAGGACCCACGTGCCACCGCACGGAATTACATCATATGTAGAAGAGATCTCTAATAATGATACATCCAAAATACCTTAATATGTCAAGAAACCACAAGCACAGACCACTCCGAGCGTCCCCACCTACCTTGAAAAAAATAGATTCTTTAATATTTTTTATTTTATTTTTTTGTATTTCGATTGTTCCTAATATTATCAATCTCCGTCTCTAATAAAATTCATAATTTTTACTTTTTATTCTATTAAACCGTCCCACAATCTGAAATCTACAATCGATAATCATTTTCTCTCCTCCATCAATACTTCGAATGTATATAATTTTTCTCTTTTACCATATTGTCATTATTATTATTTTATTTAAAGTTTAAAATATTTATGTAAATATTTAAAATAATCAAATCATTCAACATTTTTAGAATATGAAACCTCGTCGAAGTTAAATTTAAAGGTATGTATTGCTTATCAGATTTATATTTTGATATTTGTTTTGTGAATCATCAATATGAAATTTGACATATCGTTTTAAAATTTGATAATTATCTTTTAGAATTATTCAGTGATATGTTTTATATGAATATTTTTATTTTGTTTTATACATATTCATTTTTTAATCTATGCTATTGAAATTAAAAAAACATAATGATATGACTTTAGAAAATATTTACATAAGTCATATTAGGCCCCCTTCATAAAAATTCTGACTCCGCCAATGTGTATGCCCTCAATCAATGACGAACCAAACCATCTGACTCTCAAATGTTTTCAGCCTATGGAATATTGCCTCTCAAAAGGGTGTGATTGAACATAAGGCACACAGCCTCTGAAAAGAATATATGTTATAATAAAAAAATACCGCGTAGTGGAAAGTTGAAAATGAAAATATATGTTCTACCATCTCATTCATTAAACACATAATTATTTATTTTAAAAAATTAGTTTACATGTTCATTAAAACCGTATATTTCTATCTTTTTTAAATTTTAATGTTTTTGTAAAATTCAATAAAATAGTCAAATAGATGTGATGAATAACTAAATAATTAATATTATTCTAAATATATATTTATATTAAAATTTGGATATGGATATTATATTATCTATTTAAAAATAATTATTTTTTCATTCTTGTCCATAATCTCAAATCAAAATTCAATAAAGATCTTTATCATTACATGAAAAAATGAAGGGTAAAAAATGGAATTAAAAAACGTTATAAGTTCAAAACCCCTGTGTGGGTAGGGGTGGGCCGTGGGGGTGGTTGGGGTTACGTAATGTGGGGAAAATTCTGGACTTTGATTTCCAGTGAAAAATTTCATAGAATCATCTTTATCATATTTAAAAAGTGTTTATATAGTATACATTATTATAGTATATGCTGCATTATTACAATTTATAAAAATTTAAAAAATATATTATTTTTAAAAGAAAAAATAAAGTGGTGTATGCTTTATTGTTTATAACAATCGACAGAATTTAAAAAAAAAACATGAAGGTTGGGATGGACGACACACAACAATGGACTTATCATTTTCATTTTTCATATGTTATATACCTCATATATATCATGTCATGGGCCTGATTGAGTAATGGGCCTTCAATAACAGGCTCCCTACATGGACCAAATAATATCATGTCATGGATCTTTCAAAATCCAAATCCTTTGACCAAGTTTATCGGCGTTTTACATTTTTTTTTCTCAGATTAACAAAAAAAAAAAAAATCGTGTAACAACAACACGTATTGAAATCCCATGAGACTTGAGAAGAACTAGTAAACACAACTCACAACCATAAATAACTCACACACCCAAACTCACAACCATAAATCAATCATATTTTATTCTACTTAAAGACTGATATAACATTTATCTCTAATTTTTATCTTTTAAAATTAAAACAAATTATCATAAAAAACCTACTCGTTATGAAACTAGTCATAACCGTCCAATCTCACTCACAATATAAACCCCCCAAGCCCCAACCCTTCTCACAAACTCCCCATGCAAACCGTTCTTCCCTATTAAAAAAAAAAAAAAAAAACCTCTGAATCACCCCCACCAACCCAAACCCAAAACCAAAACCATGTCAAAAGCCCACACGTGCTGCTGCTACTGCATAGCAATCCTCATCATCCTCATCATCGCCCTCGCCGTCCTCTTCGCCGTCATGAAACCCAAACAGCCCATCGTCACCGCCCGCCTCGTCGGCGTCGAGAGCGTCGACTTCAACCTCTCCTCCCTACCACCAACGTTGAACGTCACCATGGACGTCATCATCTCCATCAAGAACCGCAACTACGCGACCTTCATCTACGACAACACCACCACCTCCATATACTACAAGGAGGACATAATCGCGGAAGCCCCGATGGAGGCCGGGCTCACACGCGCGCGATCGACGAGTGACGTGTCGACGTCGGTGGTTGTGATCGCGGACAAGCTTTTATCGGACCCGGTTTTCTACGCGGACGTGGTGTTGACGGGTGTGTTGAGGCTTACGTCGACGTCGAGTCTGCATGGGAGGGTGGATGTGCTGGGCGTACTCAAGAGGCGCGCGACGGTGCACACCGATTGTGATATCAGCGTTTACGTTTGGAACGAGACGTCCGTCTCTGATTGTCGTTCCGTGGTTATGTTTTGATTTTTCTAGGGGTTTTATTATTATTATTATTATTATTATTATTTGACTATTTTTGGGCTTTGGAAATTAAATTTTAATTTGGTTTTTTATATTTGTAAGTTATTTGATTTTTATGGTAGGGTTAAATTAAACAGTTATAAATACATCAAATCATAAGTAAATTTAATATTAGTCTTAAATTTATGTTTAAGGACCCACATCAATTTATGTTTGAGGACCTCAATTTACTTGCTGTCTGATTACTTTAGATGCTACAGGTGGAACCACGGAGGATATCATATGATGTTGTATAGAAGTGAAATCATGGAGCATGTGCATCACTTTCAAATCCATCTTCGGCAGACCCACTCGTTTGGCCACCACCATTGTTGCAAAGCTCCTCTTAGAGAGAGCTTTAATGGAAGCTAACATGGCAAGGGAAAGGAACATCTTGAAGGGGACTAAATACTTATTAGATTTTTGTATTTTTCTTTTGGATGTGATGTATATGGATTTCTTATAGAATATAATGATGGAACATATTTGAAATGGATCTCTTTAGGTTCTTTAGGATGTATTTTTTGGATGTGTTGTATATGGTCAGATTTAAACAATTGACTTATTTATCTAATTCAGGTTTGAATGTTTAAAATAATTTATCTTTATCTAGGAATTCTTGGTTTCTGTCATAACTTTACCAAGGAAATATTTCCTGAGTGAATATCAAGTTTTACCAACGAATTTCATGATTTTGCCACGAATTCATATATTACTGATAACTTATTTCATCGGTAAAAGTCATTTTTGTCGAGGAAACAGTTCGTTGAATATATTTTCACCAAGAAAAAATAAGATTTCCTGGGTAACGACGAATTTTTCAAGAAAATATCTCGTTGATAAAAATGTTTACCAACGAAATTTTGACTTTTAGCGAGGAAAATGTTCATTGGTAAAAATCATATTTCTTGTAGTGTACTGTTTAGCTGATCCAAACAATAAATAAGTATGGAAAACAAAATGATAATTTTTTTTTTAGTTCAATGATTATTGTTTCTTCCTTGGAAAGAAAATATGTTTTTTTTTTTAAGTTTTTGTTGGTGGAACGGCGTGGGGATTATCGATCAGTGTGGGTAGATTTTGTTTTATTGGAAATGAAGGTTTTTTTTTTGTTTTGTTTTGTTGTTCTGTCATGTATTGTAATCTCCCCCTAATGTCTTTTGTTTTGATGTGAAACAATTTGAATAACAGAGCGGCTTTGTGAGAGTTATATGCCCAGTAAAGTAACACGTGTTATGTTTAAGGCATCAATTTTTGCACCATTTTTATTATTATTATAGAGATGGCATCATGCGCAGTAAATTTGATGAAGATTTAAATAACAAAAATCAGTTTTAAAATTTTAAGTCTTATCTTAATTTAAATTTAAATCTTCTTTTAATATTAAATTTTAAATTTTATTTTATCCTTTACAATAAAATCAAAATTTACCATCTTAATTTTGAATTTAATGTCAATGTCATTCAAGATTGAGATATAGACTTGTTCAAAATTTACATTTTATCTCCAATAAAATTTAAAATTTGAACTACAACTCAAAATTTAAAATCCTATAAAATTTGTGCTTACATGTGAGAGGTGATATTATGTGCTTACATGTGAGCACAATTGTTACACATCAAGACATATTTTAAAGTCGTGAGCACATTTAAAGGCAAAACGGTTAATTTTTTGTTGTTTATGCTGGGCCTTACATTTTATGTAAGAAAAATTTTCATATAAATATTCTTTAATAAATTGTACATATTCACTCAAAAAATAAGCTACACGCATCTTCTAAGAAAGACAAAAAACTTTTTCCATTTTAATTTTGAGATTACCTATACTCACAAAAATTTTACTGTTGTTAAATTAGAAGAATTCTTCCTTCTCTTGGAATTAAAAAAAAATCATAAAGAAGTTATCTCGAGTGAATTTAGGCATTTCAAACAGTGCTTTCTTATCATCCTTGAATGATAGGGGATCACTTGTCTAAAACAGAGTTTGCATGTCATTTCAGTCTTTAAAATGAAATTCGTTTACCTGTCAAATAATGTGAATTTGAACAAATTTTAACCCTGTTCAATTATTTTTAAAAATTACACCAAAATGCTATCCAGAAAAAAAAATGACATAACAAATCATAGATTTTGTTAGGTTCAAATCGGATATCAAACCATCCCATTTGCATCTAATTTACTTCTTTGGACATTGCAATGAGTGAATGCAAAACCTGAACCAAGTGAATCATGAAATCCAGGTATATACCTGATTGATCACTAATTAACTAATAAATTATTAAATTATCTTATATATTACATATCTTTTTTTTTCTGTTATACTTATAATATTAATTTTATTTTAATATTACTTTGTTATTATTTTATAGTATAAAATTATTATATATATATAATGTATATGTATTATTTTTATTATTCTAAAAGGTGATTGAATAATCTCTGATTAATCATCATAATCTCTAATCCCTTCTTAACCATCACTTTTTACAACATTGGGTAAGATATGAAAATATTATCGAGCGAATGTTAATTGATGGGTGATCTTGTCATGGAGCTGATAGATGGAGCCCGAAAAAATGATCAACCGTTGGATTGATCTGAATTCAACCGCGATATCATATAATATACTAATAATAAATTGATAATTAAAAAAAATTATTAAAAAAAATATATATGAAAATTTTCACCCACTCTTGATACATTTTGAATCTTTATATAACACCACCTTATATCCCCTTCTTACAAATGATGGTTGATCTCTTTCTATTTTTTTCCTAAAAAAATAATGACTTTCCTAAAAAGGGGCAACTCTCCATAGTGTGTCACAGACTGGTAGTGTGCCACGCAACCAGATACACCACCTTTAAGAGCATCTCCAATCTTATACAAAAAAATATACCTATTCTTCCTATTAATATACACACATTCCACTATTGATCAACAAATGGCACAAATTTCTTGACATTTTTTTCCTCAAAAAACTTTTTTAACATTTCAGATGATAACCTCCCACATCCATAACCACAATACATAAGTTTAAGACCGCAACATCTAAATATTTATTGCATTCACTTTATTTGGGCTATCAGCCTATCAATAGATCAAGAAAAGGAGCTCAAAAGGGTGTTGTGTTTTGCACTAAAGCTTGCCCAAAAACTCTCACGACATTGATAAGTTATTAAGCTTTCCCTACAAAAGTGAAATTTATCACAAGTGCTTCTCTTGCTGCAGTTCCTGACCTATGATACAAGACATGGATATCACTTTTTTGACATATCAAAGCAAAGTATAGCCTCGGAGACAATCTTATTTTATGCAATAGACAACCCCAAAAAAACCAGCATAAAGTGCTCATATGCTTTGCACCAAAGTCCAAGATATCCAAAAAATCTTAACTAGGAAAAGCTAAATTCAGTCACAGCTTGTAAAGCTCTTCAAACATCACTACAAAAGGCCACCAACACCTGAACATCATAACAAATTCATCCACCCACCTCACATCAAAGGCCTCTCCCCCATTCTAGTATTTTTTTTTCAAGATATTTCAAATGGCCAACTCTGTCCTAGTATCAAGCCTCCTATGCATTCTGATGCTGACACCCATAGCTTCTGCATTTCAGTTCAAGGTCGGAGATTCCATGGGGTGGACCACCCCTTCCGATCCCAACATGATGCCATTCAATCAGTGGGCCGAAAAGAATCGCTTTAAGATCGGAGATTCTCTCTGTAAGTTCATCTTTGGATTCTTAATTACAAGTACTCAAAACCAGTCATACAATCTAGAATGGATTTTTCTACATTGTAGTTAATACTAAATGGGATGGATCACTAACATGTCACCTCACATATTTAACATGTGAGTTTTATCACAACTTGGAGACTGACAAGACCTGATGGATCCGACATTGATTGGATCCCATCTTAGTACTAATGCTATCCGAGATGCATATCAACCTATACACACAAATCCACAAACTCATGTTAACTACAACATAATCTCACTTTCCTTGCTTGGAATCGCAGTGTTCGTCTACGACTCCAACAAGGACTCAGTTCTCCAGGTAACAAAGGACGACTACGACAGCTGCAACACGGCTTCTCCAATCACAACATTCAAGAACGACGGCAACACGGTATTCACGTTCAGCCAATCTGGTCCCTTCTACTTCATCAGTGGCACCCACGACAACTGCGTAATGAATGAGAAGATGATCATAGTGGTGCTGAGTGATCGCAGTGGCAAGTCTGCATCACCAAGCGGCTCAAACCAACCGACTTCGCCTCCAGGGGAAGGAACATCTACTACTGATACTCCGCCGCCTTCTTCGCCTAATGGAGCTACTTATATGGTGAATGGCTTCATGGTTTCTGTTGGGGTTCTTATTGGGTCATTCCTTTTGGTTATATGAAGTTTGTGATGAGAGTTGTTGAGGTTGTGTGTGGTTATTTTGGTTGTTTTTGTACGCTTGAACAATAAAGGCCTGAGCTTGTTGTTTGGGGTGACCTGAATATTTGGCTTTGCAATGATTTGAAGCTATTCTAGTTTTAGATAATCTTAAACTTTGTAATGTCAACTGTCATAAGCCAGAATGGCTTGACAAGAATCAATTGCAAAAGATATCATGTGATAACCATAATTAGATCATCATATGAAGAGGAAATGCTGCTTACAATTGATAAAACAGGACTGGAGCTACAGAAAGTATAATAAAGAGAAAAATAAATATAAAAGGAATGCCTCGAAGAACAAGTTATGCCTACCTTGTCAAAAATTCTTCCCTATTTCAACTTTCTTCATCAACCGAAATGTGTTGTGCAGGATGGAATCCAATATCCCAGCAACCTGGAAAACCAAAGAGATTAGATTTTACGAGATGAAAGAAAGTCTCATATTTTGGAAGGAAAGAAAATATGAATCCAAGTCCAACCGTAAAAACTCCTCCAATTATCGCACAAATGTTTGTAAGGAAGTGTGAAAAAGACCTCGGAACCTCAGTCACGAGCACCTGATCTCAGACAAAAATGGTTGAATTTAAGCTTTAGGAGATCTCAGTCCACTAAAATAATATTATTTACTGTTAAAAAGTTTTTCCGGTACGAACTTGCATGGGTGCGGGCTCATAATGGAACTTGGCAACAGGGATATATGTACTTTCCATCAAGTTACTATGAGCTGTGTACTCGTACTCCTCAAGCAATTTGGATTCCGTGGAAGATCTTAGTGACATTACTTCCGTCTTCACAACTTGAATGTAGTGTTCAATCTGCAAACGTCAAGATGTTTGACAGAAGTCAATTCCATGAAATGATTGGTTCAATTTAGATGGCTTAGATAGAAATCAAAACAAAAACAGAAAAACAAGTCCTGACCCATAAAAATGGGGTGGCAGAATAAAAATGGCTCAATGACAGATTTATGTAATTTCACAATCAAATGTCAACTTTGATGTCACCCCTCCATAGATGATACCAAATTCTTGAGTAGTCAATTTGTGATTCCTTGACCAAAACCAATTTGTGAGTAGGGAAAGTCAATTTACCACAAATTCAATTTACCATTCATGTGGTTTAGGCTCATGCAATGAGGAACAACTCTTCAGTTCGCCAAGACTTGGAAAGTGTCTAAATGAGGTATGAGCACACATTTTATATAAGATTTGAGTTTATTTCCAGGGAATGATCAGCCGTAAATCCAAAGTACCAAACTGGAATACAACCAACAGATGAATTTGAAGGATAATACGTGTTCACATCTAAGGCAAGCCATAGCCATGGTTTGACAGTGAATTACAGCAGTTTCAAACATCTGGCCTCCTCCAATAATTGTTCATTCACGAGCACATGGCTTTGTTCAAAATATATTGAAAACCATGTATAGCAAGATGAAGATGCTATAACATGCAGAATGACAATTGAAAGGATGTTAGGGAAGTTTCACAGGTCCATCAGGATGTAGTTTGACATCACATCTCAGGCCAGGTAGAACCAATCCATCCTAGCACTTTGAGACAGACTCATCCATAAGGATATTAAGATCATAGTTTCAAGGTGAAGACACATATTGGCAATTAATCACTGCCATTTATGTCTAAGCAATCAAGCTATGCGGAGTATATGACCGATTCCCTAATACAATTATAAGAACATCACAATAAGCTACCAATGGAGAAAAAAGAAGAAGCAAGTAAGACTCACAGTGATGTTTGCATCTGTTTCACCATGTTTTGCAATGTATGTTTGCCCAGTTAATCGATCATGGCTTTTACCAAGATATGGTGTTAGTCGCTGCACTTCACTTAGCATCTTTATGGATAATCTTTTCCCAAATGAAAATTGAGAAATGTAATGTGACACATTAATCAAAGATGGATCGAAGGAGTGTGATCCCGAACGAGCTGTTATGATAAGGTTGCCTGGGACCTGCATAGGGGCAGTTCCAATTTAAACAAGGAAATAAAGCAAAATATGACTTAGGCACTAGAGGAAAGAAAGAGAGTCCTATGAATGTTTGTCATATCACTGATATAAAGGTATATAAAGCACATGAAAATCAGTATTAATAATTGTTTCAAGTTCTGAAATAACAAACAAAAAGAAAAACAGACACCCTAGCAGTTGATCGCATCTTTTCTGAGAAAAATATGATAGATAGGTCACCTTCTTAACCCGGACAAATCCTTCTATTCTGCATCCTCCAGTCAATGGTGCAGGGCGTTTTGAGATAACTTCAGTTTGATTAGATTTATCTTCCAAAGCAAGTTTTTGATGCTCCTTTGGCACAGGTGCAACATAAGTCTCCATGGCCTACACAAGGAAAATCCATCATCAAATTGCCAAATTGGTTTCGTCAAACAGCAGATGGAAATGAAATGAAATATCATATCATATGTTTTCTTCTCTATTGATAGTAAAGAGAAAAAAGTAATGGAATATGGATTTTTATACTTCCTAAACTTCAGGATAATACTTTGATCGTTACTTCCGTACCTGATTTTGAATTCCCAGGTATGTAATGTAATACCTTATATACCAGGGGTCTTTATTTAACTGGATATTATCTCCCAGACTGTTTCATGTCAAGCTCAGATCAAATGATGAAAGATCTTGCAACACATGGGTATTAGGCAGTAGGTATAAGTAGGATATATTCCTTGCCTATTCACTCTATTTCACTGTGAAGATTATATAGCACCTTATAACTATTCCCTTCATCAGAAGCATGCAGAAAACATACATTAGCTCTGTGTGTGAGACGCCTATAACTATAATAATGATGACAAATCAAGATAAAAATGTGAAGATGATGATGACGAGGCACTTTGTTGTATGCAAATGAGGCTATGATGCATGGACCAGATAATCTTCCAAAACATAAATTGTTTTCATACCGCAACTATGCTTTCCGTATCTCTCTCTCCATAATAAGATTCGTGGTCATGGTGCCCGTGATTGTCCCTGCATTAGGCACCAATGTTGAGTAATAAACTATGATATGTGAAGGAAATGAACAAGGTACTATGTATAGTATAGAATATACAAATAAAAAATTGACATGGATGAATAAAAAGTACATTAGTAATGAGAAAATGAAATCTACAAAATAATGCCTGCTTACCTAACATCAGAGCCTTTCCGGAAAATTCGAACAGAGGGATATCCCTGTATATGATGCCTGCAGATTCGTGTAGTAAAATAAAACATGGATCACAAAGTGGTAAAAAAGGGAAGCAAGCAAAATTTAATAACAAAACATCATAAACAATGAAGTACATAGCCCGCAGGGAAACTGAACTTTGAAATATTATTTCTTTTAGTCAGTAACTCAGGTGTTCATTCAAGGAAATCAAACCACTAACTCTGGATGAGTATCAGAGAAGAGGCATTATAGAGCTTAAGGAACTGAACTTCTAAATTATAAATACTATTATGTAGCTCTACTAATTCATATGTACAAGTAGCCTCATACAAGTAAATCAAACTACTTATTATAGGCATAATTCTGCACTTGTAGTCAAGCAATCCGGCATAGTAAATTTGGTTTAAAATACCGATGATAAACAGAAATCAGGCAGAAGTTGGTCATTGTACATGATTTATAAATGTAAATAACAAAATCAAATCAGGACACTGATAGTAAGGCTAGATTCTATGTTTTCTTTATGGTTGGACACTTTTTCCTATTCAAGGTTGAATATAATTAATTTTGACACCACAGGAAATATACTTTCTGTGATTTTTTTTATTATTATTTTTCCTTCTACTTGTCGAGATGAATTTTCCTCTGGACCACATAACCAACAGCTCTTCTGGTGTTCATCTTCTAGATGAACATTCTCCAGTAAACATTGCAGCAAAAACAGTCAACTTTAGTTGAGATAGAGGTAACTATTTACAAATCAAACACTAGGGAAGAATATTGCCACATTAAATAAGGAGTCCGGATTCAGTCAGGACTGACTTTCAGTATCAAACTACACAATCTATTAATCGAACTACACAGCCTATGAATCAAAATGCACAGTCAATTATTAATACATGTTCCACTCTCCTATTGCATACTGATGATACTTAGGAATCCATGTTATATATAATGACTAGATCTAATAACAAAGTGAAATATGTACCCAACAATTGACTGTGCAGTTCGATTCATAGATTGTGTGGTTCAATTAATAAGATGTGCAGTTCGATAATGACAGGACTGACCAAAGCCATATATGACTAGAGCCGGGCTCCTAAATAAGTCAAACATGAAAAAAAAATTTCAAGTCGAGGAACTTTTTCTGCAATGAACTTGATGCCATGTCCATCAAAACTCCGGACATGAGTTATCTTCCAAAGCCTTGTGCAACTTTGAGTTGTAACAATAAATCTTACATGCATTTTATCATTTTATGCAAGTAGCAGCAATCTGTACTCTGTCAAGATATTGTAGGATAAAGCTGACAAAAACTGAAAAAATATTTTACCTTAGAAGCTAATAAACACTCCAGTCACCTTCTAGTCTCTTCTAAGTGTTTATAAGTGATTCACATAAATGTCAAGATACTGTACATTATAACTAGTCAAAGCTTAATAGAATTCTGTGTGGTACATTAATTAGGTATTAGTTTAGGAGATGATTTATTTTAAATTACAGAAACATAAATATAGACATGGAGAATACCTCCTGCACAGTTCACTCTGTTCAGTACAATCAACCTTGCCCATGATAATTCGCCCATCCACATCAGGATCATATCTGGGGAAAATGTAATAAGTGAATCAGATCCTTGTGCAGATCAGGAGAATTCTTTCCAACGATTTACTTACAAGGCAATTTCAAAAAAAAATCATGAAACTTAGGACACATCTCAAATAAATATTGAGGAAACAAGAAAAACTAAAGAAAGTGCACCTTTCTTTAATTATTTTAGCCGCCTTCTCCCATGATGGTTTCTGGAACAAACAATTAAAATTCACTGAGAAGATTCACTTGTTTCTTTGAATAAAATTGGATTTTTTAAAAATTATTTAAGATGAGATTTGCTCAATTCCAGATATCCAAGACATGCAACACAAAAAATTGATTTAAGGTGAGAAGAAAACAATTATTGAAAACATGTCTGAAGTTTCAGCTGGTACTAAATATGCCAAAATGATACAGTTCAGTAATTGGTCGACAATGAAATGAAATATGCCCAGGTTTTACAAGTAACTTCATACAATTGGAGGAGTACAAACTGTGTGGCCCACTGCATACAGTGCCTTGTAAATAATAATGTATTCTTAATGTGTGAATCATAGTGCGTCCCATGAAATTCCCATGGCATAACACTCATTCATTGAAATATTCATATACCAAAATTCATTCTACTAGAGAGGTTTAAAATGTTTCAATCTTTTATTGACCTTGTTGCAGAACGAATAATCACAAAAATGATATTTGAATGTATCATTTATCCATGTTCTGCTTGCCAGAAGAGAAACAAAAGAGGTGATCAAAGCACGCTTTCCAAGTTTCAATGGCTTATTCCTTATGCGACGTGTTGGTGCATATGGATCACGCGCAACGAATACATTTTTCAATATAAGTGATTTACAGAGAGAACACTTGGACGGTGATGTCTTCTCTGCTTAGAAATTGAATCGTCATGATATTAGGTGTGAAGACGCCATCCATCATTACGGGTAACTCAGGGTTAGGGTCATGAGGGATTGAGGTAAATCCTTTGCTGGGTGGTGGGGGAGGGGGTGGTTAAATTTTCAATTTGTATGGAGATTCCACGTCTCCTTGTTAGGGATATCTTTATTAATAAGATAGATCCTACTTTCTCTCAAACAAAATCTATATTTTACATTTAGTAAGACTTTATAGATTTCCATTTAACTTTCCATTTTCTTGATTACATATTTATACATTTTCTTATTTTTGATAGAAACACATACAAACAGAGTTGCATATATAACTCATCACAAGATGAAAAAAGCTCAAACACTATATAAAACAGAAATGCAGACATTAAAAAGTGCTCTGGATGATATGTCAAGATACATAAATGAACTCCACCTTCAAGTCACTGTTTCTAAAAATTAAAAAAAAGGGTATAGAAGTATTACTAAGCGATTGCTCCAATAACACCAAGGAGCATAAAAGTTGACAACCAAAATTGGATACCTGCACAAAGAAGAAGTAAATTCCTTCAACTCTAAACAATGTTATTCAATTGGGATTTAGTATCAGATATGTCATGGGGAAAATAGTAATGG
This sequence comes from Acorus calamus, assembly GCA_030737845.1. Classification (NCBI taxonomy): domain Eukaryota; kingdom Viridiplantae; phylum Streptophyta; class Magnoliopsida; order Acorales; family Acoraceae; genus Acorus; species Acorus calamus. The sequence goes on along the minus strand of CM060858.1, from coordinate 11,751,532 downwards.
TGCATAAAAAAATCTTTTAGTTGATATTTAATCAAAGCACAAAGGAACACATAAGACAACTCAACACAAGGCATGAACTTGGCTAGGATAGTAAAAAAAATCTTAAAGCATTTCCTACTTACTGGTGTGAAAACTTTTCAAAGGTTTCAGAAGTCAGTGAAACAGAGCCTTCACCATATTCTTCATCCGTATCATCTCCATGATTAAGGACTTTTGGAATTGGTCCAGGGTGAAATTCAGAACCACTTGACTTCAAATTTGAATCTATTGAATATTTACGAACGGTCTTGGTTATATTCAACCTGTTCTGCAAATTAGAGGACATGGATTCCAGTTACCATTCATAAAAGCAAGATCAAAATCCAAGTACAAAGGCCTCTGCAGAAAATAAAAGAAATCCATAAAAAAAAACCAAAGATGAAGATACACAAAAACTTATCAAGATTTGTTCATGGTTTCCTACATGAAAAAGATGTTATTTTCCATAGCAAAATCAGAACAAGTATCTAAAGTTACTTATATGTAATGGATTTTTTAAGTTGTTTAGCTTAGAGATTATGTATTTTTTAAGTTGTTTAGCTTAAATAAGTTTCACTAAGTTTAAACAAACATACAACAACTGCTTATTTTAAGCTATATTTTAATCTAAAAGCTATAATTTGCAGTTTGTAAGTTTTAAAAAACATGTATTACCAGTGGTGTTGAATTGTAACTTGAAATGTCTTTTTTCCTCATAAAAACAATAGGCCCATGGATAAGAAGAGCATAGTTTAAAGCATAGCTACACGTAGGCCGCACATGCTGATGTGCCCCCTTGGGGCACATCAACACCCTGGTGTTGTCCAAGTGTAGACATGTGCGGCCATGTGCGGTCATGCACGGCCAGGGATTCGAACCCAGCTCGAACAGGAATCAAACGATCCTTAGGCGTTCGGACCCAGGGAAATCAAACGGTGAGTTCGAACGGGAAATCAAACGGACCTTCAGGCGTTTGAGGCGTTCGAACTTAATACGAACGGGATTCAAACGGTTCAAACCCAGTTCAAAGGGGATTCCAACAGCCCTTAGGCGTTCGAACCCAGTTCAAAAGGGATTCAAATGGCCCTTACATGTTCTAACTCAGTTCGAACGGATTCAAACAGCCCTGGGGCGTTCGAATCCCATGGTTCAAACACCCATATGCTAAAAACAAATTTAAAAAATAAAATATACAATGTGTAGCCGCTTGTACTGTATGCATACCCACCGCATATGGGGTCCGCACATGTTTTTATACTATGAAGAAGAGATTACCAAGAATAAACCAGCAGGTTATATACCACTAGTTAATGGATCAGACTGTCGCGGTCAACGTAAAATTGAAATAATAAAAGAGTTATTATATGCATTTACAACTTTTCTTTTAATTATATGCATAAAAAAAACTTTTCTTTAATTATCTTGTTCTTTTCCATGTCCTTTGTTCATAGTCGTTTCTACATCTCTGAGAAAACAATGGATGGTGTGCATTATTCTACAGAAGATAAACCTTGTTCCACCATGCAATATCCTATATATGGATGGACTTCATATATAGGCAAAAGGAGAACTAGAAATTGCCATCTGATCTATGTAAAAGCATTAGTGAACCGGCGATTCACACAAACTATTGTTATGTAACTTATGTTAGCACATGCTTAAGCGATTACATCTGCAGTAATACAAAAAATCAATAATTAAAAAAATATCCATGTGGAATAAAAATGAATATGATAGAATCAAGGAATGCGGGCCTTGGGAAGATTACAATGAAAGAATTAACTATCGTGAGTGCAGAAACTTACTGTTCCCAATATATCGCTCACGTCAACTGATGCAAATTCACATGAGAGTGCAGGGAAACTACATGGAAAATGAGGCTTGTCAGATGAAAAGAAAGCTACATGGAAATTTTGGAAGCTTGAACTACAAATTGCAGAAACTGCAATGAATCAAATTAGATATGGTGATGAAACTATCACATAATGAAGAGATTAAAAACAAGTACAAACAGCATGATCCTGCCCTATTTATCAGTGAAGCAATTTATCAGACAGCCACACAAGGAATTACACCCAGTGTGGTCTCCACAGAGCGACACGATGCAGACATGGAGACACAATAGGACATGGAAATGGTAATAACATGATAGCTCAAATTATAATTACTTGAAAAACGGAGAAAACATTCATAATCTATAAAAGATGATACAATTATAGTAGTGTGTCAACCATTAAGATGTGAGTTGAACATCATTTTTAACATTTTAGTCTATAAAGATGTGAGCAGAAACCTAATTATCAAGGAAAAAAAGTTACAAGACTATGCCGCATAAGTGTCTTGTGTCTGCGTCATGTCCATCCCATATTTGAAATTAAGAATAAAAAATTGGATTTTTGGACACGTTTAATGTTTTGTCATATCCCATGTATGACATTAAAGCATCCATTCTTTCCTAGGTGGCCTTCATAACAGTATGTAAATCACTAAGTCAACATCCACAAAAAGATGGAATCCTTGTGTAAGTTATGAGGATATTATTTTCGTCAAGGTAAAAATTAGGAGGACATTATTCATACATGGAAATGAGTTATGCAGTGCTTGTGTACAAGTCCAGTGGAACTGTATCATCCTTAATTTGTCAGGATTCAACCACTTCAAGACAAATTTAAATCAAGATGGTCTGATTTTGGAACAAGATTGCTCAATATCATATACAAGTATTAACTTGCAGGCCACATCAAACTAGAAGCCTGATTCTTACAAGGTCAAAAGGAGAGAAATGCATCAATAATATAGTGGTGCTCAATCAAAACATTCATAAATGAACAATAGGAAGGCTCATATGGCCCTACCTCATATTAAAATGAATGCGTAAGAATTCACCATCCAAACTGTTATCAACAATAACGGACGTTGTTGTCCTCACCTGCATATAATTATTCAATTCCTGGTACAAGAAAGAAAAAAGATCTCAAAAAACCTTCCAGGCAAAGAACCTCCATAATTGAAATGGATAATATAAACTGAAATATAGATCCATATTTGGCCATCTAAATAATCTGAATTCATCAAGAAAGTGGTGGTAGCTGGTTGGAATCTATGCTTGAAAGCAACGAATAAGATGTCCGCATAGGCAGGCTGCATCCCCATGCAGATAGCTTTTCAAGTTCATAGATATGTCTCATAGCATTAAGATCACCACTGGAGCTTTTGCTAACATAATGTTAAGTGTTCAAAGAAAAGGGAAGGAAAATCAAAGCCCTCCAAAAACCAAGGAGCAAAAGATGAAAGCAAACTGTTACCATTCCGAACAAAAACATCATCGCTAGTGCAGCTACAATTGATAAACCAGCACCTGAAAGCGATGCCTCTGTCAAATCTCGCGGAATTTTTCTGCAGTTAAAAGAATGATTTGAGGTATATACATATCTACATTTTGGTTATAGTGTTGTTCATGGCTGAAAAATGTTCCCTTCTAAATTGCCAGTAAAGTACATAAATTTCTCTATGCAAAACATAGCTCAGAGAGATACAATATATTGTCTATAAAATTAATTCTGCAGCCCTTTTTGCCTTTTTTTCAATGTATTTACACTGGACTGGAATGTTTTCATATCAGTATATTCAAATGGTATGGACCATAAATACATATTGTTTGTTGAGAACATACCGACATTTAGATCTAAAACACTGCCGGCCAAGCTAAGCGTTAAAAATTTACACTTTACAGACTTTGTATACCATATTTCTCAAAAAATAACTAAAACTTCATCGCCTGCTTGGGCTTAATAATAGCTTTCACAGAATCACAGGCACAATCAGTACTTTATTACCCGTTTAGAACCAATGCCATTAGAGATCGCCCAATCTGAACCTATATCACCCTCTACAAGCAACGGTAACATTTTTTTCAACTGAATCACGATTAATAAATTAAAAACGACGAATGAACTGAATCATTCACAAAATGAAACAGATCTAAAGAACGACACGCATCGATCTGATCTAATGGAGACGGAGAAGAAGGAAAATGACCTGTAGAAATCGACCGACTTGAGCCTATTAGACGAAATCATGGCGTCCGATTCAGAGAGAGAGACGCCGACGAAATCTCTCGCTCGATCAAGGTTTCACGAGTTTCAGAACACCAGCGATTTTGGAGGGTTAGAGAGAAAGCGACGAGTGAGATACGCTCTTCGATCTTGGTTTTTAATACAATTAATAATTTATTTATTTTTTGGTCAAAAAAAATCGAGGGTCTGTTCCTCCGCCTTATAATGCTCCTCTTTTTGGTCTGTCATTCCCGCCCTGTTTTTGGAAAGGCGTGTACACGTTATTGGATTGGTTGAATGGGCTTGTGATGGAGGTTGCCGTGTTTAGACCGGTTCGGATGCTATCGGGCCGGATCTTCGGTTGAATCGGAGAATTGGGGCTTGGATCTGGCCCAGACATTACCCATAGATATGGTTTGCTAGCGCTGATACACTTCGGTATACAAAAGAGCCTACTGCCTCGCTTTCTTCGGCACAATGATGGTGTGGCTAGGCGTTATCATGTATGATCTCTATCACAATATATGGTATAATAAATTTTTATTTTTTCAAAGAGAAAAATATACTAGTGTATATTTCAATTCGTATAACAGTATGTATATCAATTGATGAGTGTTTTTTTAAAATCGGTGTAGACTGCAGATGACGGATGGAGTGCACTGGATATATCATTTTCCATATGTCCATCATGAGGCGGACTTTTTTTTACGAGGGGATAACATTGTCCCAAGAATAATATTACACACAATTCGTTTTAATTTTTAAAAAAACATAGCATATATTATTTAATGAGATGTATTTTTATAAAAGATAAAATATATGTTGAGATTTTTAACAATTTTATTTGTATGAAATAAATAATAATAATCGTGGAATAATATTATACGAAGCGCAAATCAAGCAAGCAGAAAAATATAAAAGCATACAAACCACAAAAAAAATCCAATTTAACGTGATTCGATGTAAGCCTATATCCATGGAACACTCTGACAACAATCAAATATATCAAAGTATAATGAGAATAAATATCTTCTTACGTTTTGCCGAGAAATACAAGATGAAAGATGGATATAAGGTTACATCAATAAAATCTTAAAAAATCTTTCAAATAATATGGAGAACTCTTCTTCTCTTTCTCTCTCCACTCTTCTCTCTCTCCTCTCTCTTCTCTCTCCAGTATTGCCCCACCAAATACACGCCGAACACCCTGTTTTTCTTTCCCTGGCTGTGCGTCGATCTCAAGAGAAAGCCCTAATGAGGGCATTTCATGTACATAGTACACGTGCATGCGTCGATCTCAAAGAGGAAGCCCTAATGAGGGCATTTCGCGTACACAGTACACGTGCATGCCCAAGCATGGGCATATCAAGCCCCCATGGGCTGGACCCATTATGGACTCAAACCTAACAATATATATTTCAATAAATTTTATGGATTTATTTATAAAACATGAAAAAATTATATTCAAGTATATAACTATATAACTTGTGAGTGCATGTGGAAAGAGGTAAATGGGATTAAAAACTTAAATGAAGATCTAGATTACATGTTGACAAATAGAAGAGTGTGTGTGTGTGTGTGTGTGTTTTTTTGAGATGAACAGAAGTATATTCGATAGGTTAGAGATGCACCTAATTAGAGTATTTATTCGAGTATTTAAAATTTTTTGGAGTACTTGTGTGACTATGCTCTTAGACAAAAAGGTCATAGGTTCTACTTTTCTCTTGTTGACAGAAGTTTTAATAATAACGAAAGCATTTTTTATCAAAGAAAAAAAAGGATAATGAGTGGTAGCTTAAATTAATGTTTGGAAGGACATCTTGTTTGATTGAATTGGATGAATCAGTGTTCATGGGCTTCATATGAGCAACACAACCCCCTCATTCAATCATTTGGAAGATGCAACAATGGGCAATGATTGAGTGGAAGCCAGACATTTTATGTTCCCTTCCTACTTTGTATATATATGTAATCTATTTCAATTTATTCCCATTCATTCATCTTTAATTTTTTTGTATCTTATTTAAGGGGTACGCACTCATCTCCATGTCATCTTTCCATCAATAATATTTTTCTTCGTTACACCTTTACATCATCACCAAGAAAACCTCATCAATGATTTTGAGGTGTTGAGGTTTGATTTCCATCCAATTATACAATTTTAATTTTTTGTTGTCTATCCCTTTGTGGGGCTGACCCTTCCTTAATGGGAGATAGTTACAGGCCTACCCTATTAAATCAATCCTCCTATTATTTTATTATTTTTTTCTTTTTGACACTTTTAGTTTAGTTTAGCTTTTTGTTTTTCACACCACTACAAAACCTTTGACACTTTTTAATTCTCAATTAAATCACACCAACAAATAAAAATAAATGATATATTCAACCAATTTGCAGTTTCATTTGTCCCACACATTTTTTTTCTTTTTTTGAAATATATACTTAATTTATGAAGTATATTCTTTTATAAAAAAATTATATATTTTTTTATATGAATTGAAAACATTTTTTATATGTTGGGTTAGTAATTTAGAGACTACAAATGGAAATGTAAAATTAGACTGCAGCGGTCATAAATGAACACTCTATAACCTGAATGCCCAAAATAGCAAATCTTTGAGGAATGCAAAAAAATGAAAAATTCAATGATTTTTAATGAGATCTTTTATATTTTGTGGACCAAAGCGTATAACATAACAAAATATGTAACATGGGAGAGCATGTTATTTAAATTCCTTGTTTTTTGTATCAGGTGAGAGGGACTATTCAAGAGGCTGGATGGAGCTTTTAAATAAAAATCTTTGAATTGGGTACATTTAATCTTTGAATTAGGAGGGGGACGACAGAGGTATAAGACCCACGTGAGTGTCGCCCCCACGAAGGCTTTCAGGCCATGCTGTGCCAGCAACTGTACCACCCCCCTCATTCATGGCTTTTGTCACATTCTGGGCACATCAGTCTTTCATGTATATTAAGCTAAATTTATGAGTGCAATTCAATAAGAAAAAATTTGTTGGATATTAGAGGTATAATGGATAACAAGTACATATTTAATATTAAAGGAATGATTTAAAATGAATATTGGTTATTAATAATTATAGATTTAATATTAATTCGGTTTGGCTTGGTTAATTCGGTTTTTTTTAAATGAAATCAAACTCAAATTAATTTAAATTGATTAATTAGTTTTTCAACCCATATCCTAATTGAATAAAAAAATGATCCTAAATTGAAAAAATGATTTAACCGATCAAAATTGCACCCTTAGCTGAAGGTATATCATCTAAGTTTGTCAATGTTTCGGAATTGGATATCTTAATATTAACATTTAAAATCTATTTTTTTTGGATTAAGAAAAAATATTTATATATTTTAGATAATTAACATGTCTAAAAATAAATATTAGTTTGAGTAATCAAATGACATTCTAGATAGATGAGAGAATTAAAATCGACTTTAGAAGGCTTCTTGTCTCCTTTACAAAGCTAATATAGTAGTTATTTAATTTTTTTAAGATTATAATTTAATAATGTAATATAATTGAATTTAAACCAGTTATTATGCATTTACAAAATTGACAAAATATATGTTGCATTCTGATATTTTTTGGAGACAGTATATGGATATCAATAATCCAAATATTAAAATATTGGATAATTTCTTTTTTTGAGATATAGATTTGAAGCAATACTAATGTGTTTTTGGATAATTGACATGCCTAATGTTCTAATCAATATATATATAATATGTGTGTGTTAGTGCACAGGAAATAAGGAATTCAAAGAAGCTCTGCTGAATGCCTTTAAAAGGGGGCTACTTTTGTACTCACCTGCCTCAATGCCTCTGCACATGGAGGCCCTGTTCTGCACATATATTGATTTCATTGGTTTTTTTAATGAAATATATATCAATTTTTAGATTATGGTTGGATTGGAGTATATAGTTTTTTTTTCATTTCTCACGGAAGGTCAGATTGTTTAAAACTCTCAACCTCCACTCATGCAAATTAAAATTTCTATTCAAAAGTTTGAATTTCCAACTCATTCTGCTTAAAAAAAAGATGCAATGTTTCTGTATGTTCCTGTTAGGTACTATGAAAGCCATATGTAACCTAAAGATGGTTGGTTACATTACATTAATCCATTCGAATGGTTATTCAAGATCACTGTTATACTAATTGCCGTGCTTATCATGGAGGTCTAAACAAATTCAAAAAATGCCGCACAATAATCACAAAATTATGTGATTTTGGTCTAAGCATGCATGCATTCATGGAACAGAATCTACTGTAATACATGTGATTATCACTTTTATGGGGATTTTTTCTCTAGTTATCACTCTCATCATGATGTCATTTGAAATCTTCTCCACACATGGAAATTAATAAAGAAACATCCCAACAACCGTCCTAACAACCTTTTAACAAATGTAGGTACACCAGATTGGGTAAAACAAATTACTTAAGTATTTAAAGATTAAAACTTAACTAACCCAGTCATTTAGGTGAGAACTTCAATATGACTCCATCATGAATATCTGATATGGGTACATTGGACACAAACTCGACATGATATTCATATACAAGTGCTATATATGAGACTTTCAGCCAAGGTATATTATTTTGAAGACATGTCCACATTGAGAACCATCTTCTGGTTCAATGAGAGGTGCTCTTGACAGACAACATAATCAGAACAACAAGAGAACACAGATTTATACCCAACATTGTTCACTAACATGGACAAATGGAACAAACAAAGTCCTCTTTCTTCAGCTCAATACAATCATTTCACCTCCCAACAAAAGCCATCTCTTCAGTCTCATCTCCATTCACTTCCAGAGAATCACCTGATGCTGTTCCTTCCTACAAGTTCCACAACCAGAAAAACACATAAAAACCATCATAAATGTTAGAGTATGATATATATAACAATCAAATCAAATAAAAAAGAGGCAAAGAAATAGAAACCTACACAATACTAAGCCAGCTACGTATCCTTGACAGTCATGTATCGAGATAGAATCTAGTTGGACTGACATATGACTAAAAATATGACGAACCTCATATGTAAATTAAACATGTGAGGTGACATATATCAATCTCTTATAGGGGTCTAACGATCCTGATATCATGTACTTTAGTTTTCTCTATATTGTCATCCTTCTTTCTTGGATTCTCATTCAAGTCATGGCCAACCTGTTGGAATAAGAGAGAGGATATCAATAACATCTAAGTAGAAACATTGTCAAACTAGTAAAAACTTAAATGGAAATCCATCCACACACTTTAGGACTACTAAAGAGAGAACTAGCAGTATCTTCCAATGGGTCCTCCTCCACAACACCTCTCCTCCATCTCCTCTTGCTCAATTTCTTAGATGTCGCCGGAGTCTTTGATGCAGCAGCGACACAAGAGGCAGCGTCCGAGACCAAAGAGGATCCCCCAGGGCCAGACGTACAAAAGATCGACACATTCTCCGTCTGTGACAACGATCGAAAGTCATCGAAATACTTTGTCCAACCACTCTCCTCTGTTGAGAGAGCTTTGTTCATGGAGGAGTGGATGGTGGAGTCCTCCATATGAAACTCAACTAATGCTAATAAGGGAGGCCCATATAAAAAGAGAGTATAATTTATATGAGGAAGGGAGGGAGGGAGGGAGGGAGCCGGAATGAATGTGAATAAGAACAATTTTTTGGTGGGGTAGTGGGAGTTGGGGAAAGTTAACATCAGCAGTTGGAACAAAAGTCTATGAAGGGAACATGGTGGAGGAAAATGAGACTGTGACAGACATTGACCTTATAAAATACTTTGGAAATAAATTAAATTACTCCACAATTTTTAAAGCTGCTTGTTAAACTAATTCGGATGATTTGGACAATTGTTTAACATGGTAAGGTTATTTAATTTTCCAATCTATAACAAAAACTTAACTATGTTTGGTGATTAACTACTTACTTGTTCTCAATATGATTTAAGCAATTATTTTAAGTGATTGGGGTTAGAGGTTAACCTGTAAAGGACACAGATTTAGATCAATAATATTATAAGTTGAACATGATTACAATCAATCCAAACCAATTAATTTCGTATAAGATTATTGTATTCTCCAAGTCGTGTCGAACATTGCTTCCTCTATTCTAAACCTTTTTATTCATATTCATTGTAATTTGAACACCAATTGTTTGACCCCAATCATGGAAATCAAGTTTATCAAGTCTAGAAGAATTGGATATAGAAACCAAAGGTATATTAAAAGAGAAAAAGTCAGCTATTCATTATAAGCTTAAATGCTAAACAATTAGATAAAAGATTCAATAACCAAAACCAAAAATTTAACTCAAGTCAATGTAAAAATAACAACTCATACATTCAAAAGCGATAACACGTATTTTATAAATGAGAAGATGATATGTCATTTTCTCATTGATTTAAAATATTTTTAGTTACAAATTGGTCACTGGATCAACACTCAAATCTTTAATTCTATCTTGTAATTCTATAGTTTGGAAGATTAGGTGAACAGTGTACTCTTTCGCTCTCATAGACTTTGATAGGGCGTTAATCTAGGAATGTTTGTCATACTACATGGAAAAATTAAAAACATATGTGGACACCATGTCACCAATCACCATGATGAAGCTATTGGAAGCCACCTCACACTCTTTTGGGATTTTTTCTTCAGGCATTTGAAAAAAAGGGATTGTCCCAGTTAACTTAAAATTTGACCTTAGTCTTTACAGTGACCCTGTCAAATAGCTCTCATAATGTAAATGTATATTATCTTACAACATGAAAGAGAATTCTTGTCCTATGTTTTTTAAATACAGAATTGTATGCGCTACTACTTTAAACATTGAATGCTGAACATTTGTGCCAGTCACCACTAACTCGAGTTTAATTGGTATATGATATATATATCTTCCTAATTTTTTGTATACTTTTTTAGCATAAAATATGAGACAAAAATAAGCTTGTATGTAACAATGCCTTTACAAATATGGAAAGTTTTAATATGATAATCTTATTAATATATATTCGGATGAATGACATGTGTCTATCAAAATGTGTTAATAAAAATTTTATTATTTTCTTAAGTTAATTATATATTTTAACTCTTTAATCTATCCATCCATATATTTATGTCAATAAAGTTTTTCTAATGTCCGTCAAGACCTATCTTATCCTTGAAAAAAAATAAAGTTTTCCTAAAATATGGTTTTTAACTTCTTTTTGCTAAAATTGATGAATTGTTATTTGCCCCTACAATCTACCTAAATCGGGACAATAGTGCACCAGGGAAGGTGATGTTATCTATTCTCCTGACATACACTTGAAAATTTGGTGCGTGAGGAACACGATGGTCTTTTCAAGATCCCCTTTCTATTTTGATTCAGTTTGGGAGATGGTGTGGCTCAGTATCACTGAGTGGAGTAGAGGGCTAGCAGGGCCGCTAGCATCCAGGTGGGAGAAGACCTTCGCGTGGAGTGAGTTTGCGTTTTTGGTCAAAACTGGATAGAGATCTTATCTACACGATTATATTTTCCCCTTCTTGCTCATGTTATATTTTCCTATCCTCTCACCAGCACTTTAGAATTTAAACATGGTCTATTTTGTTCTTAGTGGTTTTATTCACCAACTAAAATTCAGACCTCACATGTTTTATTTTTTTAAAATAGTAAACATCATGTAATGAGATATATATTTTGATAAAAATTGTACATTGCTACATTTTGAGTTGAATGAATCTATTTTTAGTAAGTGTAAGAAATTTTTTAATGTGGTATATATTACATCTAACGAGATATATACTTTATTGGATTTCTAATGTAGTATATAGGACTGTGTTTTGGACTGGAAAAAAAAAACCCTGAAATAAGACGGCCTAGCCGGGCCCAACCCATAACTGTAGTCAACCCCCAACCCGGCCCAGCCCACGTAACACTCACTAGGGTTTTAGCTTCTCTCTGCCACTTCCACATCCCCCAACAATGGCGTCCTTTTGAACTCCCCGATCTCCGTAACCCTCCCCAAAAAAATGATCTCCCTCTCCAGATCACTCCGTCAATTCGGCTTCGCCTCCTCCAGACCCTCCGATCCCCTCCGGATCCTCCTCCGGAACTTCGCCCAACCCGCGAAGGCCGGCGGAGACGAATCCGACGAGGAGGCGGAGATGATCGACCAGCGGCGGCTTCCGGCGGACTACGACCCGTCGAACTTCGACCCGGCCGAGCACCGCAGCCCTCCGACCCCCCGCGTCTTCCGCCTCGTCGACGAGGTCGCTGGTCTCACGCTCTCCGAGGTCTCCGAGCTCTCCTCGATCATCGCCTCGAAACTCGGGCTGAAGGAGCTCCCCGTCATCGCCGCCATGGATCCCGGCGCAGCCTCCGCCCCGGCTGCCGGCGCGGCGGCTGGTCCGGCGGCGGCGGAGGAGAAGAAGACGGAGAAGACGGTGTTCGAGGTGAGGTTGGAGTCGTACGAGGCGGCTTCGAAGATCAAGGTGATCAAGGAGGTGAGGGCATTCGCGGAGCTGGGGCTGAAGGAGGCGAAGGAGCTCGTAGAGAAGACGCCGGCGGTGTTCAAGAGGGGGGTCTCGAAGGAGGAGGGGGAGCAGATAATCGAGAAGATGAAGGCCGTCGGTGCCAAGGCCGTGCTCGAGTGAAGCGGTTCAGATTGGTGAGCTCTCTGTAATTCTTTTTTTGTTTGTGTTCATTTATTCATTGGTTCATGATCTTTTTAGCATGGTTTAGTGTAAGTATTGGTAAACATGGTTGAGAAGATTTAACTTTAGTACATATTTATGTTCTCCATTCAAAATGACCGAAAGGGTTGATACAGTGTTGCTTGATTGGATATGTTTATATAAATTGATAAAGTTGGTTGATAAGGTCCACGTATATATCTGTGAATAAGAACTAATTTTTATGAGGAATGCATACTAAACTTACTTTTATGTTATCAATACTGTATGAAACTGTGCAGAGTATCACTGCATCATCAAAGATATTCACACTCAACTTCAACTCATGATGGCTATTTCACTAATTGGTTGGAACTCAAAAGTCAAAATGTGTTCATGGAGTTGGGATAACAATGCGAACTCTTTTTTTTTCACATCTTTTCATATTCTTAAATCCATCCAAATGTATATGAGGATTTTTATTTAGTTTTCTGAACTAGGATTATGATTTTCTTCTAAAACCCTTTCATTTCTACCATCCAACTCTAGTTTTAGAGCATTGTAGTTATGTTGTGACTGCATATTGTCCAATATGACCCTTTTTACCAAGATGTGTTTGGTGGATAGCTTTGTATGTCTCTATTGTATCAAATTCCTTGGGCATGAATTTTTAGCAAAAATTATCAACACTCAGTCATATAGCAAATGGCAGTATTTCAGTGGATACTTAAGCTATTTAACAGATTTCAACAAGTGGATGACAATATCCAATTTAACTTTCTTCCTTAACGCTAAAGCCTAGGAAGTTTCTCATGAAATTCACAAATTCCAGACAAGGGGTGTTTTACATGATGTTATTCTCTTTAAAGTTCAAACACAATCTGGCAGGTACTTTGGTTTGGAGATTGGTTTGCATGTAAATTCATCCACTATAACAATGACACGAAGATAATAATTCTGCACATTTGGCAATGACAAGAACCTTTTTCCTAAGCCTCCAAAGATGCAATTTCCGTACATTTTCTAGATGTATTTTGTGCAGGTCTGGGATATCCAAGGTCAGTATCATCATGTTTTTATGAGGCTTGATTTAATTAATTCAAACTATTACATTGAAAATGTGATATCAGGATAGAGCCCTAAAGATTTTGAGAATGTTTATTCAGCAATTCCTAGTGTGTCTCTATGGTCTCACTTGTATGATGTTCAGATACATATCCATGGGGATAGATATGGCATGAAAGTTGTTGACACAAATGTGTAACTGAGAATTGCTGGATACGTAGCTGTGCAAACACTAAATGATGTGAGCCATTTTGGAGTATTGGGGCATCTCATATTGATGCAATTATGTGATGCAATAGTATTTTTTTATTGGACATTATTAGGTTGACTCCTCTTCCTACACGCAATAAAAATCAAATAAAAGGATAGAAGAGGAATTACTGAAATCTTTATTTGTTACAAATGACGCAGCTAAGACAAAACATAAAATTCTACCTATAAAAAACTTATTGATTGCTTTCTTGTCATACAAATGGTAATTAAGTTTCTTTGGTGTCTGTGTTTCAAGTAACACTAGGCTTTGAGTTCTCTTTCACTTAAATGAAAAACTGTGTTATTTCTCTTGGTGGTTTTGTTTGCCATCACATGTGGAGATTTTTGATAAAAAATACCTTCATCTTCTGGTACCATTTTTAATTCGAACTAAACTTGAATGCAATGCAATGTTACTAGATTGTGGCTTAGCCTCTTATTTATTATTATTTGTTTCTTTTTGAAGATTGGTGCCCCCAGGATCAAATCTTGGTCATCCTTTACGGAGAGGGGGGTGTTAACCGACTTTTCCAAAGCTCGGTTTGCAATTCCCCCAGTGGATCAAAACGAATGAGGTGATAATAGAAGTGAAAATAGTGCTTTCATTGAGAGTTGAACTCAAGACCTCCCGCTTACTAAACGGGTGCTCTAACCAACTGAGTTATGAAAGCTGGTTAAAAAAGAAGTAAATCATGCATTATCTTTTGGCAGTTATATTATATGTATGTTGCTGGGAATAAAAGTATTTTTCGTGTTCAGTGATGAACAATTCCCAATTCAAATTTTCCCTTTGGGAAGTTCAACTATTTTTCAGGTGCTGCACAAGAATTAGAGACCCATTTAATTTTATGTTCAAGTTTTGCATTTTTTTTTCAGTTGAACAAAAATTTTGAATAACAAATTTATTCAAATGTAGTAAAAAATTATTACATCATTTCTTGAACTTACTGTTGATTCATGAATCAGTCCTGAAACTCAAAAGAAGCTAGCTATACATTGAATTGGGGTGAGTTGGGTATCTTCTCAGACTTGTTTCCCTCTTATTTCTTCTAACTCTGTTCATAACTGATATGTTTAGCTCATTGCTGGTCCTTTGGTTGTGAGTTTGTTTTTCTCTGTTTTTTTATCTTTCATTCCTATATGTAATTATCACTGTGGACGAAGTTTAGTTATATACCTGTCAGATTTTATTTGTCAGTGTGAATTTCTCACTCAAATAACTTGAATATGTGAGAGAACTTTATTACATGAATTTAATTTGTGTTAAATGCCCACAATTGCAGGTGGGAATCACTCTTTGCCTTGAAGAGAACTCTCTGTGTTACACATCTTGTGGGGGTATTTCTACATGAGAAATATAACCAGAAACCATGGCAGATGAGTACCACGAAAATAATGAGCAGAGATATGATTTTGCTAATACGCAAATGGATGCCTTTTTTCATTGTTTTGCTCTATACTGGGGTATATATTCCATCTTTAACCTAAGGAGTGAACACCGTTTCAGGATATATCCGGCCTGCTAACTGCTGATGGATCTCTAATGTAAGAGCTTTTTCCAAATGAACTGGTTCTGTTATTTATTTTTTCAATAATATTTTCTGGGGAACTACTTGAGAGTTTTGCCCTATGTTGATGTGAACACAACTACACAAGCCCCATCCCCCATAGAAAACACAAGAGATGTGTCAGCTCTAAAGGTAAACTTTGATTGATTTCTTCTTTTTTTTTCTTTTAGTGGATCCAAACCTTGTGTGAAATGTGAAAACATGGGCATGAGTTCTTCCATATTTTGCTCTGGTATAGCATAGCAAGGGCTGGGGTTGCAACTCAGCTACTTGGATCGGTTTGGTTCAGGTTGAACAGGCAAATTGAATTGGAAATCTGATTCTCAAACTCAGAGAACAACTGAATTGTATTAAGATTTTGTTGATATACTCGGTCCGTTTTTTGCCTGTTCATTTTGTAGTCTCATATGCTATAATTAATAGCACAATATTTACTTATTAATGTGCATAGCCAAGTATATGGGTTATATCATAGTTTATATGAAGGTTAATTTTTTTCCTTTTTTTAAAAAAATTCATTATTGTATTTTAATATATATTTTATTTTGTAACTAAATATATATACTTTAATAAGAGAATGTATAATTTTATTAAAAAAAAAAAGCGGACTAGGGACTGGATTGCACGTGAGGCGGGGTGGGACATCATTTTTCTTGTATTAATTTGCTTTGGTTTTGTAATCACAGTCTTGTAATCATAACCACCCTAATAGGGGTAGTCAGGATAAAATGTTCATGTCCATGAATTTATAAATATTGTGTACTTCAATTAGGACATTAATTCATGTATAAAAAATTCAACGTTATTCGATTGAGACATTATTTTATGGACATAAAATTCAATGTTATTCAATTGAGACATTATTTCGTGGACAAAAAATCTAGTGTCATTCGATTGAAACATTATTCCATGGATAAAAAGTTCAGCGTTATTCGATTGAGACATTTTTTTGTGGACAAAAAATCTAGAATTATTCGATTGAGACAATTTTTTGTGGACAAAAAGTACACCGTTATTCGATTGAGACTCTTCATAGTAGACATTTGTCGTGTGTTATTCAATTTAAACATGATTTGTAAAGACTTTCTTAAGTGATGGACTTTTGTATAGTTTGGAGAGAGAAATATAAAAGAAAAAATCATTTCAAAATCCCACCCAAATGAGTAGGATTCTCATGGACTTAAATACTTACTGCATCCAAACGTGCCCTTATTATAACATTGTGAATATCTTTTTTTTTTCTTCTTTTAACAAAACTCTTTTCTTTTATAGATGATGGTTATTTAATGCCTTTCATATTTTTTATTCATAGTTTTTTTTATATTTTCCCTATTTACCATATTTCTAAATGAATATGTAGATGAATGAAATATTGATATCACCTCGTATGTTTGATAAATATATGAGAATGATGAATTTATTTGTGTTGTAATTAATCATTTCACTATTGTATATTAGATAATATATATCTAGATCATCCACCATTATTTTCTTTTTCAAACTAAAATATATTGTTCTTGCATTGATATCTAATGTGCATTATACATGTTTTATGATATAACAAACCCTTAATTCTGAAGTTACCCGCAAGTAGCTAGGTTACAGGGTTGCATTATTTATAAAAGAATACAATATAAAAAAAACTGACTATAGAAATGAAGATAAAAAGGCCACATCCATCTTCACAGACACTTCAAACTCCAAACACAATAAATAAAACAACATATAAGGAAACACAAAATATAGAATGATATCCACTAGTATAAAAAAAGAGTGACATTTAGATAAAAATCTACAGAGAGAAAAATAACTTCATAAATCCCTCTATTGGCTCTTAAACAGTATTAATAGCTCTAATTCTCGTATTTTTATTAGCTGAAAAAAAAACCTATAAAAAAAATCTAAAATCACAACCCATATGTTTAAATGATTTGAAGAGTATATATTATAAGTTTAAATGATTTAAAGTCATGAATTAATTCCATTGCCCATTAATAAATTTAAATGATTTTTTTGTAACAGTATACATTTCAGATATGTGAAGATCGATATTAAATATATTAAATTATTTTTTATGTTGGGTGAATAATTCATGTTGAATTTGAATATTTTTTATTTTACAAATATAAAAACAAGTCTACAAAAATCGACGAGAATCAATAGAAATCCATTTTGAAAGTCTACAAAAGTTTGTAAAATTCTATGAGAATAAATATGTGAAAGTTTGAAAAATCTGTGAAAGTCTCTGAAAAACTATGAGAATCAATCTGTAAAAGTTCATTAGAGTCAATATGTGAAAGTCTGTAAAAATCTGTAAAAACCACGAAAGTCAATTTGTGAAAATCTATGAAAATCCGTGAAAGTTTATGAAAGTCTACAAAGTATATGAAAGTCCACCACTTAAATAATGTTCATATAAATCCATCAAAGTGCGAATCCACTCCCCTTATAAATTAGCTAGATTTGGTTTGATTAGCTTCAATTTATCTCAACAATCCTAATTATTAAAGAATTATAAATTATACTGACAACCATTGAACCATAATCTTAATCATATAATAGTAAGTAGAATTCTCCGGGGCCACATTTCTTTCTCCTTGGCTAAATATCTTACAACCTTTTCTTTACCCTTAATTTTGAGTTTTTTTTTTAAAGTGAATTTTTGTTCTTAGAAGTGTTAACAAATCGGACAAAGTGTGTCTCTGTGCACCCCTAAAAACTAAGTATACACCCTCCATTTTGCACGCCTGATTAGGGTTAAATCACATAATAAATTTAAATGGTCAAATGGGTTTGTCTCTTGGTTGTTTTTTTTTAATTCATACTCTCACGTCTAAAATACAGGTTGTTATATGAAATAAAACATATGCTGGATACAATAACATATTTTTCTGTTTTAAAAAATTTAATTTAATTTTTTTTATCATATACTATGATAGCATTATGATAGTGTATGGAACTATAAACGTGATTGTAATATAGACTGAGTGTATCAGTGCTTATAAACAAATAAAAATGTTATATTCAATCCATTTTACAATAAAAAAAGAATATATTTACTTTTATAAAAAGTAAAATATATATACCAAAATGAATTGACATTTGAATGATATTATTTAAAAAATTATATTTTTTTTAATGAGATATATATTTCGTTAATACCAGTTAATACCAGTATACAGGGTTAATGAAAGATATAGAATTATTTAAAATTGTAAAAATGAATTAACAGCGCTTACAAATAAATATATAAGTAAAAATAATAAGAATATGTAACCCATCCAACAAGAAACCTAAATCACCTATAAATCAATCTCTCTCTCTCTCTCTCCCCCGAGTCGCCCCCTCTTCCTATAACCGCAGCGTCGACGCCCGCTCCATCGCTCCTTCAGTCGTCGCCGTCCCTTCCTCCTCTCCGTTCATCACTCACCACGAGCAACAGTGGTCTCCGCACTCCGGGTATGAATTGGGTTTTCAAAAGTGTTTTGGATGATCGAATCTGATTTTTTTTTTGGTTTTTTTTTGTGGTTTGGTTCTTTATGGGTATGTGCTTGAAAGATTGGATTCTTGAGGGAAGTTTATGTTTTTGGCTTCAAGTTCTTGAAGAGTTACATTAGTCTGACTGTCTGAGGAGCCAATAACTTATTAACTTCAAAAAAACCATAAAAGAAACATTAAAATAAACAATGATACGATAATCAGCATTGTAGGGGGGGGGGGGGGAGATCTCAACATGATGGAATTGCAGTGAATGTTGTAAAAAGTGCCAAGCACTCGTGGTGGTTGGTGATTGACTAGTGATTAATAGATGAGACGGGACTGGTCGGGGATTGATCAATCACTTTTTAAATTATAAATATAATACATATACATATTTTTTTATATGTATATTGTAGTTTAAAAAATTATTGGAAAATAATAAAAAGTAACATCAAAACAAAGTGGATAGTATAAGCATATTTGGGATAGCTTACAAAAATTAAGTAATAGATATAATATATAAGACAACTTAATAGCTTATTAGTCAACTAAGGATTAATGAGAAAGACGACTAGGCGCTAATCGTTGAGAACTGGTCCTGCTTGGCCTAGGCAGGGGATTAATCGACGCCTAGAAGGGATTTTTAGAACATTGATTGTAGTATATATTTCTTTTTGTTTGCAATTACGTGTAGGATCTCCATTCATTCATTGCCTTGCCTCTATTAGTCTGTTGAACTAAATTATTTGTGTATGTATTAATGCATACATACATAATTTTTTTAGCATAAATAACATCGTAAGATGTATTCTTCAGTGGATTTTGAACTGTTGAAGGATCAATTCCAAGACAAGTAAATTTTGTTTTTGAGGTTTTTTGAATGGATTACTTAACTTGTGATGAAGACGTGAAGTTGGTAGATTTTGTTGAAGTTGGACAAGCTATGATTATGGACTCATTCCATTTTTTTCCTATATATAAAATAGTTGATATCTAATGGTTAGTTCAACTATATTTGTATAGTTCACAAAAAAAAAGGTTTGTAAACATAAATTTATTTGATGCTATATTGGGTAGCTTTGATAAAATTGCAACAACTCATTGTGTAGTGAATTCCTTTATCAGCTCAAGTTTGGTCATGGTCAACAATGATGAACTATCTGATTTTATTATCACCAGAAACAGGCACTCCTGGAGGAAAACCCACACAAGCATATGTTGGCAAACACAAGTCAATTTGAGATAAATGTATTTGAAGAATTGAATGGTTTAATTCATCCATCCTCGGTTTTTGCGATTCCTTAAATATTTAAATAGATTTGTTTTTATTTTTTCTCCCTTGATGTTGTCCCTGCTTCTTCAATGATAGTTTGTTTCTGTTTGAATTAATTTGTGCTCCACATTCCTAATTCTTGTTTTCAATTGAAGTTTAGGTCAAATCGTGAGCAAACTGAAAATGATTGATTCATTCTTTAAAGAGAATTGCTCCAACTCCAAAACTAATACACTTCATGCCTATGATGATCCACCTTAATTATTGAAATCCTATATTTAAACGTCCAAGATTTGAAAATGTAACCGATAATCCTCTTCTAATTATAGAACTTGACCAAGCATCTTCGCCAGGTCAAGAGTTTCCTGGGAGGCAAGACAACCAGGATGCTAATATCTGTCAACACCTTTGCAATATCTCCTTCATAGCTACATTACCTTAACCACTGCACATTAGAATCATATTAAATCTTTTAGGATCCTTTTTTGGGGGGTTCCACTGACAAATCTGCGTAAAGTTTGTTTGGTAATTTCATAGATACAAAACTCTCTTGAGCCTAATTTAGCGGTCATGACTATAAATGATACATGTTTCGAGACAAGATGGGTGCATATGGAATTGATTGTTATTCTGAACATCTGTGGCTAAATATAACCAGCTGGTTTTTGTACCAATTGCCATTAAAATACCAGAGATTATATTTATTACATAATTTTTTTTCTTCTAAATAACAATTTTATCATAAAAAATGAATGAAATGAATTGCTTCTACTTCAACTCCACATTATAAGACGTGTACAAATGATCAGTCACAGTTGAAAATAGCTGGATCTCTTCTTTATCGACCAGAAATTGAAACTCTAATTATTTAGAAGTGGATTGATGGAGTACTGGATCACTTGCCTTCTGCATGGTCGCCTTTTTGCTTGACTTTCACATCATTTAACTGGTGTACTCTTACCATTCATTCGTTCATTCACATTTTAATATTGTATATAAAATTTCATTACCTTGTGTTGACTCCATTGATTGATCAGATCATGGAAGGTCATCCAGCTTTTACTTGTCCGGCTGATGATCCAGATGAGCCACTTTTTGGTCTATTTTTTTCATGTGGTGCTTTATCTGCTAGAACTCTTGCTCATGGTAAATTTTTTTGTTGAGTATGACATAATTTTCAGCATACAGACAATATCAGGAAGATAAAGACATCATTCAAGATATGTCTTTTGAAATTCATCTTTAGGAGCTGCTCTTTAAAACCTTGCCCTATGAGCCTTTTTTTTATTTTGAAACAAATGTTAAAAATTTGTGGGATATTGCTTGTCGGTCTTGTTCCAAATTGATCTACATTCAACGTAGTGTTTTTGTTACCAGCTTTGATGTTTCATAGATTGGGGAAAAATTGAGTTTGGCCTAAGAACAATTGCCTCCAAAGTTCTGTAGCTACCGTTAAAGTGCAACCTCCCAATTTGCTGATCAGTGATCATAGTATCGCATTGAAGAAATAGTATGATGACACCAATACACTTTCATAACTGATAATATAGTTTTTCTTTGACATGGTTCCGGATTTTAATGTTGTAGTTTTTGACACAGTGTCACCCAGGATGGCGTCATCCCAGAATACCAAGCCTGAAACCCAACCTGCACCAGTTGCTGGCGCAGCCATGACATCCTGCCGGAAGAAGAAGTCAGAGAGTGCCAGTTTCATTGAAGATCTGAAGGATCATGCAGATGAGTTTTTTAATGCTTCTTGGGATGAACATAAAACCTGCTTCCAAAAGACTGTCAACAAGGTGAGTAAATCCTTTTAGAACCCACTTCAAGCTCTTGAGCAATTCTTTAATTTATCAACATTGTTTCCTGCATTTCAGATGTTCGCCTCGCTGAAGAATGTCACAGAGAAGAGCTCGGTGACCGCAGGCCCTAAGGAAGTGGAGAGTGCTCTCCCCCTTCAAACCACTGTTTCTAAGTAGGGACAGGACAGGATGATCCCTGTCTGTCTTACATTTAGTTTGATGAGTTTCTTTGTCAAGCCTGCTGTAACACCTTGACCCTCATGTTTTATGTAATAAAACTCATAGATCATAATGGCTAAAGAATAACTGGGAACATTGACCCCCTTGTTTGTTGGATATATTGCTAGCGGATTGGTTATTTTTCTATGGGAAAAATGATACACTCAGCCCACGCGACGTCCCGCAGTCCACACACCGTTGTTTTGAAAAATTATATGTGTTTTCATTAAAATGTATATTGTTACACAAATAAATATATTCATTGAGATATGATATTGTATTTTTTGAAAAAAATACAAATATCTTTAATCTCAGAGTTCATATATTGTGATAATGTAAAATATATTATATATTTTGATTTTAATATACATTTTTTATTAGTAAAAATATATGATAATTTACAAAAATGGCCCCTAAACCGAACATATGAACAAATAACCCCTCTACTCAAATACTAGCAAAAAAACAAAAAAACAAAAATAACCTTTGGCCAGGCCAGCGCTGTCATATCAATACTGACTTTTATTTTTATTTGTCAAGGAGGCGTGATTTATATATCACGTCTTCTTTTAAAAGGGATGCGTGATTTATATATCATTATTCTATTTATATCACGCTTCTCTTATAAAAGGAGACGTGATATATATATAACGCATTCTTTAATAGAATAAAAAAAATTCGATCAATGCTGATATGACAGGGTTGCCTAGGTCTCGGGCTATTTTTTATCCCAGTTTGGATAGCGGAATTGAGTTATTATGGATAAATAACTATGCAAGTATAGATAACAAATCTACATGAATAAGAGATTTTTGTTTGGTTGTGTTTTTTTTATTCTCATTGGAAAACGTAAGAATAAAAGTTGAGTTGTTTGTTTGATAAAGAATAAAATATAAATAAAGTGTAAAAAAGTTGATTTGACATGTGGTCATTTGATGTATAAGAGGTGTTGATAAATGATTTGATGTGATAAGATGTAAAAAATTGATTTGACATGTGGGCCCATGAGAATAGATAAAGTGAGTATAGTTTATCTTATATGTTACTTAAAATTGTTATACTCTCTTATACTCTTTTAAACTGGCTTAGTAATATCAAATTATACCCTGCAAACAAATAACCATTTTTCATATCCATTCTTATACCACTCTTATACTATCCTTATACTCACTTATTTCGTTTCCCAAATTAGGGGTCAATATTGAGTGGGCAGGAATAAAGTTGCTAATATTTATCTTAGAGGGGTCATATTTACAAATTGCCCAAAAATACAGGTTTCACTGGATCCAATTTTGGGAGAGAGCTTGCCCATTCATTCATGCCTTGCTCCATCCAGCCATGTGAGGTCGTCGTCGTATTTGGTACGTCTCAATAAAATAGTAATAATAATTGGAATTAGTAATAGAGCTAGAGAACCATTGTTGGCTTTCCATACATGCATAATGCATTTGGTTCTTCTTCTTCTTCTTCTTTTTTTCTTTCACAAGCATTGATTCAGTACTCTCTGGTTTCCTCCTGTTTTTAGGGTCTGCATTTCTCGTTGTGCCTCTTCTGAGTTGAGGGGAGGAAAGCTGAGATCCGGTGCTTACATGCTCAGGTAGGTGTAGATGTACCCAAATTCTTGTGTAATTTAAGCTTGATTTTTGAAAATCTGATAACTGATTCTTTTTAATAATGATTATCTTAGCATCTGAAAGGGGGGAGGTATAAATTTTGTATTTATGTGTCTTGATGGCTCTGTTTTTCTTTTTCTTTTTTAAACATGCATGTCATGGTACTCCTGAAGACAAACTTTCTACTATTTTCTGTAACTCTCTTACTATATTTTGCTGAGAAAGTTGTTAACTTTCTTACTTCTTTAACTCTCTTACTGTAGGTTCTTGATCTGCATGGGCCATTATATTTTGTTTTTTTGCTAAAAAAAAAAAAAGTTCTTACTTTTTATTTTGGCATGAATAAATATAGCCTACCGTTTAATGTCCTTATTTTTATGTGTAAATATAGAGAATGTCCTTATTTTGAAAATTATAGGAATTTTTGTGCATAACACATTTGATAAAATCCAAATTTATCAAAATGCTCTTTTTAATCCAATATCCAATATCAACTTGAAACTATGTATCACTGTCTGGGTCATTGTCTAAAATAAAATAAAAAACAAAAACTAGCACTCTAAAATTATTTTACTTTACATGTGTTGAACATGTCATTTCTATGGGTGTCTAATATGGCAAGTCCAAGACTCTTGAGTGGCTCATCTTCCCTGTGAAGGTCGGTCACCCACGCCCATATTTATTCACTCTGCTTTGGCTTTCTGTATTCTCTGTTGTTCGCTTTTAAGCTGTTGGGAGAGACACTGTGACCAAATTCATACTCGGGTATTCTCAAATACTCCAAATACGTGTACTTTATGCTGTTCAATTGTAGTTTATCGTCTGGTTTGCCTTTCACATATTCACATATAGCAATCCATCTAGCTTCACTGAATTTATGTGGGACCATCACGTACTATGTTTATCTTCCATTAAGGATCTGAGGACAAGTTTTATAGTGGAATAGAAAACAATGGAATAGTTAAACAAATACTATATATCAGAGTTATGTTTCTGGCAAAGAAATATATCCAGTTCTTTGTCTGGGTATATTATGATTGATTAAATAATGGAAAAAGGAAATATAGTTTAATATCAATTAAACCACCGCCAATTTGATTTTTTTTTTGAAATTTTCATAAACATGCTTGTTCATTTGCGGACTTTGAAAGCAAATACTATGACTATAAAGTGACTAAAGATAAAAAAAAATGATTTCAGAACAGTGAGACTTTTTCATGTATCCTTTAAATGCATTTTCTTGAACGTGCTTGGTGGTTTAGATAATGCTATATCTCTGAATTTTTTGTCGGTTGGAAAACATTAATCAAGCATTTCTGCGTTTCTTACCGCATGCTATAACTTAACTGCCAATACATGTATGATCCATTAATTCTATATATTTCTTCGCCATGCATTATCTGTGTTTATCATGCAGAAGGCTCCATGATGTCTCTCATCACGGATTTCGTGACGGTGATCATCGTCAAAGAATTATGGGAGCCCATGAAACGTCATGTGGGTTACTTCGTTTGTTGTGAGAAATATGTTCATGGGCTCAGCAACCGTGTCAAGGACTTGGAGCCAATTAAGAAGGACAGACAGACGATCAAAAATCAAGCCAGAAGCAGAGGAGAAGAACCATCGAATGAACTAGAGGACTGGCTAAAAAAAGTCGAAGAAGTCGAAGCCGATGCCAACATAATTGCTGATAAAATTGGAGAGCACAAGGGCTGCTTCACTTGTCTTTCTTACTTGGGCTCACGTTAAAATCTGGGCAAGGAAGCAACAAATAAGAAAGCCGAGGTTGATGAGCTCATGCGAAAGAAATTGGAAAACATGTGTTTGCCTGTGCCTATTCCAAGCTTTGAATTCTTGCCCATCGGAGATTTTCGTGTCTTCGAGTCCACTAAATCTGCAGTTAACAAAGTAGTGCACGCGCTGGGCGATGATGAGATCCACATGATCAGAGTTTATGGAACGGGGGGTGTTGGAAAGACAACTCTATCGAAAGAGGTCATGAGGCATGCAAAGGTAGACAATATGTTCGACGAGGTCGTCATGGTGACAGTTTCTCAAAATCCGAGCATGGAAAGCATTCAAGAAAAAATGGCACAGGGCCTGGGTATCAATTGCAATCAAAAGAACAGTACAATAGATAGACTAATAAATGGTCGAATAATAGATTTGAACAAGCTTCTCATAGTCTTTGACGATGTTTGGGAAACATTAGACTTAGCAGAAGTGGGAATACCTCAAGATAGTAAGCATTGTAAGATCCTTTTAACATCACACAGCTTAGAAATATGCAATGCCATGAGAGTCCAACAAAAAATATCATTGGAAGTCCTGTCACCAGAAGATTCATGGGAACTATTCAAAGAAAATTCTGGAGCGGCTGAATCTTGTGTTGCATGGAATGTCGCTTCTGAATGCAGAGGCTTACCTTTGGCTATTGTGACTGTTGGAAGGGCTTTGTTTGGAAAATCCCAGGATGATTGGGAGTTTGTGTTGGGTCGATCAAGGGCAGCTGTTCCTGATAGCATTCTGGGATTGGAAAACGTGTATAACCAGCTGAAGGTGAGTTATGATATGTTAAGAAGCGAAGAAGCCAAATTATGCTTCTTGCTCTGTAGCATGTTTAAGGAAGATGCTGAAATTGATGTGGAAGATTTGACTATGTATGCGATGGGGGAGAGGTTTTTGAAAGATGTCCACACTGTTCAAGAGGCGAGGAAGTGTGTGAAATTCTTGGTTAACAAACTCAAGGCTTCATGCTTGTTGGTGGAAGGAAAAAATGAAGGGTTAGTTAAAATGCATGATGTTGTTAGAGATGTGGCTATATACATTGCATCAAATAAGAAAGAAGGTTGTTTATCCATATTTTGTTCAGGTAATCAATGTTGAAATGAATCGGAAGGCCTGAAAGAATGCAAGAGGCTTTCTATATTAGGAAATTATAATGATACCATCCTTCCTGAGCAACCGCCTGAATGTTCACAAATCCAGACCCTGGTATTAGAAGAAATTAAAAATATTCCTCATAATTTTTTTGAGAAGATGACATCACTCAGAGTGTTACATCTAAGAAATATCAGAATGTCAAGTCTGCCAGCATCCATGAGTCACCTGATGAATCTAAGAACACTGCTTATAGATTATTGTTATGAATTGAATGATATATTTATTCTTGGAGGCCAGAAAAACCTTGAGGTGCTTCGCTTAGTAGCTACAGCACTGGACGAGTTGCCAGAGAGCATTGGAAAGTTGATCAATTTGAAGTATTTAGCTCCACTGTATCCTTGAGGTTGGATAGAACATATTAGAATACCACCAAAAGTGATATTAAACATGTCCCAGCTAGAAGAATTCCACATGGACCGTTGTGTGACACCATGGGAAGTGATGGGAGGGGCACCTGGGAAAAGTTCTCTTCTAGAAGAGATCCTTGTCTTGACGAAATTGGTAGCTTTAACGATCCGTCTGGGTGATACAGAATGTCTTGACACCACACGACATATGGAATTCAAAGGAAACCTAGAAAGATTTTCAATCCATGTCAGCAAAAGTACTTCTTTACCTCTAAAATTTCTGAGACGTATGCTGCTTGAATTGAGGGTTTGCATCTCCCGGGATGGGGTATCATGTTACTGGGGAAAACAGATGCCTGTCTCTAAAAGGGTCAGCTTGCTCCCATTTGGCTGTCACAAGTTGTGGTGGTGGTAGTGGTTTTGAATGTTTGAAATATCTCGACTTCGAGAGTTGTGATGAAATGGAATTTGTCATCCATGGATCAGTTGTCCCCGGGGTTATTTTATTCCCTAATCTGGAAAAGTTGTTTTTAACTTCCATGAAGAAACTGACAGGCTTGTGCAGAGGGCTGCTTCCCCTTGGTTCTCTGGAGAGGCTAAGGGTCCTAGAAGCTGATGAATGTCCCAATTTAAATATCGAACCAATTCTGCATATGGTTAACAGCAACCTGGATGAACTTAGCTTAAGATCGTTCAAAGAAATGGAGTTTCTCATCCATAGCAGCACAAGTGAAGCAGGTGTCCACAACATTATACTGCCTGACTTGCAAAACTTGATTCTGAGTTGCATGGAGAAATTGATAGGCATATGCAACGGTCCACTTCTTCCTGGCTCTCTCCAAAAACTGAGGGCCTTAAATATCTATTCTTGCCCTAAGTTTAATATCAATGGAGTTATACATATAGCCGATAATATGGAAGAACTTGATATCAGTGGGGAGAATTCTATGAGAGAGTTATTCAGCAACAATGATTGCATGGTAACCGGTGAAATTTGGGTTGGAGAATATTGTGGCCGCGCTTTACTACCTAGTCTGAAGACGTTGCACCTCTATCACTTGCATGAGCTGATGTGCATTTGGAAGAGGGGTTCCATGCCTCCTCCAGTGGGAAGCCTCTCCAACCTAAAGGAAATCAACGTGTCTGTATGCAACAAATTGAGACATCTCTTGACACCCACTTTGGCCCAAAGGCTTGAACGCCTTGAGGTGATTCATATCCAGCAATGTGAGGGAATAGAGGGACTGCTATCTCTGGAGGATGAAGAAGAAGAAGAAGGGGAACCCAGTTCCATTTCTTTGAGCGAGTCTGTTGCACCTTCGTCCCTATCTTCTGCAACCTACGAATTTTTGAAATAATTCATTGTCCAGGCTTTTGCTCTCCCTTTTCGATGGGGCTTGCTCAAAGTCTCGTGCGACTGGAGAAACTTCGAATATCAATGTGTTTCCGGATGGAGGCTGTTCCCTAGTTTGGTCCAAATAGAGCTGCATGATCTACCAAAACTGACTAGTTTTTTCAGTGATGGTGGATCACTCGCTTCTACAGCTCTCCTATTGCCCTCACTTGAACGTATCACAATTCAACATTGTCCACAGCTGACGAAGCTGCCGCTGGGACCCCAAAGTTCGCCCAACCTGAAGGATATGGGGATCAAGAAAGGAATGGTTGGAAGGGTTGGTGTGGGATGATGAAAACAGTAGGTCTCGTTTCCAACCCTTGTTTCAACATGATCAAAAACGTATACATCAAAAAAAAAAAAAGGATAAAAAATGTAAGTTCACTGTTTGCCTCTGCATTTATGCATGCTTGTTGTGTTTTAAAGCATTGTTTATAGGGATTTGTGTATATCTCTTGCATATATCTCGTCCTTTTGTCGTTATCTCTGTTGGGATCTTTTTTCCTTTTTTCTATAACTCTAATTTAATATTTGTCTTTGTTGCTTAATTGTAGTCATCTACGTGATCTTCTTGAAATATTACTTTTATTGATTTGTTGAACTCCATTTTATATTCTGTTTAGATAACCAAGAAGAATTGTCAATGAGTCAATCTAAGCCATCTATAAATTTCACAACATCTCACTGCATATGTTGAGTTTCGAATGATGGACAGTTGAGTTTCTTATATTGGAACCTCTTTGTTCTACTTTTGATTGCAAAAATACAGCTACTTCATCCATGATTTTCCTTTTATCATCTCATTCTCTTTTAGTCTTTCTAGAAAGTTTGATCTAGATGAATTAGGTTGCAGAAGACCACCTGTAACTCTCATATAATATCCCCAATTTTCAAAGTAACTGTTTAATGCATTATGGCTATTTTTAAAAAAATTTCAAACTTCGTCACTTCTCTTCTGCATTGTTATCTCTATAGCATATTAATCATTGATCTATAAAGGTGCTAAAAGGAATCCCATTATTCTGATTGAAGAAACATAATTAATTTGTTGATAATTTTTATCTAGCAGCTCATTCTTTCTTATTATGTTTTGACAAGTTTGATCTAGAACAGATAGGTTGCAGAAGACCTATCTCACTTAGAAATCCTTATGTTTCAGAAGCAATTATTTCTAATTCAAGATGGCTATTTATTCTATCTTCAAACTCTGTTTCTTCTCATCTCTATGGTTATGTTCATTCTAGTTTGTTTGTGCTCCCCACATCAATCTCATTTTGCATCTATTGTCCCTATAGCATGTTAGTTTTAATCTATAAAAGTGATATGAATACAAGTTACATCTCTGTACCATTTTTTTTTTGCCAAGTTTAGCATATTAGATTTAATCTATAAGTTGGAACTGATCTAAGGAACTAGAGCTTCTCTTGACAACCTGCTGCTGAATTTCTCCACATCTATAGCCCTCACTCATTATGTTCAAGAAAAAAAATTATTATCAACCTTACAAAGCTTTCTTTCCAGAATTATGTTACAGCAACATTTGATGAAAAGGAGCATTTTGTATGATGCTATTCATTTCCATTTTGCAGGTTGGAATATAATCTATAATAAGTTGTTTATGGTGAGGCATGAACAATTGGAACTGTAAGGATGAACAATTGGAACTTTGTGACCTCATTGAGAAAAAAAAAATGAGCTCTTCCTAAGAGCAAGCTATGGTTGTGAATGGATTCTCTTTATTATGATTAAAGAAACACAACTAATTCATTGATGATCATCCTCTATTACTTTGTTCTAAAAGTTTAATCAAGAAAAGTTACGTTGGAAAAGAACTCCTGCAATTCTCATATGAAAATCCCCATTTTGAGAGGAAAAAAAAAACAGTTTCTAATGCATGATGGCTATTCATTTTAATCTCCATAGTTATCTATATAGCGTGTTAATGTCCATGGTTATCTATATAAATAAAACTGTTTCCAATGCTTGATACAAAGACCAGTTCATTTTTAAAGAGACCTCAAGACAACATGAAAATATTTGCATCTCTCTGTAGCAAATTAGTTTTAATCTATGAGTTCCAAGGATATTGGAACTGAAGGAACTGTACCTTCTCAGGACAACCTTCTGCCAAATATCTCCATATCTGTAGTCCTCATTCTCTATAAATATTCAAAAAAAATTATTTTCAACCTCAAGAAATTAATACATTGTCCAGCTTTACAACCTGAATTATCTTAATTCCCGGTTGGCCCGTTGTCGATGCCTAAGTCGATCTGATCTATTGACCTAACTTAAATAGGATGGGTTTTTTTTTTCATAAAAAAAAATCTATTTAAAATTTTTTGAGACAAATAAGTCTAGGATTTGGGATTTAAGATGGATTTGAGATAAAATTTCCTTCGGGTAAATTGTCGAAACGCCCCTGGACCGACCCCCTCGTTTTTTATGTACCTCTGGACTTTTTGATATTTTTTTTTACCCTTGCAGAGCAGTCTTTTTTTTTTTTTGCCCCTCATCCCTGTCACATCACATTTGTTTCCTAAACTACCCTCTCCACCTTTATTTTCCCCCCAAAATCTGTGTAACTTCCCCCTAAAACAATATCTCCCCAAATCACCTTCTCTACCCTCACCTAATCATCCATGCAACAGCTTATCACCACCACCACCACCACCGTTGCCTCTATTGAGGGTTCCGTCGAAAGCAATCAGGAGAAGTGCAGAATGGTGATAACATTGTCGGAGAGGCTGAAGTTGGGGTTCATAGGGGCAGGATGGATGGTCGGAGAGCATATGGAGGGGCCTCATCTCTCCCTCCAATATCTACACTGCTGACCCAAGCTCCGACCGCCGTGACGTCTTCACCTCCTTCAACGTCACCGTCCTAGAATCCAACTCACAAGTAATCAATCAACAAATTCCTCTCTTTATGTGTTTGTCCTCTATCAATAAAAAAATGGAGGACTTTATCTACATCTGTCTTGGGTTGGTGAAATAATCTAAGAGTGAATGATGGTTTTTTTTTAAGATTATCTTTTTGGGTTTTTTGGCACTTTTAAGATTTGGATACATGTAGAAAAGATTTAAACAGTATTTTAGAAGTAGTAGATTCCATAGTTATGACGGCACCATGTTGTCACCGTCTCTATTGAGGGCTTGTCGAAAGTAACTGGTATACATGTTGTAATTGGTTATAAATTATTTTGTAAATAGTCATTTATATATATGTAAATTGATATTACAATACTGTAATTGATCATTATATTTTTGTAAATTTCTTAGATTGCTAAGTACATGAATCAATAAGTATTTCTATGAAAATATTATAGTTATTGACATTTATATGCTTCCATTTTTTTTCACTTTTAAGATTTGGGTATGTGTAGATAAAACTTAGATGGTATTTTAAAAGTAATGGATTCGATGGTTATAACAATGCCTTGCTGCTGACTCTATTGAGAGCCTGTTGGAAATAATTGGTATACATTTTGTAATTGTTTACAAATATTTTTGTAATTAGTAATTTATATATCTGTAAATCGATATTAAATTACTGTAATTGATTATTATACTTTTATAGAGTTATACGTCAAATCTTAGTTTAATATTTTGTAATTGGTTATGTAATGTTGTAGTTTCTTTGATTGCTAAGCATATAGATCAAGAAGTATTTTTATGAAAATAATACAGTTGTTGATATTTATAAATTCCATTTATTTTTATTTTTTTGCACTTTTAAGGTTTTAGATGGTATTTTAGAAAGGATTCAATGGTTACAACTACGCCTCGCCACTTACCTATGTTGAGGGTCTGCCAAAAGTAACTAGTATATATTATGTAATTGTTTATAAATTTTTTGTAATTTGTCATTTATATATCTGTATATTGATATTATATTCCTGTAATTGATCATTACATTTCTATGAGTTTATTTGTCAATCCTTAGTTTAATTTTATTAGGTAGTGTACAAACATGTTATTACTAATATTGTTCATATTGTTAAATGAAAATTTATTTATGTGTTTAACTGATTGTTGCATCTTTAATGTCGCTTGGCCAATGCGTTATTCCTTATGAAGTATGTTAAATGCCTAGTTCGAAGGCTTCTCAGCGAGTTCAATTTCATCCAGGAGGACATGAAGATGGATCAAGGGGGGACATCAACTAATTTAATTAGGATATGCAAACAATGTCATAATTCAAAGAGTTGATGTATTTATTTTAAGGGATTTTTAGTTTTAAGTCCCCGTAAACTATAAGATTTAACAATCGATCACCTCACTTCTTTCATATTTAGGTTTTAGTCCTTACATTTAAATGATAATTTAGGAATAGACCCCTACCAGGGACTAAAACACAAACTAAATAATTTATGAATATGGTCCCTCACATGGACTAAAAAAGAACATATCATTTAAATGTAGGGACTAAAACCTAAATATGAAGAAGTGAGGGATCGATAGCTAAATCATATAGCTTACGGGGACTTAGAACTAAAAATCCTTTATTTTAATAACACTTTGAGAATGTATCTATAATCATTTTATATTTAACAATTTTATGTACGTTATATGCATTTATAGATGATAATTACATGTCTTACAGTTCATGAATTTATTGTAATGATAATGAGAATATATCTAGAGCAATTTTGTGCTTAAACATCTTTATGTACGTTAAATACTGTCTGTAGATAACTATTAAATATCTATAATTATGTGTATAATTTCTGTATGCATTACATTATATTTATGTACATCTATAACTCTATCTTGTAAGGGGTAGATTAGGTATTATGAAAAGTTGGGGGTAAAAAAAAAATAGGACAACACTACAGGGGTAAATTTTTTTTTTTCAAAAAGTCCAGGGGTACAGAAAAAATGAGAGGGTTGGTCCAGGGACATTTCGACAATTTATCCATTTCCTTTTTTAAAAAAAATAACTTCAAATTCCACTCCCCACATGTTCGAGAAAATTCCTACAAAACACAAAATTCATCTAAAGAAGGATCTAAATGTACCCGCCATTGACGCGTGTCACCTGTCTAATTCTAATTCTCCTTCTGTTGGAACACCTACAAAAATTGCTTTTAGAAATCTCTGTTCCTCCGTTCATTATTGAAATACAAAATTTATCATTCCGCATCATCTACTAGAACTGAATTTATGAGAATAAACAAATTCTCTTATTTATCGATGACACAAACAACCCACATAAGTGGTGGTAGTGAGCATCATCACCAAAATTCTTACAAAACACAATTTATTCAAAAAAAATCCAAAGCCCAATCTACGATGGAAAGTAAAAACTTTTCCTTCATGTTTCTGCACAAACACACCCTAAACATACCCGCCATTGACGCGTATCACCTGTCCGTTAATCCACCCACCGCCGTCCATCGCCAAGAACCCAACAACAGGCGCGACATCCCCGACCTCCCCCAACCTCCCCATCGGACTCTCCGCGACCACACTCTCCACCACCTCCTCCGTCTTCCCGTCAAAAAACATATCCGTCGCGATCGGCCCCGGCGCCACGCAATTCGCCGTGATCCCCGTCCCCTTCAGCTCCTTCGCCATCACCCCCACCATCGTCTCCACCGCCGCCTTCGATGCCGCGTACGCCCCGTACCCGGGCCTCCGCGAGCCCACCACCGACGTTGTCACCGCCACGATCCGCCCCCCTCCGCCGCGCGCGAGGCGCGCCGCCGCCTCGCGGCAGCAGAGGAACGCGCCTTTCGCGTTCACGGCGAAGGTGCGGTCCCAGTCTTCCTCGGCGGTGTCGGCCACCGACGGGTACTTCGTGTCGAGGATGCCCGCGCAGTTGACGAGGACGTGCGCGGGCCTCCCGCCGAAGGCCTCCTCGGCGCGGTCGAAGAGGGCTTTCACGTCGGACGCGATGGAGACGTCCGCGCGGACGGTGACCGCGCCGCGCGGGAGGGTTGAAGCGAGGGACTCGGCGGAGGCGGCGTTGGAGGCGTAGTTGATGACGAGGTCCGCGCCGAGGGAGGAGAGGTGGACGGCGATGGCGCGGCCGATGCCTCGGGAGGCTCCGGTGACAATGGCGGTTCGGCCCGCGAGGGGGAGGGGGGGTGGTTGTTGTTGTTGGGTTGCCATTGTTGGTTGTGATGGATCTGAGCTTACTATTTATGGACGAACAATCTGAGTGGAATTGATGTGTGATTACTGAAATGTCCTTTGAACTGGAATGTGTTTTGGGGGCATGGGATTAGGGGTGTTTCGGTCTTTTGAATGGATTAGGGGTGTTTCGGTCTTTTTGAATGGATTAGGGGGTGATGTCATGGATGGATTTGACATAAAACCATTGTCATCTACCTCTTGGGACCAGGTTGGGTCCAACACTCGTTGGACAATTCGATTGTCCAATGCATTTTAAACAGTTTGATCTAAATACATAAAATTGACACATCAAAATCAATTATATTTGAGATATTATGTAATTAATGCATTTAAATCCAAATTTAACATTTAATTAGATTACAATTTTTCTCAATTTAGAAACTTCTCTATTCCTCCCCCCCCCTTCTCCGTCCATGCCCTTTTATGAAAGAACAGAGATGATAGAGATTTCAACCATCTCATGTGACATGCTGTTGAAGATTAAGTGGACTGTGATTTGTGTATCTATGATATTGAAGATGATATGTCTGAATAGTTTTTATGGAAGTGATTGTTCACGTATTTGTGACTTGATTGTGCTCCACATGTGAAATTTTATTTTTAATAATAAATTTGTATTGCATTGATTATTGTTTTGATGGATGAAAGTGTTTTTTTTCTTTTTACAATTAATCAGTCTCAATCGTGAGGGGTTAATGGAGGTGGAGAAAATGTAATTTAAAATATTAAAATGTAATTCATTTCGGCTTGATTCAGAATCTTATCGACTTAAAGCCAAGTAAGAATTTAAAATTAAACTTGTTATTTAACCCATAAATTGAAACAAATATGTTTTCATGATCAAATCGGAATATAAAAAAAATGGTAATCCTTAAATTAAATCAAATTCATTAGAACAAATTCATGAGGGTTAATGAAGAGAAAGTGTGTGGCAATTGGTTTGAGTCGTTGGAGTTAATGGAGGTGGTGAAAAGTCTAAGAGGAAGAGAAGGGCATGGGAGGAGGAGAAGGAGTAGGGGGGAGGAATAGAGAAATTTCTAAATCGGAGAAAATTGTAATCTAATTAAATACTAAATTTGGTTTAAATATATTAATTACATAATATCTCACAATATAATTGTTTTTGATATGTCAATTTTTATGTATTTAGATCAAACGGTCTAAAATGAGTTGGACAACAAGCGTTGGACCTAACCCGGTCCGCTACCTTTAGGACCATAAAGACTTGTTGCTTATTGCCTTTTCATTTATTTATTATTATTGTGTATACGCCTGTGCGCACAACATTTCTTCACACCTAAAATAGCTTTCATATGCATGTATTGGACAGGTAATCATCACTGTTAATTTCTCTCGGGGTCCAAACCGTTGACAGTCTCAGTTTCTCATATTTATTATATTTCTTGGGGTTTATATCTTCCTCTGTTGTTCTTTTCTTCGTGATGATTATCTATCTAGCTTCATAATATACCTTTGTCGTCCCCCTCCTAAAGGTTAAATGTACCCAATTCAAATATCTTTATTTAAAAACTTCATCAAGCCTCTTGAATAATCCCTTTCAGCTGATACAAAAACAACGGATTTAAATAACATGCTCTCCCATATTACATATTACATATTTTATGTTCTATGCCTTTGGTCCACAAAATATACAAGATCTCATTAAAAATCATTGAATTTTTCATTTTTTTTGCATTCCTCAAAGATTTGCTATTTTGGGCCGTTAGGTTTTTGAGTGTTCATTCAGAGCATCTCCAATTGACATGTTAACTTATTAGTTAGTGTCAGATTTTTAGAAAACATGTAAAAATGATTCTCCAGTGGAAGTGTTAAGAGCATGTTAAATGTGGACCCCACCTGTCATATGTTAAGGAAAGTGTTAAATTTGGCTAGTGCTTTAGCCATCCAAATGTGGGCCCTACCATTTAAAATATTCAAAAAAATATTATTTTGTGTGGGTGGAGATGTTTGAGTGGGTGGAGAGGTGGGCCCACTATTATTTTGACTAGTTATTTAGCTAATCCATTGGAGTAACAACCAACTAAATAAAGATGTAGTAAATGAGTGTCTAGTTGAGTGATAAAGTGTTGACATGGCACTCTAACATCTTAGTTAACTAACATGTACATTGGGGATGCTCTTATGACCGCCGATACACTCGGTCTAATTTTATAACCCCGTTTGTAGTCATCAAATTACTAACCCAACATATAAAAAATGTTTTCAATATATATATAAGTATATATTTTAAAAAAATAAAAATGTGCGTCGGGGCAAATAAAACTGCAAACTGGATGAACATATCATTTTATTTTTATTTGTTGGTGTGGTATGATGAGTGAAGATTGATATTTACTATATTAAATTATATTTTATGTTGGGTATGATGAATTTTTTATTTGTTATTTAAAAATCCAAAAACATTATTATGTTTGTTAATAGAAATCCATATGTAAAAATAGTCAATTTGTTAAAGTCTGTGAAAATATATAAAAGTCCATGAGAGTGATTTGTGAAAGTCTGCAAATGTCTGTGAAAGTATGTGAAAGTTCATGAGAGTGATTTGTGAAAGTCTACAAATGTCTGTGAAAATATGTGAAAGTCTATAAGACATGATAAAAAGTTGATCTGATCTATCCGACCCAACTTAAATAGGATTTTTTTTTTCATTTAAAAAACTTTGAGACAAAACATTTAAACAAGTCTCGGATTTGAGATAAAATTTAATTAATGGATTTACTATATTAAATTACATTTTATAATGAATTTACTGTATGCATTTCAGATAAGTGAAGATTGATATTTACTATATTAAATTACATATTATGTTGGGTATGATGAATTCTTTATTTGTTATTTGAAAATCCAAAAATATTATTGTGTTTGTTAATAGAAATCTATATGTAAAAGGAGTTAATCTGTTAAAGTATGTGAAAATCTATAAAAGTCCATGAGAGTGATTTGTGAAAGTCTGCAAATGTCTGTGAAAGTATGTGAAAGTTCATAAGAGTGATTTGTGAAAGTCTACAAATGTCTATGAAAGTATGTGAAAGTCCATGAGAGAATCTGTAAAAGTCTGCAAAAGTCTGTGAAAGTCCATGAGAATCAATCTGTGAAAGTCTGCAAAAGCATGTAAAAGTCTACAAAAGTTTATCACTTAAACAATGTCCACAGAAATCCATCAAAGTCCGTATCGACTACCCCTCATTAACTAACCCTGCAATTAGTGGACCGGTTATAGAAGAAACACCAAAACATAATTAACCCCGTCATTAGCGGACCGCTAATGGAAGTACCGTATAAATTAGTTAGGGGTAACATAGAAAATTCACACTTGGGGCTTAAGATGCAGTCTACCAATTGGAAGCTCATAAAAATATTTTCCAAAATTAAAATGGTATAATTGAATGAAATCAAATCTCCACACCTCAAAATCATTGATGAGGTCTTCTTGGTGATGATGCAAAGGTGTAACGAAGAAAAATATTATTGATGGAAAGATGACATGGCGATGAGTCCGTGCCCTTTAAAAAAGGTACAAGAAAAATGAAAATGAATGAATGAGAATAAATTGAAATTGATTATATAAATATGTATATATATATACACACACAAAGTAGGAAGGGAACATAAAATTGTCTGACTTTCACTCAATCATTGGTCATTTTTTATTATGAAAAAAATACACTAATGTATCTTAGTATATATTTTATTTTATATAATAGCATTCACTTTAAAAAGATGAGTATATGATTTTTAAAATCATGGTCTGCAAAACGGCTACAATTGGGGCTGTGTGTATATTTTTCCTCTTCAAATGTGGAAAGCCCCTATTAAAACAAATTGTATTATCATCATCATTGACTTCACACATAAATTCAAATAAACAACACATGAAAAAAAAAGTTTCAAAATAAGAATCCTCACCAGCAATGAATCCCACATCTGGAAAGGGAGATAATCTGGGGTTACGTTTCCTGGGAAACCCTAACCCCCCGTTTGGGGTGGAGAATAAACGTCAGATAGGGGAGAATACAGTAGAATAGCCCACAAACAGCTGTTTGTTTGACAAGAATAAACATTGATAGTTATGTCTGGATAAGCTAGGATAAGGGCTGATAACTATTCTCAGAAAAAGCTAGAATTGCTTATCAGGGCTTATCTATACCAATGGATAAAAATACTCTTATCTGTCATTTTAAAAAATTTATCTTACCTAACACTCTCTGCACACATTCCAAAACTATCACATCTATCATATCACACACACATCTCTCATACTTATTCCCAAACACAAATAATTTATGCAGGGGTATAATTGTCATTTAAAAAGTTATAAACTCTTATCCATCTCTTATCTACCACTTATCCTTACTTTATTCAAGGTGAACCAAACAACAAAAAGATTAATTTTACGTTTTCCAATGAGAATAACAAAAAAGACAACCAAACAAAAATTTACCTATTCAACATGGATTGTTATCTATCCCAGTATAACTATCAAGGGCGAATAACCTTATGTCACACCCCAAACGGACCCTAAATTCATCACCAATTTTTCAGTGGAAATTCATCGTAAATAACATCAAATACAAGGGCACTTTCACATTTCCTCATTAAAATTCTAATTTGTTTCAGATGATTAAATAAACCAGAAATCCTAATTTCTTCAATATAAACCCTAAAAATTGGAGAAAATCAGATTTTTTTTTATCCTCTGACACGAATGCTTCAGTGATTCTCCTGCGCACTTCGTGTAATCGATTTTCAGACCTGAAAGAAAGCACAAAATAAACAAAACAGAAAGAAATGATGAATCAGAAACCTAAAAGATTATTTTTTTTGAGACCTTTGGAGGGAGAGAGAGTCGTCACTGGAGGTGGCAATAGTGGTCCTTGATAGATCTTAAGTTATGTTTGGTTGCACCGTTATAAAATTGATTCTACAAAAAAAAGCTGGATTCAAAATTAATTTTATAAAAAAACTACCTCTTCACAGCTTTTAAAAAACTAAAATTTTATACATAAATATCAGACGCGAATGCTCCGACAATCAAAATAGATCGGGTCTGGGTTCACCCCGACCCGATCCTATAGATTCGAAAGACCTGATTGACCCAATCCAAATACTATGTAATTTTTTAAAATTATGATCAACCCAACACCCATGACCCAACACAACATTATAACTAAATACTGAATAATCATTTAAAATTTTAAGTATTTGAAATATTTTTACAACCTTTGATTTTACATAAAAACATAATAATCAAAACTCTATTCCAAATGTTCCCTCGTAAAGCATTAAAAAATCTAAATAGTGAAGAACTATTTATAATACAATAGACTCTATTAAAAAAAATGAAATCATTTTAGGCTCTTAAAAAGTTCATCAATATCTCTTTATCTTATCTACGCTTGTTAATGGGTTGACCCGACTCAACCGACCCGAGACTCGACATGGACCTGACAATCAAGCGAATCAGGTTCGAATCCACCCTGACCCGACCCGTTGATAAGCCTACTCGCTTCAACACATCAGAAAATGATCATTTGTTTTTTTTTTCTTTTATTGAGTGAATAAAATGATCATTTGTTTGATGTTATTCATTTCTATTTTGAGATAATGTTCCGGTGTTATTAACACCGTAGAAATCGGGAAAGTGTGGGAACATTATTTTCTACTTATTAATTATTATTACAATTTCGAGACAAGTAACCTATCTGGTATCAGTAAACAGAAGTATAATTTGTGTGGCCCAGTTAAGAAAAATAAGCTCTTTCTTTGAGGAACAAGGTATGGTGGTAAGGAATTCATTCAGTGGCATATGATTGAGATTGAATTGTTTCATCTTAGGCATTGAAACGTGGTGGGATGGCTATTACCATAGAATTGAAAATGAGTTTCTTCACTTTTTTGTGTTCCTCACAACATCAGTCTCATTATCTATAGCATGTTAGAAGACCAGTTCATCTTTAAAGGCTCCACAGGACAACCTAAATATGTAGGCATCTCTCCACAGATTAGCTTTAATATATACAGTTGAAACTGAGAATATTGGAATTGAAAGAACTATAATGGGTAGCTCTCAGTGAAGAGGAAAGTGAATATTACTCACAAATTGAAATATCTTCAACCATCTACTGAGAATAAATCACTTAAATTTTGGCACACTTCACATCTCACAACCTAAAATCTAAAACGTTCAGGCAATTTTTCACTAGACATAAATACATAATCCAACAACCTAAAGTCTAAGAAAATATCTAGTTCATCAATGATTTTTCTTTAACAGCTCATTCTCTGTTACTCTGTTCTAACTAGTTTAATATACAAGAGTAATTAAACTGAAGTATACCTGTAACTCTCAAATGAAAATCCCTGTAGTTTCTAATGTATGACTGCTATTTGTTTATCTTCAGACTCTATAGTTTAGGCCATACTAGTTTTTGGGATGTGTGAGTTCCTTACTTCTTTTTTTTTTGTGCTTCTCACAAAATGAGTCTCATTTGTGCCTCCCATCTCCATAGTGTGTTAGTTTTGATCTGTAGTAGTATTACAAAGGCCATTTAATCTCCTCAATACAACCTAAAACCATCTGCATATCTTGACATCATATTAGCTTTAGCACATAAAGTTGAAACAATATATTGGAATCGAAAGTATGAGTATTCAAGAATACTGCTGAATATCTCC
This sequence comes from Acorus calamus, assembly GCA_030737845.1. NCBI lineage: Eukaryota > Viridiplantae > Streptophyta > Magnoliopsida > Acorales > Acoraceae > Acorus > Acorus calamus. The sequence goes on along the minus strand of CM060858.1, from coordinate 11,709,985 downwards.
ATATCTATAGTCCTCGCTCGCTACAAGTATTCAAGAAAACAACATCAAGAGTTAATACAATGTTGAGATTTCCTTCCTGAATTATGTTACTGCAACATTTGATTACAATGATCATTTGTTTGACGCCACAAATTTCTTTCGCAGGTGGTATTAATTGAGTAGGAGTTTGGAAACTGCAAGACTATTATTTTCTTACTTGTTATAGCATTTAAAAAAAAAAAACGTGTGGCTTCATCAATAAAAGTAAGCTATTCCTCAGAGGAGCAAGGTATGGTGGTGTGAAGGAATTCATTCAGCTTCATATAATTGAAATTGATTTGTTTCATCAATAAATTTTAGTTAAAGGAATCTCATTATTCTAATTAAAGGAACACAACTACTACATCGATCATGTTTATTTAATATTCTGTTCTAACTAGTTTGAGCTAGAAGAATTAGGTTGTAGATGGCCACCTGTAACTCTCACTTAAAAGTCCCCAGTTTTGGGGAACAACTATTTTTAATTCATGATGATTATTTATTCTATCTTCCAACTCTGTTTTTTTTCTTTTTTTTCACCTCTATAATGACGGCCATACTAGTCTGACATCAGTCTCATTTTTGCATCTATTGTCCTTGTAGCATGTCGATTTTAGTCTATAAAAGTAATACAAATACAAGTTCATCTCTATTGCTAAGTTTATAGCATATTGGTTTTAATCTATAAATTGGAACCGAGAATATAATATTAGAATCCCAATAATTAGAGCTTCTCTACTATTGAGTATCTCGATTTCTATAGCTCTCACTCGCTATAAGCATTCAAGAAAAGATTTTTATTCAACCCCAATAAAATTAACACTATGTTATACTTTCCTTGATTTTATTACAACAACATTTGATGAAACTGATTATTTCTTTGATGCTATGCATTTCCATTTCGCAGGTTATGATGCTATATATATGCAATAGGAGTGTGTTATTTTCTTTCTTGCTCTAGCACTTTAACAAAAAAAAAAAAAAAGCATGATCTGGTGGTGAAGGAATTCATTGATTGAAATACAGGATATGTGTGACTTCATCAATAAAAGCAAGCTCTTCCTCAGAGGAGCAAGGTACACCCAACCCATATGATTGAAAATTTTCATCGATAAAATGCTATTTAAAGGAATCTTATTTTTCTTATTAAAGAAACACAAGTATAACGATCATTTTTTTATAAAAAAAAAAGCATTCGTTATTATTTTGTTTTAACAAGTTGATCTATAAAAATTAGTTTGCAGAAGACCACCTGTAACTCACTTTAAAATCTTCAATTTTGAGAAACAACTATTTCTAATTCAGATAGATGGTTATTTTGTCGTCAAAGTCGGTTCTTCTCACCTGCGTAGTTAGTGGCCATAATTAGATTGTAACCCCAAGAAATTAACACAAATGTTGTACTTCCCTAAATCTTATTACAACATTTGATGAAATTGATCATTCCTTTGATGCTATTCATTTTTATTTCACAGGTTATGATGCTATATAAATGCAATAGGAGTCTGTTATTTTCTTACTTGTTAAAAAAAAAAGAAGAGAGAACTCTTCCTTGGAGGAGCATGGTGTGGTGGTGAAGGAATCATTCAGCAGCATATGATTGAAATAGAGGACCTGTGTGGCTTCATTAATAAAAGCAAGCTCTTCCTCTGAGGAGCAAGGTATTCATTCAGCCCCATATGATTGAAATTATCCATTGATAAATTTTGTTTAAAGGACTCTACTTATTCTGATTAAAGGAACACAACTATTATAATGATACCAAGCAAAAAAAAAACTATTATAATGATCATTTTAATTTTAAAAATCATTCTTTATTATTTTGTTCTAACAAGTTTGATGTAAAAGAGTGAGTTTGCATTAAGACCACATGTGACTCATTTAAATGTTGAGAAATAATTATTTTGTTCTAATTCAGATGGTCATTTATTCTGTCTTCATAGACGTCCGTTCTTCTAACCTATGTAGTTATGGCCATAATTAGTTTTTCATGCTCCTCATGACATCAATCTCATTTTTGCATCTATTGTCCTTATAGCATGTTCATTTTAATCTATAAAAATACCACGAATGCAATTTTATCTCTATTGCTGAGTTTATAGCATAATAGTTTTAATCTATAAGTTAAAACCGAAAATATTAGAATCCCAAGAACTAGATCTTCTCAAGACAACCTTCTACTGAATATCTCCATATCTATATCTCTCACTCGCTATAAGCCTCAAGAAATTAACACAAATGTTGTACTTCCCTTAATTTTATAAAACAACATTTGATGAAACTGATCATTTCTTTGATGCTATTCATTTCTATTTTGCAGGTTATGATGCTATATATATGTAATAGGAGTCTCTTATTTTCTTACTTGCTATACCACTTCCCAAAAAAAAAATCACTTCCTTGGAGGAGCAAGATGTGGTGGTGACCATACAACCGTCTACACCTACATTCCTTTGTGTTCCACAAAATAGTATATTTGTTAATACATATTTGCATGAATGTTTATCGATGTTGGTTTCCCTTGGACTCGTGTTGTATAATTTAAATTCTCATCAGTACTCTGCTTTCATATTTGGAGTTGTGATACAAATAATGGATGAAACCAAATAAAATGTTCTTCTTATGGAGCTATTTGAGGGGAACCATGACTTGATTGTATGCACATCTAAATCTTAGCTATGACTTAGGCTCCGTTTGGATCCGTGTCCCACCCGCGTTGGTGGTGGCGGACACCCGCGGACGCGAATGCGGACACAAACGGATGCCTCCGTCGCTGCGTCGAGAATTAATATTCATTGTCGTATATTGATTTGTCTCGTTTTCCCTGACGCCTCAAAACAATGATTCCCCCACCACGAGTCTTCCCCCACGTTCTGCTCACCGCGGATGCCTGCGACGCGGATCCAAACGGAGCCTTAGTTGCACTGCATTTTGTCATTTGTTTACTATGCGTTGCTTTGAGTGTTAAATGTTATTTTCTTGGAGAAAGTCCCAGAGAGGAAGGGATAATGTTCTGAGTTTGAACTATATTCCTATAATTCACATAAGATGTTACTCTGGAGTAATTATATGTTATGAACAACCCTAGTCCATTTTTCATGACTGTATGAGTGCTGATACCCTCAATCGTTTTGTAGCCTCTATGTAGCTTTGAAGTAGTCCCCTAACTATATATACACTACAAAAATTGAGCTATGGAAGTGTATACTGCACACAATATATGAAATTTAAAATGAATATTATTTTAAAGAAAAAATACACTGGCGTAATACCTCAATGTATACTTCATTCAGTATAACAATATTTACTTTAATAGGCGAGTATGTATTTTTAAAAATCAAAATAATTTGGGACTGCGGACAAGACTGCAGGGTACTATATACCTTATTGAATATTTATAAATTCTAAAAATTATACAATTCAATTCATTAGAGCAAAATACAAATTTCATTAGATGAGACAATATTTAAAAAACAATAAAAATAGGGAGGATTACACAATTTGAAACATAAAATGTACCGTATAACATTTTTGTTCCCCGCATGAAAAGTTTAGCTAAAGAGAAGATGACCCAAATTGTTTTCAGATTATGTAGAAGAGTGTTGTTACACTCAATTTTTTTTTCAGTCTAAAACACAGTCCTATATACTACGTTAAAAATCCAGTGAAACGTATATTTCGTTAGATGTTGTATATATCATATTAAACATTTTCTTACACTTAGTAAAAATAAGTTAATCGAAACGGAATGATATATACTTTTTATCAAAATATATACTTCATTATATCATGTTTACTATTTAAAAATAAATAAAACATGTGAGGTCTAAGTTATGATTGGTGAATGTAACTGACAGAGTCTAACATTTTTCTATGTGAGTAGAAACCTATCGGGCCAGCAGATCAAGCCTAAGACACGTGAGTTCCATTAGAAGCTTTCACCAAAGCGTTCAAGTTTTCGCTCTAATTGGGCGACACGAGGCAAACAAGGAAAGAGCGCAGATAAATGTAGACCATTTTGAAGAGTTGGATAAATACAGTATATATTGCAATAACACTGTGTATACGTGCTATCTGAGTATTTAAAAATTAATCTTTTTAATTTATTTTTTAAAATATACTAATACATCTTAGTTGTATTTTATTTTTTTGATAGTATACAATTGAAAGTTATATATATTTAAAATGATGAGCAGTGCGGACAAGACTACATGAAAGGTTAAAGATGTCGTTTTTATAAGAAAGAATGATAGACACGAGTCACGCAACCTGATTGTACATATTGTCAACGGAAATTTAATTCATATGGTAATAGGGGGGTTGTTATATGATTTTTTTTTTTTAAATATTGAGTTATTATTATTTATTTTTTCATGAAAATGAGAGTATGAACGACACACAACATATTTGAATCTTTTGTTTAATCATTACTAATGCAGCCTGTTGTGAATCATGATAGATGACATGGGAAGGAATAGTGGAACAGGAGACCTGGCTGAGAAAAAACTGTTAAAACTCATGCTTCTGTTAATCGCTTTGTTTTTGCTCTCGGGAAGAAACACAACCCAATTCGACCACCACCATCAATTTTCACTGTCTCGCTTGTTCATGCACATCTCTTTCTCTCTATCCCTGTGTTTATTTTTGAAGAGGCAGAAAAAAAAAAAAAAAAGGAGCTTCGTGTGTTTGTGCATGATGGAAAGTAAATGAAAGTGAGAGAAAGTAAAAATTTTTCCTTTGACCACTCAAAAAGCTAGCATTTGTGCCAAACAAGGGAAAAAAAATTTTCATCACTTTCCCTCTTATATTTTGTCTTATTAGAAAAAGTGGGAAAAACTTTTCCTTTCCCCATGGGTGAGAAAATGAGAGAAAGTGATGAAAATTTTTTTCACCACATGCACAAACACCTTGAAAGTTGATCAAAGGGAAAAAAATTTATTTTCCACCACTTTTCCTTTAACCCAAATTCCATCATTTTCTTTCATTTTCCATTCAATTTTGTGCACAAACACACCCTTAAAAAAAAATTAGACGGTTCTTATTTGTATTATGTGGGTGGGTAAGTTAAATGTGTTCCACCTCCATGGACCTTGACCCCACTAATTTTCTAAAAAGACAATTTTCAGCTCAACAACTAATGTGTGTGGCCTTTTCAGAGGAGTCCTGAACCAATGACACAAAATTTGACTAATCCCATTTTTTGTTGTATAGAGTGTATAAAGTGAAAAATAATCTTATTTCTCAACAAAAAAAAAAAATATCATGTAAATGAAGTGTAAGTAAGGCCACAATTCAAAGAGGGTGTACTGGATTAAAAAATCGTTCAAATCCAATTTGTAAAACACAGTGTCTAACATGAATCTGAGCCCGACCCAATTCTCAACATGTAACGTCTCACATTTACCTAACCGCTTATCAGACGGTAAACGGATCGCTACTAAACTTAATCCAAATACAAAACAAAAATTTGAACTCATTTTTTTTTAAATGATATCAATATAATATAAATGTAATAAACCCGATGATAATAAACCATAATAATATCCAACGGTTTTAAATCACCAATGACTTTACAAAATATCAGTTTTTACGTAGACAAGTACTGAAAAAGAAATACATAATAAACCATCCATGTGGGAGCCATCTAAACTAAACAAACCTAAATAGTTGATCACAACTATAATTTATCCTCGAACCGCTACGTCGAAGAAATTTCTGAAAGATGCAAAAAGTCCAAACTTCATCTTAATCGTCATAATATGCGATACCTGGTTATGAAACCACCAGCCCATATAAAAAAGGGTGAGAGATTAACTCAGTGAATAAGTCCATTAACAAATTCCTTCACGTGACAGTTATATATATAAAAATAAGTTATATATAAAAAAAAATCAGTAATCTTTTAATAAATATTTTATTTTATTAAATCAATTTAAAATCATGAACTCAAAAAAATATTTTAATGAAATCAAGTGACCTAATCCTTGGCCCACATCAATAAAATCACGAGATTTAAATGATCTAATCAAATACGAAAAAAATAAAAATAAAGTAATATTAAAAATAAGAATTTTCTTTAATAAATCAATTTAAATTCATGAGCTTAAAAAAATTATTTTTATGCAATCACGTGGCCCAATCCTTGGCCCACGAAATAGAAATCATGCAGCTTAAATGATATGACCGGGTAAGGTTCTCAATCGGAAGAACCGTTCCCCCAAAACAGGTGTGCCAAGCCCCAAGCGACTAAATCGCTAAAAAAACTCTCTCGAGAAGACGTCGGATCTATAAGACGCTGATGGGTCGCCGCTGCCATCACTACGACAGCACCAACACATGATGCCCCGGTTGCTACAAAATCCAAACAAAGGAATCCACCGCTGCAAGGAATGCTTTACCACACCCCTCACCGATCTTGGGACTCTTCGAGTCCTAGACCCTCCTCCCCAAAGGCGAAATACTACGTGGGGATTTATTCCAAAAAATATGTCATAATATGCATCTTGATAAAATCTTCTAAGACTAGGTTGTCTCCACTAGTCCTAAATTTTTCCAAAAGTCTCGAAATGAAAATTTTTAATTCAAATATTGTTTCAAAAACATAAGCATAAAAAAATATGTTTTACGTTAATTCTTAAAACATGAATAGCATAATTCATGCTATTTTAAATGACATGATGAAATAATTAAATTATGCAACTTTGTTCAATAAGAAATGCAATATGAAAAATATCCAAACCATGCAAAATTATCGTAATATAAATGTATGGATATCACATAATATCACATAAATATAATTAGCACGTGAAATTCAATGAGATAAAGAAAAACCCACATAAAATAAATCGATAGGCCTACTCACCTCGAATGGACCCTAGGTCCGGAGAATGAAGCCCACAACAAAAATTACAATGTAGATAAATCAAATAAATTAATAATTAAAACCTATTATTCAAGTCTAGGCCAAAGACCTAGTTTCCACAATCATCATTAATGGGTATAAATCATTATACCCAACCATCTAAATCTATCTCATATGGATCCTACAAAAGAAAATATAAAACAACATAAGAACAAGGTCAAAACCTATTTACCATATAACCAGTACTAAAAGACAAAATCAGAAAAGACAAAACAGAAAAGACAAAAATCAAAAAATTCAAAATAATAATAAAATAATAAAAATTCATAAAATAATATGAAAACACTTTTTTTTATATATAAAAATAAACTATTAATTAATAAAAATTGAAAATAAATAAAGCTTATCAAGGATATGCATAAATCATAACTCTACTATTATTAAAAACTTATATTTTAAAATTTAAATATAGATATAATCTTTAAAATAAATAATAAATCGAAACCCTAAGTTTATGAAGACTCAAAAATTCAAAAATCTAACATAGATTTAACAATAATAAATAATATATCAAAACCCTAGGTTTTATAAAACATAGGAATCAAACAACATGAACATATATATATCAAAACTCTAACTTGATCCAAAAACTCAAAATCTCATAAATAAATAAAATGTTTAATCCTTAAAAATAAATCAAAACCTTAATTTTATCTTTAAAATAAAAATAAAAACAAAAACTTAATAACCTAAACATAAATCTAATATCACTAATAAATAACAATAATATAGAAGAAAAAAAAATTAAGAAGAGTACCCCTCTCTCTCTCTCTCTCTCTCTGCCGAATAGGATACACAGCCGCACACCCTAATATTTTTTTTTCATTAACAGTGAGTATATAAAGGAGAAGAGATGCCATATAAGGAAATTGCATGCACTGTTCACGTGCATGATTTCCACATGCATATGGGCCCTCTATGGTTTCCTCACAAGGCCCGTCATGAGCTTAAACAACCTCATGCAGATTAACACACACCCACCTAATAATATTTATCTAATCTAATATCCTATATATTAACATTTGAATTTAATTGAAATGTATTTATGTAGACAATGAATATAAATATATATATTTTTAAAATAAATAAATAAATAAAATTTTAATTAAAAATTGCAATCAAATAATATTAAAAAATACAAACTGAAATGGATCCATAAAGATACACTACCACCCCCGTTTGGATAGCGGAATTGAGTTATTCTGGATATATAACTATGCCAATATAGATAACAAATCTACAAGAATAAAAGATTTTCTGTTTGGTTGTATTTTTTTTATTCTCATTGGAAAACGTAAGAATAAAGGTTGAGTTGTTTGTTTGATAAAGAATAAAATATAAATAAAATGTAAAAAAGTTGATTTGACATTTGATGTATAAGAGGTGTTGATAGGTGATTTGATGTGATGAGGTGTAAAAAGTTGATTTGACATGTGGGCCCATGGGAATAGATAAGGTGGTATAGCTTATCCTAGGGGTTGCTTAGAATTGTTATACTCTCTTATACTCGTTTAAACTGGCTTAGTAATACCAAGTTATACCCTTCAAACAAACAATTATTTTTCTTATCCATTCCTATACCAACCTTATACCGCCCTTATACTCCCTTATTCCGTTACACAAACGGGGGGTAAATGGGTCAAAACATAAAAACACACAAAATACACTAATTTAAATTCAAATATCATATTTATATATTTAAATCAAATATATAAATAAGAGAAAATGCACAGTTGTTACACAACCTGAATTCAACTCAAGCTTCAACATGAGGTTTTGGATTAGAATTGGGTTCGGAGGATTAGCGCGGTGTGAATGGACTATTAGGATATCTTTATTCTCCATCTCCATTGGGCAATTCCTTCACCACCACCCCGGCGGTCAAAAATTATGCATTAGTGTTCAATCTATACCCAAAGTTAGAATAAACACTCATATATTTGGGGGAAGGTAGAATAGTTATTTCTATTTATCCATTAAAAAAATATAACTACGTACCAATAAGACAAATATAAGAGATAAAAAATTATACTAAACAGAAAATGTATCATTGAAGTTATTAAGTATTTAATCAATTATTTTTTAAATACACTGGTGGTTAAAAATAGAAATAGATCTTGTGTTGAATTCTAGGTAACTCTCATTTTAATTGGATAGTTATTTTCTATATCTACTTCATTTTATGATGGCTCTAATCCGGTTTTATACAAACCTTTCTTAGGGTATCTCTCACACACATTCGGACCTCTATTTGATAGATGTTATTGTATGTTAATTAAATATCTCACTAGTAAGCTTGTTTATATAGAGACATAAGTTATTCTGGGCTTTATACTTGTTCTAGGAATTGTTGATTTTATCAATAGAATAAGTGATTTTTCATTTGGTTGTGTTTTCATTTAATCTCGTTGGAAAATGTAATAATAAATGTTGGAGTGTTTAGTTGATGAAGAATAAAATGTGAATAAGGTGTAAAAAGTTGATTTAACATGTGGATCCATTGATGTATTAAAGGTGATGACATGTGATTTGAAATAATAAAAAATAAAAAATGTGAGATCCACTTATGATCATTGTTGGAATAGGTTAATTCCATAGGTAAAGTGGGATTACTATACCCTTGTATAGGAAAATGTTAGCCACGGTCCTTTTTTAAGTTTCATTTCAGTTCACACTTTTCTTAGCCTATTTTTGTAAAAATAACTCATCCAATTATAAATTAAAAAATGGAGCATGGAGTCCAATGAATTGTATGGATCTAGAAAATGTAAAATTTTTTTAACAACGAATAAATCTATTTTGTGAATATATGGTGCTAATAAGGTATACATATAAAACTAGAATTAAGACAGAAAAGGAATTATATGTACCAACACTCTTGTTATAGAAGGTAATTAAAAATGAATCCAACCAATAGTTATATTTTAGCCCAATCTTTTGTATCAACAAATGTATTTTTTTTATTATAAAGATCTTATGCTGTATTTGGTTGCATGATTACAAAACTGATTTTAAACAAAAGATGAGTTCAAAACTGATTTTACAAGAAATCTAAAGTTTTAGACATTTTTTTAAAGTCTATAGGCAATTTTGACTCTAATTTTTCTGTTTAAAAATCGATTTAAAAAAAGTTAATTTTTACAAATTCAAAAGATATAAAAAAAAATCTTATTGTTTATTAAGTAATAATAAAATCTAGAAAAAGGCCATAACCATAATAAATTCAGGATACAGATTGCGTATGTCTGTGGCACAAAAAGTGATGCAGCCAACTTTTTTTTATTGTTTTTTATTTTCTTATAATAAGGTCTACTTTCATAGCTGTCATTGACCATTGTTATAGCAACCGTGCTTCCCAACTTTTGGGGTGGGCCCATCATCTAAAAGAAGCTAACAGTGAAGCCCGATTACATACAAAGTATTGTTTTCAGTCTCATTTCAATCTCTATTTCTTTTATTTTTTTAATAATCATATATATTATTTAGTAAGAATATATATTTTAATAAGTTATATAGTTTATTTTTAAAAAATTATATAAAAAATTAATTAAGCATATATTTTGTTTATGTGTATATATGAATAATAAGGTATATGAAATTGATTGTGTATAAAAACGCTTAATAAAAGTATTGATTCAAATTAGAAAATAAAAAAGTATTTATTTAATTCAATCACATATATATTTTATTGTTTTCATAAAGATATATATACTTCATTAAAAGCATATATATTTTATAAAAAAACATTCAACATTTTAAGAATTATAAAAGGAGTATAGAAAGAACATTTCTAACATTTTTTAAAACGAAATCCTTATTCTTCTTACTTTTTTAATTCTTTTTAAAGGAAGCATGGATTGATTTTGCTATTCATTAATTTAGAGACAAAATTCCCTTGATACAATTAGAGTAATATTTAAACATTTCGATAGACCAAGAAGAGAATTTCCTTGTTCTAATGTGTTTTGGTCAGTAAGAGTATGATGGATGTTTTTAGCTCTTATTGGATTTCATTAGTTCCTTAAGCTCTAATTGTACTTCATTAATTAAGAGAATTTCCTTTGTTATAATTTCTTAAGTTGGTTTTAAATATATAACAAAAATTATATGGGAGAGGGGAAAGGATGCTTTATTAGATAAAGTGTCCTGTAACTGGGTTTAGAACTGCTAATTTATGTGTTTCTCCCTATTATTATCAAACAAATGATAAATATGTCCATATCGCATTTATGTGAAAATAATGCATAAAGATTTTATTACGCTATTATAAAAATAATATTTCATTTTGAACTGTATGAACATATTGTTTTCAATTTGGGAGAATTCGCTCAGTGGATTTGTTAAATAAGTAGGTATATATTATAAGGATAGCTTAAGGGAAAATCATTTCCATGGTCCCATCTACAGCTCCTAAATTTTTTGTAGTGTACATTGTCAATTAAATACAATACGAAATTAATCATTTCCATGGTCCCATCTACAGCTCTTGAGAATTATTTTTAAGTCACTGGATTTTTAAGTTTTTTTTTAATCCTTAAGGTGAGGTGGTGAAAAATTATCTTAAGGTCTCTAAAACTGGATGTTATAACTATGTCCGTCAAAAATATCAAAAATACCCCCTGATTAATTTTTGAGTACATTAGTAACACTACCCAGTACATTGTTAAGTATTTCCAATACACTTAACACTTCTCAATACATTGTTAACCTTCTCAAAATGTTAAAAGGTGATTAGAGACATTTTCGGAATTTTTTATGGACAAATTAACGGCATTCGTTTCAAAGGACCTAAAGATAATTTTTCACCGCTTTAAGAACCTAAAAAAAATTAAACAACTTTCAGGAATCTAAAAATAAATCATGGTGATAACAAGGACTCCTAATTTATTTCATCAAAAAAATGAAATACACAATCAAATGAATTATGTGCATATATACCAGGCTACCAAGCCTAACAGAATATGATATTGCGCACAGTTCATGATATAGTTTTCTTAGCTCAGCCAAAGGAACCATATTTATCTAAATGTGGTACTATATATGTTGCATTAATAGTTGTTAATTACATGCTACAATTTTTCATATAATCGATACGGACCCTGTGACATTAAATAGCATTGCCTACCAAACACAATGTTTTTAAACCCATTTTATAAAATGTAAATGTGCCGTCACAACTGTTTTTAGTTTTTTTAAATAATATATAAATTGAATTATATATTGTTATTTGAAATAAAGTATACACCGAGATAAATTAATATATTTTTCTTTAAAAATTTTAAAAAATAATTTTTCCTACACTGCGATAATATAGTATACACTACGACCACACTATCACAGTGTATAAACGGTTAGATAAACATTTTAAACTACAAACAAGACTGCAAAATAGACTGGGTGAAACTCTTTATTAAATGTAACCATCCTCTCACAAACAAATAAAAAAGGGGGGGAAAGTCATTTCACAAATCAAACACTCCAATAAATTCAGCAGAAAGGCACAAATTTAAAAGGAACCACATGTGAGTTGGAGACAATATTGGTGTTGAATGTGGAAATTCAGACACGTTAGTGTGTGGAGTGAGACATGCACATACAAATTCCCCCCATTATGTCTCCTCCCCCCTTCAAAAGGCTCTATTAAATATCATGTAATGACAATTATAATAACTTCTCCACCATTCATAATAAATAGTTTTGTTATTTGAGGGAAATGGAGGATCCACATATGATAACACATTAAATACATTAATGAACATTTTTTTGGCCACATGAAAAGGCATTGTTTAGTTTCACATGAAAGAAAAGCAAAACATTTATTCAAAGAAGATTTGTCCACATCAAAAGTTATCATTAATTTTGATGATTAATTATGTTACATGAAAATCTTATATTGTTATGGGGGTAGATTCATGACTTTGATAATTAAATTTACAATTATGAAATTTAGAGTTAATGTTGAGTGATTAAAACCGTCTACACCCCGTCGGGTGAGTCCCCAAATCTGGATTCTCTTTTCGTTTTATGTATTTATTATATTAAAATCGTGTGGGTAATTTTTATTTGTTGAATATGTGGGGAGGCTTACTTTAGAATTTCATCTAAAAAGTTTTTACCTATCCACTCACACCCAAGATCAACCTTGATTAAGCCCTTATTTTTCGACATCATAGAATTAAATTAATCCATACAATGACTTAATGAGCTTCACTGTGGTTTTAACTATTCTGATATATATTTAGTGTTGAAAAAGGCTTTTTTTGTAACAGAAATTCTTTCCTATATATGTTGTAGTTGTTTGTCAAAGTGTGTGGAGGAAAAGGTGTGTGTTTATTAAGGTTTTATTATGAGCTCATGAATTCAAGCCATGAATTCATGAAAAGGTTTGGTGGTACAGTATTGGCCTTAAATTGTACACTGTACATGTAATTCGTAGGTTTTTGAGTCTCTCAATCTTTGTCTTTTTTTATAGGTATATAAAGTCAAAGTCTTTAGAGGGGTAGAGATGTATATACACTACCTTCACTTTGACTTCTCTCTAATGGAAGCACTCTTGAAAGTCCCTACTTTGAAATTATGTTTTTTTTTGTGGTCGCATTACATGTGAATTCTCTCGTTTAAATCAATGGTAAAAAATTGCTACATAATATCGATCACATAACTTTTGGCAGGGTATTTAGTAATTTTCTTATTTTATATTATTTGTTTAGTCCATTCTTTGTTATGAATGTTGATACACTCAGTCTATTTTACAGTTCGTTTTATAGCCTCATACACTATAATAACGTAGCATATATTATATTATTATAGTGTATAACGCAAAAAAAATTATTTTTTTAACACAAAAAAACACACTAATGTATTTCAGTATATACTTCATTTTGTATAGCAACATGTATTTCAATTGGAGAGTGTATAATTTTAAAAAAATATATATGAACTGCAATTGAGGTTATAAAAGGGGGTTGAATATATCATTTTCCATACGATATTCTTTAAGAGAAAAAATGGTGTTGATGAGAGAGGTTGGGAGAATTTTGTAATTCAATTACTTGAAAATGATAATCATTTTCTATTCTTTTTTGTGGATGTAGGTAAATTTTTTCAAATATGTACATTTGTGTGTTCTCTTGTGATTTTGTTCCCTTTATCTTTTTACATGTGTATGTCTACTTGGGTTGAATAAGTTTTTATAAGCAACAAGATTATTGATCCAAAACTGTTACGCTCAATCGTTCTAATAGTCACTTTTCCGGCCCCAATACTTCTTGAATTTTTTAAATAAATATATACTTATTGAATAAAGACTGAAAATGGAAAATATACTTGAATTAATTGAATATAAATTTTTTTACATTTTTAATAATAAATATATACTATAATATTATATATCTTATATACTAAGTTAAAACCGCAAGAATGATCGAGTGTATCAACCCTTGTTGTTCAACATGTCTTACATTGTCAATTTGCCGTTGAAGATGCATTTCTTGCATTTTATTCACAAAATTTTTTTTAAAAAAAACTCCGGCATTTGAAAAATTGTCAAAATAATATTTTGGAAAAAATCAATACAACTCCCTAAAAACTTAGCTAAATTGATTTTAGCTCCTATAAAATTAAAAAATCATCACAGGTCCCCAAAAAGTGTTTATAGTTAATGAATTTAATCCATGAGTCAAATTGCCTTTAGTTTACATGGATTATTCCAAGAATATTCTGTTTACTAAATGGAGCTCCAATAAATGACATTCAAATAAGATCCTACAAAATATAAAAAATCTAATTTAGTCCTTTTAATTATAAAAATGTCTCTGCATTTTCCTGAAAATTCTCCTACTATCATATACTCACCAACGGTAAAAAAAAAAAGGAATATAATTCCCTTAGAAACTTTTGAAAATTGAAAAAGATCCATGTAAAATCAGTAAGTCTCCTATCTTGTAGTAAATTCTTTTACTAATTTTACAGGAACCCTTTTCAATTTTCATAAGTTTTCAAATAGTTAATATCGATTTTTCTTAAAAAAAAAAAAATTAAAATGGTATTAGAGTAATTTATCATGTATAGTTAGAGTCAACTACATATCTTGTTAGTTTTAATTACAATTGAGACTAAATATGTAATAAGATAAAGACATGAGGGGATTTATCAATTTTATAGGGATTTTTTTCAATTTTCATAAATTTTTTAGAAGCTATATCAATCAAATCGAATTGTTCAATGAACTAAAAAAATCATGGGTCAATGATCACTAATCAATAATCAAGTAAATCGGATTTGAATCGTGATTTAATTACAATATAATAAATATATTAATTATCAACACGGAAAAAATATGAAATATTTTAGAAAAACTTTGCATATAATTTTTATTTACCATCATAACATGATTTTCATATATAAAATCTCAACTTTTAATTAGATTTCATATTTTATTAACTAATTAATCATATTTTTATGAATAAAGAACCAATCGATTTAATTAACTCGTACTGGTTCACAAAAACCGTCGGCTGAATCAATGGGTTGATTGGATTTTATCTATTTTTTATATCAATGGATTTTAAGGATAAACCACACTGGAATATTCAAAGTAGGTGAAGATTTAACTAGTTCAACTGACCGGGTTGGGTCAAATTTTAAAACACTGGATTTTAATGGTTAGCTTTTCTAAAAGTGCTTGTTTCGATCTCCGATCTCCGATGTTGTCCCTTTTGGGCTTATGGACTCGGTGCAACTAGTGAATTGTGGTGGACTCATGATCTGATTCATAAATATAACAGAATTTTATCTTATGAAACTGATGCGTTTAAGATCAGAAAAAAACCTTAACATGTGTTGTTGCAGTTATGACTAATGTAAATAATGTGCTAATTTTCCCCTTTTTATGTGTTTTTATGTTTGTTAATGTAAATGCATAAAAATCTACTCCCAATTGAATGCAGATCAGGTTGTGTCCAACACGCATTGGATAATTTGATGGTCTAACGTGATAAAAAATGTGCAATCTTATCACTTTGAGATACAAAATTTAATTAGATCCTAAAAAAAATGTTAGAATTCAATTGATCTTGATTTTAATATTAAAATCTGATAGAAGATCTCAGTCATAATGATTCAATAAGATTGGACGGTCACAATCGCGTTGGACCATTAAATTATCCAACGAGTGGTGGGCCTAACCCGGTCCCATCGGATGCTTAGCCTCAATTTGGTAGCACAAACATGTTACCAAACGCATTTCAGAAAATAAATTTAATTAAAAAGTTATTTTTAACTTTTAGTACAAAAATATCTTTTATAAAAACGTAGAAAATGAGTTTCTTAAGAATTAAATTTATTTAAATCTTACTTTATTCGAAATCTTTTTTTTCAATAGTGTTTACAAGCGCTGACTTTGGACAAAGTATTGAAACACACAGTATTACAGTAACAACATTGCAATATATTATATTATGCATTGAAGGCATAACTGGCTGATCAATACGACTTTCGTCAGTGCTCTTTAAATGTTCAAGATTCCTTTTATCACCATTAATATGATTTTCTGGATTTCAGAAACAGAAAGATCACAATATGATAAGCCGAGATGGCAAAAAAGAGGCATGTAAATTCTCATTTTGGTGAATGGATAGTTTGTTAGAGAATTGAAAAAACATTTTTTTTTTATAGAAAAATGTTAGGGACGGTCTGAACAGTCCCCACATGTTATAATTTTTTTAAAATATTAACAATATCTAATAAGTATATGATTTGATAAAAATGTATATCATTCTATTTTGAATTAATCAAATGAATTCATCTTTAACAAATGTAAAAAAATTATCAAGATATATACCTCACCAATAAAGAGATTTATGCATTGCTGGATGGCTAACGAGGTATATAAAACAGTATTTGGAGCTATAAAAAAAACCATGTGCCGCACTTTTTTTATAAGATAGATTTTTTTTGTCCACTAGAACTTGTTGAGAAATTGTAGAATTTTTTAGATTATGTTTTTTGTGATTAAGATCCTTTATTGTTATGTAGGCTTTCAAGTTTCAATCACACACAAACACACACACACAAAAGAGCCCCCAAATCCTAATTATAGCCTCATCGGAATTATGGTAAATTATTTATTGTCACATATTGATCCAAATAGATTTCCAATAAGTAATTACTGTGTAACAATTTCTGAATTGGGAAACCCATAACCATGGTACAGCTGTATACATTAAATACCTCAACCAGTAAATGATGCCAAGGTATTTTCAGATATATTTTTTAAACAAAGGATAGGCCTTTCATTATCACAATGATAGGGATGTCTTTTATTGTGCCCATGTAAAGAGGGAAGATCACTGTTATGATTAGATCGTACGGATATATATAGTTTAATAATTAAAGAGTTATATATGGTTATTGATAAATATTTCAAATAATAAAGCAGTATGCCCTGAAAAGCAGTTTTATTAATATTTAGCTAATAATCTTTCATTGTTACTTTATATCATCACATTTTAATTTTGTTTCCTGCGACCAATGCAATCAGATAAATAGATTTTATTTAATGTGGTTTGAGAAATCTGTATCTTTGTAATTAAATGGTCCCCAAAAACAGCAACATAAGATTTTCATCAAATCAAATCTTCCTATTGTTGAAAAAAAAAAAAAAAGATGCCAAGGAGAAACGAGTTCTTCAAGTATATTTTTACTTGAATTTCTTTATTCTTTATCACTCTAAATAAAGCATTTGAAGGCCATCGGGGAAAAAAAAAGTGGACAAACACACTAACTGAACTAAAAGGTTCATGTACACTAAGAGCAATGATACAATTAGTTCATTTTACAGTCTACAAGTAGTCTTTCAATCATATATACATTGCGATAATGCACTGCGCTAATATATACTGCATTATATATTGCAATTTATGAAGACTAAATTTCTTTTCTTTTCCTTTTTAAATATATACTATTGTATATATCTTAATGTATATACTTAATGGGCGAGTATATATTATTTTAAAAAAAATGAAAAAAAAATCGATGAGGAGTGCAGACGGGTTGCACATGCACACATACTATTCAATCAAATGCATCCTTGAACTTTATTTATGTTGATGAAGGCTAGATATTTCGAATTTTTCCAAGAATCAGTTACACTACATCCCTTTATACCATTGAGACTTCAGCCCTTCTAACTCAACCCTCTTAGCGTGGAAAATGTTATGATTTTTTAAATTAAAAATATATATACTTGGTTATACTATACATTCTTTATAATATATACATGCACACTAACATGAATTAAATACATAGATTTTTACTTTTTTGTAATAGAATATGAATTGACATAATAAGATATACGTAGAACTCAGACAATTTCACATACTACATTAGTGATAACATATTACAAATTAGATTCAGTGATATTCTAACACTACACATTGTCCAATAAAATACTTGTTAATGAAGTTACAATGAGACTCCCTTCCTTGAAGGGTGACGAGTTTCCACATAAATCTTCCACCACCATAAATAAATAAATAAATGCCCATGTAGTTTTTCTGATGATTTTCCACACGTATATATATCTTCACTACCATAGGTAAATAAATAAATACATGGATTTTATGTTATACCAAAAATGAAGAGATGAAGAAAGATAAAATAGTACGGATAGTAATAAATTCAGTGCATGAACAACCGTGTGAGGTGGAGCGTGTGTGAGGAGGAGAAATTAAAAAGGGAGGTTCCAAAAAAACCAAAAAAAAAAAGCAAGGATAGATGGGGATATATTATTCCCAAAGCTACCTCTCACACACACCATCTCTTCTTCTTCCTGTATTTATTACACTCCCTCTTATTAGACTTGGCCAATAAAAAAACCAACTGTGACCACGACCTGATCAAGACCACTGTCACAGCCCTACCATACCTTCCTCTCCCACTCAAACTTACCAAAATAGCCCCCACCAATCTATTTTTTCTCCTGCATGATTAAAAATAATTTAGAAATTTTAATTAAAATTAGTATAGAAACTCATTTGTTTCTTGGTGGAATGTATTCTCGAAATGAGATTTTAGCTTTTATAAATTATTTAAATTGATGAAATGTCATACAATGCTTTATATAATATATATATATATAATGGGGTCGTCCTTTTAGAATTTAAAATGTTAGAAGACAGTCATTCATTCAAATATTCTTTTAGTTCCAATATGTTTTGAATTTGTTTAGAACGATTATACAATGAAATTCATACATTTTCAAAAAGAAATTACATCCTAAAAAAAATGTTTTTTTGTTAACCTAGAATATACTAATGTAATGTAATATATAAAAGGCTAGAGGCCAACAAAAAGTGGCCACATCAATGAGTGTATCATGTGTAGTTGTGTATATATCATTTTAAAAATTATACCAAAAGTTTGCATAAAATAATAATTTTTATAACATAAAGTCATCATTTCAAAATATTGTACATTTTTTCCACGTTATCCGTGAAGATTAAAGTGTTACACGTCGAATTTAAAGTGCTACAAATAAAGCTTAAGCTGGTAAATGAAGACATCTTGGACTTTTGGGACTCACCCAATGGATGTAAATTAAACAATTACTTGACTGTTATAAGGGAGTAAAAATAACTCTCTTTTTTTTCAAATTAATTATCAGTTTTCCATATATATATATATATATATATATATATATATATAGGGAGCCGATTAGGTGCGGTTTACGGTCGGTGCGGTGCGCGATCACGGGCCGTCGATCACGGGTCCATCGCATCGGACGGTCGGGTGCGATTCACGTCGACCGTTGGATGCGATGGACCCGCGATCGGACGGTCCACGTCGTAAACCGCACCGACCGCATACCGCACGTAATCGCGACCATATATATATATATATATATATATATATATATATATATAATGCCATAAAAGATCATCCATTACAAAGTCTGACTCTCTAAAATGCCCAACCTTGTCACTGTGTCACTGATATTGCAAATACAATCAATTAATTAGTTTTCTTTACATGGCGTATTACTGTGTGAAAACAAATTAATTATAGAAAAAGTGAATTGGATAAAGAAACTCCTTAATTTTCTTCCATTCTCACTTTTTTTTTGCACATGCGCAATCAATGTAATTATGTAAATGCAATTTTCAAACAATATAATACCTTGAGCGCAACAAAAGCATTTGGATTTCAACATAATCTCTATTTTTTCCTAGAATCCATAACTGGCATTATTACAAGCATTCTTTATATACTTGTATACGTACGTGATGTCTTATTTTACTAATGAGTTTCACGCAGGTGATTTTTTTCATTTTCCGTACAAGAGAGCTAGTCTAATTCAATGAAGTTTTTCTAATTCAATGAAGTATATATTTCATTTTTATATCTAGCAAAAAATTCAAAACAAATGCATATAGTAAAAAAAACATATGCAAAACTGTCCTTTAATCAATTAGTAATCGAGACCAATATTGCACAAAATACCAGTCAAACAAATGTTTCTAAACAATTAAATGTGTATTTGTACATGATGGAAAGTGAAGAACATTGAAAAAAAATTAAAATTGATAATTAATTAAAAAAATGTAGTAAAAAGAAAAATATGTTTCTTCACTTTTCATTTCTATCTATCTTATTAAAAGATGAGCAAATTTGAGAAAATTTGAAGAAAAAAAAAGTTAAAAATGATTTTATCAATTTATATCACATGCATGGAATGTGCCCAAACACCATGGAAATTTTCCAAACAAATTTTTTATATGTTTTCCATCACTTTTCAATATTTAAATTCCCTAATTTTCTTCCATTTTCAATTCAAAATTGTGCATGCACAAACACACCTAAGTCAAATTATTATCCCATCCAACCCCATTAAACCCAATTCCAAAAATGATTGTATATATCGTGTTGACATGGAAGAGGGCAAGATGGGAATAAAGTGGTAAAAATATGTTCATTGAATACAATACATTTATTTTTTAAAAAAAAATTGATTTTTTGTAGGGGTAGTGTATTGGGGACATGCAAGCGAGGCATGAACGTAGTTAATGGAGGGGCGTAGAGAGAGAGGCCATGCAGAGGCCGCGTTCAGAATTCATTTATTATTTTTGTTCTGTGGAGGTTGGGGTTCTCTCCCCTCCCACCCCTTCAAAGAATCCCAAGCAAGTCTCCCCACCCACTTCAAATCTTTCCTTCTTTTTTTTCTTTTTGTTTTTTCACCCACTTGTGTTAAAAAAAAAATTCATGAGAAACCCTAATTTGATCAGTGTAACAGTCTCTCTCTCTCTCTCTATATATATATATGTATATGTGGTTTTTACATACTTTTATTACACCTCTCTCTCTCTCTCTCAATAAATGCCATTGAATTACTTCATCTCTCCACCTGTTCTTCCCCCTTCTCCAAGTCTTTTTCTGTGCTTCACCTTTCTGCACACATGGAGAGGTAGAGTCTGAGTTTTTTTTTTCTGAATCTTCTTCTCTTCATTCATCCACTTTGATCACTCCTCCTTTGTCTCTCTCTCTCCTGTCAAATCTGTCTCTCTTTTTTGGATGCAAAATAGAGAAGTGGAAGCACAAAAAAGAGAGAAAAAATAAAAAGATCTTCCACAACAAGATCTGTTGTTGTTCTTATGATGTTTCAGCCAAACTTAATGAGGGGGTTCATCAGCATCATCAGCTCCACCACCATCCATTGTCCATTCCTCAGAAGAACATTTTCATGGTAATTTTACTTTATTTTCCTTCATGCATTTCACTCAACTAGATTTTTTTCCTTAAAAATTACATTTTTTATGTTATTTTTACTTTTGACTGAAGATTTTTTTATTAAATATCAAAAAATAAAAAAGTTTGTATCTTTTAATACTCATGATAATAATACACATGAACACAAATTAAGTTGGAATACAAGTTTTAATGAAGGTAATAATGGTTGATAAGGTGTGTGGAAGTTTGGTAGCCGTCATTTGTTGTAACATGGCCTCTTGAGTTGTGGATGAAAAATACACACAATACACAATAATAAAAACACAAGCATTAGATGCTCTCTCTCTCTCTATCTCTACATATATAGTTTCTCTCTCATCACACTCTCTCTCTCTCTATCCATCCAGAGCAATAACACCACCCTTCCCTCTCAATAAATGCTGTTCCCACCCTCTCTATACGCTCTGCAATTACTCCTCTCACTGCCACATCTCCTCCACCTGTTCCCCTCCTTCCTCTCCCCCTCTCTCTGTCTCAAAAACAAAAAAATAACCTCCCTTTTTTTCTTCTCTGCCTTTCTTTAATGGCATCTTCTGATGAGATCCTTATCTCCTCCTGAAAAAAAAAACCCACAAAGAGAATCCCAATGAAACCTCTCTAGAAGCCCAGATCTGACCTACTATACCTCTCACTTCTTCTCCACCTAAGGGTCACCTTTGTGATCTCATCTTTCTTGGAAGGCTTTTTTTTTCTCATGAGGGTGTTTTTTGCAAAATATCCCTCCATATCTTACATGTAATAACCTTAGATTTCCTTCCATCCTCTTTTTTTTGTTTCATGTCCTTTGATCTTCTACAAATCTCTAACATCCGTTACTTTTGGTGAATAGAGGTTTTGTCAACCGTTTTGAAGAATCTCATAAAACCATTTACATACAATATATCAATATAAGATCCTTTATTGAGTGAGAGAGGAGAGGGGGTTTAAGTGTTTAAGATTTTGTTGGGTTAGTGATGCCCGCCGGAATCATGACTCCGGCAGGACACATGCCGCCGATGATGGGGAGGAACGGCAAGTTCGTCGCTGGATATGGGTCTTCCGGGCTCTCTCTTAATCAGGTCAGACAGTCAAAATATGCCTTTTTTTATTTTAAAACATAAAAGAAAATCTTCTCATTAATTAAAAAGAGATTTCTCTCAACATATTTTATAGTTTATATAATTAGGTCCTCATATTAGTAATGTATTCATGAAGGTTTGTGTTTGGCTATTCTCATTTTTCTTCTCTTTTTTTTTGTTTGATGTTTTGAACATTCTTTTGGCTTTAGAGGTGGCATGTGTTTGTGTTTGGCTATTCTCATTTTTCTTCTCTTTTTTTTTCTCTTTTTTTTTTTGTTGATGTTTTGAACCTTTTTTTGGCTTTAGAGGTGGTTTTGTGACGAGATTAAGCTTTTAAGGTAGCAAAAAATCCATCTCGATTTGTGAGAAGCCCTAAAGGTCCACTGTTCAAAGTCCACAGAGAGACTCTCTGTCCTTTCTGCACTCTCTCTCTCTCTCTCTCTCTATATATATATATAAAAGGGAAAACCTAGTTTGTATTTTCCCTTTCATGTCCACAAACACACACACACACATACACAAAGCTAAGGTTTTGTTCTTACTTTCTCATCTCTTCAAGTTTATTGAAGCTTCATCTTCTCAATACATCACAACTTAAGAAAAAGAAAGAGTGAAAGAGACATAGAGAGTGGAGTTTTATAACAATATCTCCTGTCATGGTGATTTTAACAGCCAAACCTAATGGAAGGGCAGCAACACCAGCTCCACCACCAGCTTGAGATCACTCAGACTCCGGAGAGCGAAATGGCGAAGATCCGAGGCGAGGATGACTTCGAGTGCAAGTCAGGGAGCGAGAACCTTGAGGGGGCCTCTGGGGACGACCAGGACCCGAACCAGCGTCCCAACAAAAAGAAGCGCTACCACCGCCACACCCAGCACCAGATCCAAGAAATGGAAGCGTAAGCCTTGAAAACAAAAGCCCAATTTTGAAAACCTACTATCTATCTTTGATTGATTTCAATTTTCATGTATTGATTTTAATTGTTTGTAGGTTCTTTAAGGAGTGCCCACACCCGGATGACAAGCAGAGGAAGGAACTTAGCCGTGAATTAGGGTTGGAGCCTCTCCAAGTCAAGTTTTGGTTCCAAAACAAGCGCACCCAAATGAAGGTGATTTTCAGTGATTTTTTTTTAAAAAATGATATTTCTAGTGTGCATCAAAAAGTTAAAAATATTTCATCAGTTAAAAATTATGATAAACATTCCATTATGATAAGTATCTTAAAAAATGTTGATAAAAATCTCATTAATAGGTTTCGATGGACAAGTGTCTTTCATCCACGTACAAAATGATTGAAATATTATCAATGTGTATTAATATGTAAAAAAAATTCCTTTTTGCTTTTGAAATGTGTAACGTTTACATGGTTTCATCAGGGGCAAAATTTCTGGCGCTAACTGAGCTTTTGTTATTTTATATGAAGAACAATATGTAATAAGCATGTGCCTTCAAAAATTAGTTAACCCTTTTTGTTGCTAAAGAAAATCATGCGTTACATGTATTATTGTATGCTCAACACTATCATATGCAAATTCAATTCTCGCACATTCATTTCTTCACATTCTTTGTTGTTGTTAACAGACCCAACACGAGCGCCATGAGAACACACAGCTCCGGTCCGACAACGACAAGCTCCGGGCGGAGAACATGCGGTACAAAGAAGCTCTCAGCAACGCCTCGTGCCCAAACTGCGGTGGCCCCGCCGCTCTCGGTGAGATGTCCTTCGACGAGCACCATTTGAGGATCGAAAACGCGCGGTTACGTGAAGAGGTACGCCTTCTTCTGAACCAGAGCTGCTAAATTGGTCATGAGTATCATAAGGTACTCACATTTTGGTTCAATGGCTAAAGATTGATAGGATCTCTGGGATCGCCGCCAAGTACGTCGGGAAGCCAATTGGGTCCTATCCGCTCCTCTCTCCGTCGATCTCCGCTCGTTCTCCGCTAGATTTGGGAGTCGGGAACTACGGAGTCCAGCCTGGCATTGGCGGGGAGATGTTCGGAGCGGGAGAGCTTTTGAGGTCTGTCTCCGGACAGCCGGAGATTGAGAAACCGATGGTGATCGAGCTTGCGGTGGCGGCCATGGAAGAGCTTGTGAGAATGGCTCAGATTGGAGAGCCATTGTGGGTTCCTGGCCTGGACAATCCAATGGAGATCCTGAGTGAGGAGGAGTATGTCCGGACCTTCCCGAGGGGGATTGGCCCGAGGCCGTTCGGGCTCAAATCGGAGGCTTCGAGAGAGACAGCGGTTGTTATCATGAACCGGATTAACCTTGTTGAGATTCTTATGGATGTGGTAAGACAAATCTTTTGTTCAATTTATACATTCGCATGTTCAATATGTAAAGTAACACATACTAGTTTCTCGTTAAAATTGATTTTTTTTTCCTTTAGAAAAGATAGATCTTGCCATGGATGCTTTTATAAATTCAAAGTAACGTTACAAATTCGTATATTGAGAGGAGTAAAAAATAAAACTGACAGGAGCTCGAAGTTAAGGGATAGTAAGGGTTTATCTGTAAATGGGATGTCTACAGGTAGACCCCCTCCCTCCCCTCCCCCCCTAAAGCGTGTTAGTCAAGAATCTCTTCTAACTAATGCAGAATCAATGATTGTTGAAATTGATTAAAACTGATGAGATTCAATACTAACTAGAACTATCTTGTGATTGATGCAGAACCAATGGTCGACTGTGTTTTCGGGGATTGTATCAAGAGCTATGACACTTGAAGTTCTATCGACGGGGGTGGCAGGGAATTACAATGGCGCCTTGCAAGTGGTACATTGTTTTTAAGTTGTTCAATTTTTTTCAAATTGTACCTAAAACATGCCTGAATTGAATGTTTTGAGTTGTTTGGATTTTGTAAGAACAAGTGACTAAAGTGAAAGATTTTGCTTCACAGATGACAGCGGAATTTCAAGTCCCATCGCCGCTGGTTCCGACTCGAGAGAGCTATTTTGTGAGGTACTGTAAACAGCACGCCGATGGCACGTGGGCGGTGGTCGATGTTTCCCTCGACAGCCTTCGACCGAGCCCCGTTTTGAGGTGTCGGAGGAGGCCGTCCGGTTGTCTGATCCAAGAAATGCCCAATGGATACTCTAAGGTAAAACTTCTACACCTTACCTTAAGGGCGGCGTTTAAAAATGCGTTTGGATTATTCTGTTTTTCAATAATCAAAGTTTAACAAAAACGTGTTTCCAGATGGCTCAGGTGGATCACAACTTTCAAATAAAATAAAATAAAATAAAAACAATTTTTTTTTGAGACATCTAACAAACATATACTTCTGGAGAACTTTTTTTAAAAAAACAAATTGTATTGTTGTACCGAAAGATTAGAATGCATGCTCTCAGTGATTGATCGTGAAAATTAAAGCGACTAATTGAGATTTTGTAAAAGAAATTTTATCATCCTAAGTTGAGAAACTGATTTTTTCAAACTCATTTTCAAACGCTATCTAATTGACTTGACATCTATGTATCACATCCAATGCTGATCTTCTTGGTATAATTGTATGAACAGGTAACATGGGTCGAACACGTTGAAGTAGACGATCGGGCAGTACACAACATATACCGTCTCCTAGTTAACTCAGGACTCGCATTCGGAGCGAAGCGATGGGTGGCTACTTTAGATCGACAATGCGAGCGCCTCGCAAGCGTTATGGCGAGCAACATCCCTGCCGGAGACATTGGTGGTAGAAACACATTCCCTCAAAGCCTTTTATATGCAATCATTGAAGCAAATTTGTTCTCTTCAATGTCAATTGTTATTTTTTTTTGCAGTGATAACAAGTCAGGAGGGGAGGAAGAGCATGCTGAAACTGGCTGAGAGGATGGTCATAAGTTTCTGTTCTGGAGTGAGTGCTTCAACTGCTCATACATGGACTACATTGTCTGGAAGTGGAGCTGAGGATGTGAGGGTCATGACCAGGAAGAGCATAGATGATCCGGGGAGGCCGCCGGGCATTGTGTTGAGCGCTGCGACGTCTTTCTGGCTCCCGGTTCCTCCTAAGAGGGTCTTCGATTTTCTTCGCGATGAGAATTCTAGGAATGAGGTATTTGATGATCTCTACTACTATCTTGAGTTCTATTTGTAGACCTTTATGATTTGATTTTTTACATCTTAGAATTGGTAATGAAATTGCGGTGTTTTGATCAAACCACCTCTTAGCAAGATGGTGGAAGTATCTCTCTTTATTTAAAAATCTTGTGTGTGATTCTTGATTGTGCAAGATTTAATCTAGAAAAAACAAAAATAAGCACTTGCCTACCATAAAAATGCAGCACTATGAGATTCATTTTTATATGGAATTTTATTTTTTATTGCTTTTCTTTTGTCATATAGGCTTAAAATTGCCAAATATTTGAATTTTACTTCAAAAAAAAAAGGATTTGTGCAAGTTTCTATAATTTGTACTTTAAAATGGATTGAACATTTTTTCTTAAAAAAAAGGATGGAATTGACATGTCCATTGTCAAGAATTCATTTCAAAGCTTTGAATTCTTGATTAAGTTCATGAAAAGGTAACACACTTATGCAGAATTTAATTTCACCCTTATGTTAAATTTGTTGAACTCTCTCTGTAGTCAGATTTATTTCAATATCATGTACATACAAGCACATATATTGGTAACAACTGCAATGGTCTTAGTGTTATTAATTATCTGATTTTTATTACTTGTTATGCTACGCAATTTTTGCAATTTAAAGGAACGGATTAGCAATATTGCATGTTCAGTGTGATTGAATTTCTCATTTATTTATCTTTTATTTTGGGGTGTTTGATTAAATACATGCATGGATGTGCAGACAATAATTATCCATGGATATTCAGCCATATGTTTAAATATCTACTCTCATTTTCAAGGAAATCCAACACTCAAACTGATCTTCTCCAATCATTTCCATAATGTCTTGGCCCTTCACTGTCTCAATTACAAACATCACAACAAATTAAAGGATTTTAGGTGATTTTGTAGCTGATCAAAGCTAAATTCCACAACATTTGGAAGAAGAATGTCTAGTTGTCTACACATCTAGCCATATTAGTGAAATACCTCGTTCAGGTCTTATGTTAATGAATTGAATGTGCTTCTCTACTAATCCATTGAATTCACAGTGGGACATCCTTTCAAATGGAGGCGTGGTTCAAGAAATGGCTCGCATCGCCAACGGTCGAGACCACGGCAACTGCGTCTCATTGCTTCGCGTAAACGTAAGCCTCTCCATCAATTCATATCGAAACCTCATTTCGCTATCGCTTTCATAACTCAATTATTGACAACAGAATTTACAACCATAAGATCACATGTCCGAGTTTCAAAAAGATTACTCACAAAATGAATGTCCAATGATGCAATGCAGAGCTCAAACTCGAACCAAAGCAACATGTTGATACTCCAAGAGAGCTGCACAGACACCTGGGGCTCCTTTGTGATCTACGCCCCCGTCGACATCGTGGCCATGAATGTCGTTTTGAACGGTGGAGATCCCGATTACGTGGCGCTCCTCCCTTCGGGGTTCGCGATACTCCCCGATAGCCCAGCCACCGCGAACAATGGGGGAGCGATAACTGAGGTCGGCACCGGAGGGTCTCTATTGACGGTTGCTTTTCAGATTCTGGTCGACTCAGTGCCCACCGCGAAGCTCTCTCTCGGGTCGGTCGCCACCGTGAATAGTCTCATCGCTTGCACTGTCGACAGGATCAAGGTGGCGGTCTCCGGCGAGAATGCTTGAAGGCTTTGGGAGGCCTTACTAATTGGTGAGTTTAGAATTTTTTGTAGTGTTGTTCATTTGAACTATTTTGAATTTTTGAATGATGGATGGAATGTTAGAAACCAATTTTAGGCTTTTGAAACTAACAGTAATGAAACTAAAAGTTGAAAAGCTTTTTGAAAAATTATTTTATAATAATCATATTAAATCTAAACTCGTTTTCAAACACTCAATGTTGTCATGAGTTTTTAAAAATAAAAAAGTAGATAATTTTTAATTATAAAAAAACTGATTTTCAAATATTTAAAGAAATGTATGTTTCAAAAGTTGTTATAAATGAAAACTACAGTTTTTCAAATTTATTTACAATGAATGAGTCATTCTCATGAAATGCAATTTATAAGACTTTAATAATAGATGGCATTCTTTTATCTCTCCCAAAAATATTCTACAAAGACTTCTTACACAATAGGCATAAATTTTCATTTCGATTAGAAGAAGGAATACATCCACCAAGTGAGACATCATTGACTCCAATAAATGAGTACTAGTCATGTTCAATTCATTAGTATGATTTCTTTGAAATTCATTTGTATATATGATTCAGTTTATGTGATTATATGCTTTGTTATGTTGAAGTGTTGCAGTGAAAGGAAGAAGAAGTTGATTTGGGAATCAGGGGAGTCAAGAACGCACCTCAGATGCTCCTTGCCATGTGGTGTTTGTTCAATGTGGTGGTGAGGGGGGTTGAAACAAAAGTAAGTGCAAACCCTAATATCCACAACACACTTTCACCACCATGCAAGGTGTATTGGTTCGGGTATTGACTTTCCCTCAAATAGATCATATTATATACATTATTAATGGTGATAACTTTTGTGGGTGTTGATGAGCTACGAAGGATTTGTGTTATGTTACATGATTTGTTTTTTTTTTTTGGTTTCTAGGGTTTCTCTTGTTAGGTCATGAAAACCTTTAATGTTGTTGTGTAGTTGATGTTGTTGTCATTGTCATTGTTGTATGTGGTCCTCTTGAAGATTAATGCAAGTGGAAGTTTTTTTTTATCCAGATAGATCCGTGTTTTATTTTTTATTTTTCCATAGAGTAAGACTTAAATCCAGGGTCTATGAGATTTAATGCATGCAAGTGGATATTGACCACACTCAACCCCCACTAATTTGACATTTTTGGCAGCTCCCTCTCTGGCTATTTCTCTGATTAGAAGGGTTTCCTTTTGTTTTTTCTTTTAATTATTTTTTCAAGTTGGTGGGGTCAGTGATTGTACCTTCTTTTGAAAATGTGTGGCTGAACTTTGGTTTTGTGGGTTTGTTTTGTTTGGCTTTTCTTGATCAAAACCTGGCTGTTTCAAAGCAACTGATTTTTAGTGGGGTTTTGTCAATTGCTTTTTTTGTTGATTGGAATATTCAAGTCTCTGTCAATTGAGGTGGCTGGCTTAGGACCACTATTTTTTCCACTCATTCTGTTAACATGGTCTCTAGCAGTAGCAATCATGATGTAACTAATATTTTGCTTTCAGTTGTTCACATCATTGTCTGGTTGATTGTTGCTGTTAAATCAAATATATCCATATCGTATCCTTTAAAATTTTCCCTTGAAAATTTTCATTGACTAATTATCTCAGGACGTTTTGAAGGTGATTTTACTTTTGAACGAATTGAAATTACGAAAATGTTTCTAAAATACCCATAAATAATTGAAATTTTTAATTTGTTTTTTTAATTAGAAATATCATTTAAAAATAGTTTTCCTGAAACATTAATAAAAGTATGATTCTTGAAATCAATTATTTAAAAGCAGAAAAATGTATTATTCTGCTAAATTAATTTATGTATATAACCATTTTCCCAAACGTTATCTTAAAAAGAAAAACTGATTCAAAGTTTACTCTTTTTTTTGTCATTGATAGATAGTACACTCCTATCAAGATCAGATAATTTGGGTCTCATGGAAAACATCATAGTGAGGTCCTAATAATATAAAAGGCTACTTCAACTAATTAAAATAAAATACAGAACTCTTCTCCTTGTTTAAAATAAGATTCAGACGTGTAACTTCATATAAAAATTATACGATCTAAGTTTCTTTAAAAAAACTAATTAGAATAAAATAATATAAACTATTCAACTTTTTTTTTTTATTTGGGTTGTAAACAAATTAGCTTATTCTTCTTTAGTGAGACCCTAATATTATAAAAATATTTCAACCAACGAGAATAAAACACAATACAAAAAGAATCTTAGAGACAATTCTCACATGTTTTGTTTTTTTAACATGTATATATCACAGTGAAGCATCTATTTTTATAAAAATAAAATAAAATATAGACTGATAAAGTGTGCATGCTCTGTTATATACAAAAAAAAAAAAAGCATCATTTTAAATAAGTCAAAATATGACATGTTATACTGTCAATTTTTTCATGGGGTTTTGAGAAGATGAGTTGTTATGCTTTTAATGACGGGTTATTTTTTATCATATTTTTTGTATTGAATCTCTGTACTAAAAAAATCATTGTGATACAAACATGGACTGAATTTTAATAGAATTGGCTATCAAAGCAATTAAGTGTCTAGTAGCACCTATCACTTTCACTGTTTCATTATTGAATAACAGTGAAAGTGAAACATTAAGATTCTGAATTGAATAACAAGTATAAATAGTTTAAGATTTTGAATTGAATAATAGGTGGATCCCATTAAGATTTTGAATTGAACATCAGTCTGATCCCCATTTGACTTAATTACCTACAATATCCAGCAAATCACCAAAAAAATGGATCTCAATTGAAGTTAATTTTTCCCTTTATTTTCTTTGGTTTGGATATTTACTTGTGTATTCCAAAGAAAACAATAGAGGGTACAACAAGTAAAATAATCCGAAGAATAATACTTTTTTGCTCGCTTGGAGCCAATCCCAACCTTTGCTACACAAATGAGAACATTGTTATTCTTTTTTTTTTCAGCTCCAATTCCAATCTCATATATTATATACCTCATTGGAAATTTTTATGTTTATTTATCATGAATCTATACAATTTGTTAACACATATATTTTATTTTTTATAAAAACATATACATTAAATGAGGCATATTAATTTTAACGATTTAAAACTATTAAAATTGAGACTGAAAAAGGATGCGAGTAAAAAATTTTGAAAATATGGGTGAGACTTTAGTTCAACTTGGCAGACAAAATAGGCCCAAGTTTTGACCCATGGAGGTCATTGGTTGGATTGATGGGGTTTAGATAGAATTTGTCTAACTAGATTTTGATTCAGAATCGTGAATGGATCTGGGGGTTATAGGATGATTTGGTCAAGATGTTCATAATTGCCAACTAGTGAACCTGCCTTTAGCCCTTTTCACAGGTATACTCTTTTAACATTCTACATCAAAAAGTAGTCCATTGGATTTTTAGTTGATCAGATTTGTAACCTGGTCTCTGTAGAAATATGTATGTGAGCCCATAGAATAAACATTATTAAAAACAAAAAACTAAATGATACAAAAACATCACATGGTGACCCTATGTTCAGACATATATAAGGCTGTTACATTGGATCTAAAGCTTTCACAACTGGTGAATATACATATATTCCAACCAACCCACAATTTCGAAGTTCACAGCAGCTTTCTTTTTTTTTAACTCCCTGGACACTCTCCTGGAAAGACTTGTATCTTTGTTTCTAATTAATGCGATAAGCTTGTGAGCTATGTGCCATCTGTTAAGTATGAAAAATACGAGTGCGGATAACGCGACTAATCAGTTCTCGAGAAACAAATTCATATAAATAAATAAAAACTTATATATCTCCCTACCACCTCTAAAGATCTTGGAAAGACTCAAATGGCTTCCTTTGAAGATGATTCTGTGATCTATACGCTGCGTACAAGAACGTCAGTTGCAGTAGATCTCTTGAAGTTTGATCACATACTCCCACCTCGCTCTGATGAATTTACAAAATTCTGATCTTCACCTAAAAAGGTGTAATCGGTGTATTTAGGATGTCTCTCTCTTCTTGGGAGCACATCAGAAAAAGAAAAATCATGGAATGGCGGACCTGTAATATGCAAGAAAAAAATAGAAATTCAATCCATCAGATTATGAAGATTACATTTTTCCAAATACAAAATGAGTGTTTATTATTGCAACAGATGTGTTAAGAATCAAAAACAAAATAAGTCAACGATAATATAGTGACTAAATCACATTGTTGATTATAGTAACATATAAAAAACTATGGAACTTAGAAACTAGATATTAGTTATATATTGATTTATCTATCCATCCATGTCTTCTATTAATCTATGTAAAAATTATCGATTACCTTCTTGTTCATTTAAAATGTAAAATGGAACATGAGAAACTATCTTTGAGCTTCCTTCAGTCCAGTTGACCATTCCAGGACCAAGGTCCTGACTCCCTGAAGGTCCAAGAACAGAAAAACAAATCGCTGGGTCATTCATTAATCCCAGATAATCACGAGCACGCTTTTGGACCCTCATGTCAGATATCCGAGAGAGAGCTACCTGATGAAAATCAAAATATTAATAATAAATAATAATAACAACAACAACTACACCTGAAGTAAAATTTATGAAATGACTAATGATCATCCTCTCAGGAAAATGATATCACACGCAAACCTTAGCTAATGACACACGAGCCCTAGGCTGTAACTCACGGTGGTACGTAGCAAGCTTCGCTATTGCTGTCACAACAAAGCATAAAAGCCTGTCCTGTGAGGACTTTCTAAATGATGGGTCATCTGAATCAAGAGACTCCTGGCTTACACCCAAACGGCTTCACAAAAAAGAGAGAGAGAGGTGTTAAAGAAGGAATCTTTTACCAGACTAACTAAATAAAGTTACTGAGTTGCTTTGGGACAAACCTGGATGATAGATTCTCATAAAAGAGTAATTCCAAGCTCTCAAAAAGTTCCCTTGCTGCCTCCTTGTTGGATACACCTCCACCTCCATGCTCTCCAATAGCCCAACATAACTGCAATGCCAGCTCAGTCTGAAAGGGAAAAGGAAGAAAGAAAATGAACATTAAATATCCCACAATTAAACTCCAGGTCAAGTTAGCTTTGGAGATCTGAGCTTATCAGATGATCACACATCATCCATTTCATATTTTTGTCTGCATGTTGCCCGGTAGAATTGGAATGTTTTAATTGCATGTTGGTGATAACTCTGTTCTGCTTAATGCACAAAAATTTGGGTGGTTTCCTTGATGGAAATACAAAAAAATAAAAAATAAAGCACCTTTACATATATAAACATTGTATGCAGACAAGATAAGCATCAATGTCTTAAAGTGTCTCATACAAATGGTGCATCGATTAGCAGAACAGAAGACCAAAGTGTTAATGCTTCATATTTCTAATTTCCATTCCACATGAAGGGACGAGACCTATTGTTTCTGTTTCTGATTCATTATATAAACTAAAAGAGATCTTTTGAACCCCAAATTCACCTAAACTCGGTGTTATTAAATTTCCAAGAATTAAAAAAAAAAGATCCATCCGAATATGAGTATCTCTCTTTCTATAGCTTTCCCATCTTCTTTTGAACTATATGACCCTTTGAACCATAAGAACATGAGTAAAATGAGATGTGATTGCATACCTAGAACAAATTGCTACACATTTATCTCCTAGGACATATACACATTGAAGGAGGCTTCTCTTCGTCAAACAGGTGAGAAAGCTGATGCATCAAATACCTAGGAGCCACAGAATTGTCATTACCTTTGCAGTACTATCATAAGCTTCCCCAAGTCTGTCGATGATGGGTTTCTGCAAATACATTAAAAGTGCATTGCATAAGTTTACAGTGTCCATAATGAGAAATAAGAAAACATGTATTCAAATATAAAAGCTCGAGAGAGCACTTGTTGATTGTAACATAATGGACAGCGGGAGTTTGTACCTCGTACTACAGTTTATCATAATCTTCTACTGATAACTCAAATTGCACATATATCAAACTAATTTGAGACTTTAATGTCATATAAGCATTTGTGAATACAAGCTATTTCAAACAATGCATCGAATGGTCTTCACTGATAATACCATGTTAGAATTTCTACATTCTTTATGCATGTGATTCTCATTCTAAAATTAACTAGAAACAAACAATATGGATAGGATAGGGAAAAATGAATGCCCTCTGACTTCATAAAGGTTCATAAGAAATACAATACAAAAAGAAAAATTATGTAAAAAATTCCCATAATAACAATTAATCTTTATTGAAGATTCAAATTGGAACTAAACCTGCAGGACCCCAGGAAATTGTGTTAAAAACATTGCTCTAAAAAAATTCCTTTGCTAATATCCTCGGAAAAGGAACACTGTTGAACCCAATCCCTAAATTTGAATACCTAACAGAAATATATATAGAATAGCCAACTGCATCCCATTAATATTCCATGAAATAAAAAAATAAAAATAATATAAAAAAACGTGTCAAACTTAGAAGCTGAATATTACAAAATATTTCAAACAGTGCATAGTCTTCACTAGACATTAATTATACCATGTTACATTATCTAACTTGTTTGATGCATGTGATTCTCATCCTAAAACTAACCAAACACAGGTTATGGATAGGATGGGGAAAATGAATGCCCTTTCATCTTATAGCAGTCCCTAAGGGAAAAAAAATTACAAAAAGAAAAATTATATAAAAGTCCCATAAATAATGACTGATCTTTATCGAAGAATCAATTGTGCCTAAACCTGTGAGACCCAAGGAAAAGTATAGGTTAACTTTAACCGTTAAAGCATTCCTGCAGAAATACTTCTTTTCTTATATTTCCTGGAAAAGAAACTGTAAAACCTAACTCATAATTTTGAATACCAAACAGAAAAAAACATACCATTAAATAAACAACTTGTGTCAAACTTACAAGCTGAATATCACAATATAAATACCTTTAATAGAGCAATAAAGTCAGGAGATCTGTGGAATGCAGCAAGTATAAATTCCAAAAGTCTCTTTCGAACCTATATAGACATATAGACCTTGGGCATTAGTAGAAAATGATAAATGTTTTTTTAAAATGATAAATGTTATAGAAAAACAATCAGCTCTTATAGATTTCTAATCAGCAAGGCATACAGAATCAGTGAATTTAATGGAAAAATGCCCAGAGAAGATTTTATAAAGTGCTACATTTGCATGAATGATATCTGAATGGACAACATTTTAATAATGAAATAAATTGGGCATGGCTTCTGATCCAACATGCTACTTAGAGATTGGAAAAGCATGCATGGATAGACTGATGCAAGTTTAAGGTTTTTTAAATATGTATTGCCCTACCAATGGAAAAGCCAATTTATACAGCTTCCTAAAACATGTAGAGTGAAGGAGCAGAGGTTAAAAATCAAAAGAGA
The DNA here is from genome assembly GCA_030737845.1 of Acorus calamus. Lineage (NCBI taxonomy): Eukaryota > Viridiplantae > Streptophyta > Magnoliopsida > Acorales > Acoraceae > Acorus > Acorus calamus. The sequence goes on along the minus strand of CM060858.1, from coordinate 11,674,060 downwards.
ACTAACAAAAGTACAGATATGTTGACATAATCAAATTTGCACATTTACACCTCCACATTTGAAGTACATTATGTGCATTACAGAGAACATTTTTAGCATCCCATAAATCAGTGATTCCCTCTAAGTCTCCAACAAGTTTCAGAACTTAATACTATGACATAATAAGAATGCGTACAAGTGATAATTTAGGAACCAATATAAAGATCTATGATAGAAAGCTTTGATGTTGGTTGTGGAGCGTGTGTGTCATTGTTTTAGTTGTGTTTTTCTTTGGTTTTTTTTTTCTCTGTGCATTCTTGTGTGATGCATCTGGTTTTTCTTTTCTTTCTTTCTTTATTTCTTTTTTAGGGTCGAAGGGAGGGAATTCATGAAGAAGTCAACATGAAAAGCTTTTATTATCCATCCTCGTCATCTCCGGAGTTCCATTGTAATCTTCTGTCTGGCATCTTTTTAGCCCGTTTAAGATAGATGAGTTTTGCACTCTATGTTTCCTCAAATAAAAATAAAATTATCATACCAATCACCCATAAAAATAAATAAGAGATTACTCACAGAAGTCATCATGCTCAAAGTAGAATCAAAACCCACCTCAAAAGAAAACTTTCTGTCAGGAAATATCGTAGCATTTCTTGACATCAGTAGTGAAATTAACGCACAAATCAATGCTGCAACAATTGATGGAGAAAGTTGTCAAGCTACAGATAAGGATGCACATAGGTAGAGAAAGAGCATTACAAGAAAGATACAAAACCTCACAAAGGAAAAACATACAATTGTTGACATCCCGCAGAGCTACATCAAAATAGATGTCAAGAAAACGTGGGGTCATATCAAGTGCTTGTTTTAGCCTGTCAGATGGAGGTGTGCTTGTTGCAGCTTGTAGTGCAGTGGTAATCCCAGGAGATGTCCAGTGTCGTTCCTGTTGTTCACAAGTAAACATATCAAACATCTCTTCAACAAAACAAATCCGGATTGACCTTGCATCTCTTGGTGCACCAACTAGAAATCAATAGAACATTAATATCTTTTAAAAATTTACAATATACACAACATAGAAATAACAAACCATGAAATGGATTACCATTTTAAAAATCAAGCAATTTCCATTTTAAAATCAACCAATTTCCTCAAGCTATACTGCTATAGTTATATACCATATTTTCAATAGTCTATTCAGATGCAAAAACAAGTATTGTTGACAAGGATTAAAATTTGCATTCATGAGCAACCACGTAATTCCAAGCCTACAGAACACTCACTAAGAATCAAGGTGAGAATTCCTACACTATTTCAAAACAGAATAAAATAAAATAAAATGATGACTACTAGAAATGCCACTAGTCAAACAGGGATCGGGGATCACTTACTAAGTTTATCATTCTATTAGGAGGTGAGCATGTATATTACATTATAAGCATTACCATGTTGCATATTTCTAGGTAAGTACAGGCTGCTGACTAACAGTTCCATAAGTTTTTTTTTTCAACCAACCAACCAACATTAAGCTATTATTTTGTTGTTAAAATAAATATACAGAGAAAAAATTTCTTCTTTCATATATACAGAAAAGTGTGGAGGGTAATAGCCTGGATATTTCTAGACTGTCCTCTGGTTTTATTCAAAAAATATGGTGGTCAGCTCACATATTTCTTTTTTAAAAAAAAAAAGTTGGAGGGTAAGAACCCTGTCTGTTTATAAGTATGAAGTTTGACGGATTAGATGATCATCACCAACTTCTCAAAAATCAAATATTGAATCATCAGATGATCAATGGGATTAGAACCACAACTTCCTACACTGGGAAGTGATATCTGTATGTAAAGCACCCTAGCAAATAAAGTTGAAGTTGGGAGCATGTATTAAAGTCCTATTGATACATCAGACAGAATCTTAATCAGGAAAGCTACACTACATCTAGAATTAATGTCCAATTGATACATCAGACAGAATCTGGGGGAAGACCTGAACTACGTATAGCAAAGACCTTATAATTATAGTGAAAGCAATCATGACTCTCGTGAAACAAAAAAACAGATGACCATATTATAAATGTGATATTGCAGCATATCCATCAGATAAAAACAATGAGTAACAGCATGCATGAGGCTGATTTGCAGGTGTAACAAAAAAAAGCAAAAAAAAAAATTCCATGGCTTACAATATTATTTCTACCCTTGCTACTTTAAAATGCCAAATGTAAGAGGAACATACAGCTATTCCATCATTTTCATCTTTAAGAAGGTCAAGAAACAGTTGATCAATAACATCTATAGCACTACTGTCATCAGAACCAGAGTCCTCCGCTCTGTCTTCTATGGTTGAACCAGTGTAAGCTTCATCCATCAGTGCAAGCAGCATCTGCAGCAGGAAAAAAAGTAATAAAAAGGTGATAAAAAAAAATATGGTTTCTCCATTACGCTTAAAAGTTACAAAATTAACCTCCGGGGCCGTACTCTTCTGAATGGAATCAATGCTACTCCCAACAAGAGTTCCTGAGCTTCGCTCAACCTTTTCCAGTGCCACCACGACAACTGCTTAAGGAGAGGAACAAAATTCACTACAATTAAACAACATGTAAAGGCAAGGCAGTTACCATAAACCATAAGCACAAAGCTTCTGGTCAATATGAAAAACAATGACAGAAATGAATAATACACACAATGTTAAACCTATAAACATATATCAAATCTTTCTGTCTGAACATTAAATTACAGGAGTAATATCTTTGATAACATAAAAAGGCAGAACAGATGACAGTTGAAGCTGTAAAAAAGAGTAGTGAAAATCTAAAAATATAAAGGATAGTAAACATACAACAGTAATGAACTTGGCCAGTAAATAGTGGCATTGTAGGATCTAGAAAGCTGATCTTTAATAAATTAGGTAACAGGCATCTTAAATTTTTTTTTTTTTTCAAGATGTTGCTGCTGATTAATTTATCTAGACATTCAACTATTCCTGGGTCAGAATAAACTACTGACTTTATATTATTAATTTTAATTTTCTGTTCAATTAATTGCATGCCTCAGTGTAGCTGACAGTGTGAGTGTGGCTATCATGCAAAATTTGGGCTTCCTGGCACTAAAAAAGTCTAGTTGTCACGTAAACCAAGGACATACAGGATCTTTTGCCGGTACATTTAATTATGCTAAGGGCATCATAAAGGTAACTCACTTGGCAAATCCACCAGTGCTGGGAAAAGTGGAAGAAATGATCCAGGTGACATCATTCCAGGAAGAATCTTGAGAAATGATTTCTCTAGTCTGCAAGGTGAATTTAAATAATGGTAGTTATATTTTGTAATATCTTTACACCATAAACCCAATACAGGACGTTGAATGCTTAAATCATCATCAAATGAATCAATACTCAAAAGTGTGAACAAAAAAAAACAATAAATATAGTCATAGTCAAGCTCCATTAAATGAATCGAATTATAGAACCAATGGGGTTCCAAAATGAAACAGTTGAATATAAATCATAAAATGATAGCATTGAAATATAAAGTCCTCATGAAAAAAGTTATGTGATTTATAAACATAAATAAATAACCAAATTTTTAATAATTTCGATTGTTTGGTTTATGGTATTGTATTTGATGCTGTATTGATGAAACAAAGCAACGTATGCAAATTATTCTTCTGAGTTAAAAAGCCAATCCATTATTTAACTATTACTGTTTTTTTTTTAAATACAAAAAAGTGGGGGTGTTGAGATTTGAACATGAGACTACCTCATATAACTGAATCATGCCTTCCTTTTTACATGTAAGAGTATCTTAAGTTAGCCAGTTAGCACCCCCTGTTTCGGAAAGGAGGTGAAGGGATCAAACCCCACAGTGTCAAATGTGCACAGTGGACACCTTTGTTCCAAGTTTCATCAAATCATAAACCTGGTTATGTAATTCAATTATGTTTAAAATTTATTGAAAACACAGATTGTTTTAGATGCAAAAAGATCATATTCAATGTGACTATGTTGAAGAACAAAAATGGGAACAGCAAGCAAATTGAGCAATAGAATTCCTGTTTGCATATAAGCTAAAAAGGAGCATATAAGCCAGAGAATTCGAAAAACAAAATCCAATATAGTGAAAATATTTATCACCTAGATGTATTTTCATTAACCATTAAAAGAGACAAGTCTCATGTATCAAGCGTGTCCTTGGAGACCACATTCATAAGATGATGGAAAAAAAACCTCGATGGCATCTTGTAGATTAAAAATCAAAATCTGCATAAGCATATTGTGTGATCATAATAATTCTTAACTTCATGATATTTAGGAACAGATGAAGTTATCAAACAGTAGCTCTTTACAAATGAGTCAGAGAAATTTTTCTTATATTAATGATCCAGTAAGGTTTCTTATCAAACACCAGGAGCTCGTTCCAGATTAGAATCAACAAGGTACAGAATATACCTCACACCATTCCATGCAATTAACTTCAACAGCAATGGAAAGAACTGCAGATGAAAAATGAGAACCCACAGTAAATATGATATAGGGAGGGAGAGGGAAAGATCATATTAACTAAGAGTAATGAACAAAAGTTTAAACCAATGAAAATACTCACTCAAAATCAGATAATAAGTACAATAATTTCTCATTTAAAGATATATGCTAGAAAGCGCACTACTAATTCAAATAAAACTACATCAAGTATAATAATGCATTCCTCATGCTTAACAATGTACAATCAGCAAAAGGATGAGGACCTTGATGGCACATTCTATTTCCAATGAAAGGACAGAAAAAAGAGGCATGGGAGAAACACACATTGCTACCTTTTTATTAGATGAGGACACTTGCCAACGACTGAGCTATAATCAGAACCCAAAAAAAATTACTACAGGAAATAATTACAATTTGGTACTGGAAATATTACACAAACTACACAGCGATACAACTTCGATTTTATTGATGATTAATCTTTTAATAGATATGTTGAAACACCCAGTGTGATATTGTTAAATGAAAGTGACTCCTCTAAAGGACCAGTGACACACAAGGATGAAGGGGAAGTTTTATCTATACGTAATTAATTAATCCATCGACATATCCCATTTCAGTTCAGATTTATGACTCTTGTTCATTATGAATACCCACAGAAGGGAATGCTGGTTTAAATTCATCGTGTTGTACCTGTGGGAGTAAGGTAGGGAAGGAACTCAGAAGCTTGGTCTTGTTCAAGTTAAGAAAACTGAGTGTTGCCTCGGCAACAACAGGGTCAGCAAATTCTCTGCAATAACCAAAGAAATTAGATGGTGCTATATCGTGCATTTAATGGACCTCAGAAAAAATGAGATGAAAAAAGGGTCCCACTAACTTCTTTTAAAAATAAAAAAAAAACACTGGTTACTAGACTCAAAGTCAAATGTCCTGACAACTTAACCAAGGGACAAAATTTAAGTTACAGAGACTAAAACAGTTGTATTAAAATTAAGTTGTGGAGGCCACTATGAACTAAGAAAAGTTGTATCACAGTTCCATTACAAAACCAGCCAAGGTTTTACACTCATTATCAAGGGCTATTACAGAGGAGCTACATAACAAAGAAGCAAACATTTGTTTCATATACAATATAGTCATTTTGTGTGTGACAAATAGCCCCCAAAATTATTTATATAGCGATGCTGCGATGCAAGATTGAAATGGGCATGGGACATGTCTGACACAGATATGGAGCATCAGAGACAGCTCCAGACCTAAACACATTATCCTTGTTACACGAACAAGTTTGAATTCAACCAAGTTTGAATTCATAAGTTCATGGGAAGCACTCCAACCACCTGGAATGGTTGAGTGGGGGAGGGGGTGAATGTCAGAGATTCAAATGAAGAAGGAATATATTTTCTTCTGATGGCTTCCTAAACCAAGTTGAACAAGTTGCACCATGTTCTGAACTCAAGTCCTCTTTTGCTAAAATAATATTAAAAAAATGGCTCAACATAACTATAGAAGAAAGAAGCCATGTGATGGAGCATTCACACTACAGAGCCATGCAACAAAGCCAAGGGACGGACCTCATAAGATTTTAGCGTTTAACATAATGTCTCAGTATTTCTATGCCCTGTCTACCTGATTTTTTTAACACAAATCTCTTGTGATCAAATCTCAGGTTTTTACCTTTCTTTTTTATTTCTACCTCTTTCTCCTTTCTATGCCCTGTGTTGGGCCTTCAGGCCTTTGTAACTGTTGATCAAGTTATGAAAGGACTACCATTTAAAAAAAAAAAAAAAACATAATGTCTCAGTATTGAAACCCAAACTTAGACCACTGCCTTAGTTATCCTTCGGATAGCTATTTATGTCATAAAATGCAGCCCAAGGAGAGCAATGTTAAAGTGCTCGGCTAACATTTAAAAGTCATGGATTTGAATCCTGAGAGAGGCCATTTTGTGCAAAAAAATGTTAAAAATTAATGGTCCTGTTATATGCATGACCACCCGAAGTGGCAACCTTTTAAAATGCATCCCCTGTTGATATTAATTTATTAAACTTCAAGTCTGAACCAGAAAATGGGAAATCTACCTCATTTGACTAAGTAAAAATCACATGATTGGCAGCGGTATATCATAACAGAGAACCAAAAATAAAGGTCTATACGAGCAATCCCAATCCTAATGTGCGGTATCAGATGAACCACGTTTCAAGGGCAATTAGATATTTTAGTATACATGGCATGTAAACCTTGCAGTCAAACTCTTACACCATATTTTAACTTCGAGTTGCATGCATGCATAAAACACTAACAACCATTTCCTTCCAGACAAAAAAGTCCAAAATCAACTTGAATTTCACCCAAAACCCCAATTACAACCTTATCAGACAATTGCATTTTATGCATCTATGGCAAACCCTCCCCCCCCAAAAAAAAAAAATCTAGTGAAGAAGAACAGTGGATTTACATGAAAACTCACCGGCTCAAACACGATCGAAAAAACATCCTCAGACTCGGATCCGCGTCATGCAGAACCATCTCTCCAAAATCAATGAAAAACTGTAGGATAGCCTGTATTTCACTCAAGCAGGGGGAATTTCAATGTGAAACATCAATGCTGAACTAGTAAACACTCAATCAAACAATTTCAAGGACAAATTCTCACCAGTAAGAGAAGACCAATCGGAGTCCGAGATTGAGCAAGAGAAGCGACCGACCGTTGAAAAAGCTTGTTCAACTGCGGGTAAACCCTAGCGATCAGCTCCTCCGACTTCCCTCCTTGCATAGATCGTACAGTCTCTTCACCTGAGAAAGCAAAAACCGATGAAAAACGAAACAGAGAGAGAAATCTAGAGAGAGACAGAGAGGGGGGGACGTACGGAGTGAAGGATGGAGGGATCGGACGCGATGTCGGAGGTGGAGGAGGATGAGTCCCTGGAGTTGGATGAGATCGACCGGAGGTGGAGCTCCCAGTCTGCATCGCCGCCTTCGCTTGGTTTCGCCATTTTTGGTCCTTTCGAGCTTTTGAGATGCACAGAGAGAGAGGAGGAGGAGAGGGAGATGACGGAGGTGGAGATCAGGCGCTCCGCGGTGAGAATTACAGTTAAAGTGACCTCCTCGTGCGGAAGGGATTCGGGCCCGCTCGGGCTGAGGTTGCGGGCTGATTCGGGCCCGTTCAGGCTGAGATACCGTACCCGGGTCCGACTAACGGTGGAGATCCCATGTTCATGGGGTGGGTCTAATTGCAACCCTATTTTTACTTCGCACACCCGTCTTTCTACATCCCACCCAAATAAGCTTGTACTTTAAGGGTGCCTCTATTTGCACCCCTCAGATTGGGGTGCACACCCCTATTTTTACACACCCATAAAAAATCACTAACATTTTTTAAATACCCCCATATATAAATGGGCATTCGATTTTCATTGCACACCAACCATTTCAAATGCAACCCCTCTTGAAAATCCTAAACCTCTACCACCCCTCTCGCCTCTCTTGCCGTGGACACCCCTCACTGTCCGCTCTCTTGCTCGTCGTCATCAGCCTCCGCGTGGACGATCCAGCCTGGCAGTCCGTGCTCTCCCCCTTCGTCATCATATCTTTTACACATCTTTTAATCTTTCTTGTTTTTCCATTGGATATTGATAAGTATGGATTGATTTATGGATTGATCTCATATAAAAAAATTTGTGAGTTGTGTATGGATGATATGTATGGCTTGATTTGTGAGTTGTGTGTTTAACATTTTATGGTTCCAGCTGCTAGTAATGACACTGCAAGTGTCGAGATATATCAAATTTGTTGACACTATAAGTGTCGACGGTCCAAAAAATTAAATGAATATTTAAAGAACCTCTCTTCATCGTATTGTCATGTGCTCTCCCTCTCCGTCTCATCTCTTTTTCATGGATTGATCCCATGTATTCATTGATGGGGTCACATATTCTATTTTCGTTTGAACTTGTATAATATTGTGAGTTTTGTGTTAAATGTTCTTTTTTTTTAGGTTTTTATTATTGTGTAGAGTTTAATTTATGTTTAGTATTCAGATTTAGGATTAGATTTATATGAGAATGATTGATTAAAATTGAAGAATGGACTCCTACTGCTAGTAATGACACTTTCCATGTCGCGATATATCACATTCGTCGACACTTATGTTGTCGATCGTCTCTCAGAAACTTGAATGAATATTCAGACAACCCCAATGACAGTGAAACTGTCGAGATAATTTCACTTTGTCGACAATTATTATGTCGATATGCCTAGAAAAAAAATGATTGAAGGTACTGGGTGATGCGTCGATACGCCCAGACAAGTATTAGGTTATTATTTTAATTTGAGTCTACATTGAGTTTTTGTTGGGGGGGCTTGTGATGAGAAGAGTGATTGTTGTTTAGGATTTGATTCATGTTTAAAATTTTGTTTAAGACACTATCATCCTTCACCGACATTCGCGTCACCCGTCTCTCTTCATTTATTGCTTAGTGTTGCCATTCCACTCATGTCGGCCGTCTCTTTCTTCACTGACATTCACGCCGTTTATAAGTTGTTTCAATAATGTATGTTTGGGTTAATGCTTGAAAGTGACTTTGTAAAATTTCAATATTCAGCTCTTTGAATATATGTTCGACTGTTTTAATGTTTGAATCATTCAAAAAATGAAGAATAAGATTAATCTGCTAGTATCGACACTGATACTGTCTCCATATAGCTAATTCGTCGACACACATATTAGTCTGCTACGGGTTCAGGTTTCTGAAGCCCGCAACACAAGAATTGTCGGCGTAAACGTCAAATATCGACATTGATAGTGTCATGGTTGATGGAGATGCTACAGGTTCAGGTTTCTGAACCCCGTGACACCCCCGTTGTCGACCCAAACGCCAATGATCGACACTACGGGTGTCGTGAATGATCCGAATATATGGGTGTGCACAGATCCGATTATAAATAGATCTTTTGTATATTATCCGTTTATGAGGGGTGTGCACCCGAATTTGAGGGGTGCAAATAGAGGCACCCGTACTTTAAAAACTCCAAATAAATGGATCTTGCAAAAGATTCATTTATGCAAAAGGAGGGGGTAGAGGAAAAGGGTGGGCTGGGGCAGAGTGCGGGACTGGGCCGGGTCCAAGAAGGCGGAGAGATTGTATTCTGCACGCATACACTGTAAGTATCGACGGTTTTACATTTCGTAAACACCCACTATGTCGATCCTTTCAGAAAAATCATTAACATTTCTTTTGTCTCTTTAAATCTCAAAAAAAAAATTTCATAGCACTGTTTCTAAAAAAGTATAAATTATATCTATATGCGTTATTACCATAAAATTGAAAACAATGAAAAGAGACAAATGCTATGAACTTTGTTTATGGAACCTCATCGACAGACGGTATGTCTCTGATATAAATTTTGATCAGCATCAGTCTATCTAACATGTTTTCAAAACCTACAGGTTTTTCTTTTGTTTCCTTCAACTGATGACAGTGGCGGAGCCAGGATTTAACTCAAGAAGGGGCTTAAAAATAACTAATGAATATTAAAGTCTTTATTACTTATTTACATTATTTATCAGAACCGTATATATTAAAAAAGGGAAATAGAAACTATAAAATAAGAAATGAACAAAAAATGAAAATTAATTTATACTCCCAATAGAACCCTTATCAAGTTTTTACTTTAAAAGAGAACAAAAAAAAAATTAAAACTTAAATCTTGGGTTTTTTTTAAATTTATTGATTTGTTAACACACACCAAATATTATGCAAAAAAATAAATGGAAACTGATATGTCCAGCTCTTTGTGCAGCCTCAATTGCAGTCCACACTGTTTTTCTTTTAATCATACACTATCTCATTGAAGTACACGTTATTATATAAAATGAAGCATATACTGAAATACATTAGTCTATTTTTTTCGTGTTGAAAAATGATTATTTTTTTTCATAATACACTATGATAAAACCTTATACATTATGATAATGCAATATATACTACGCTATTGTATTATATGAAGCTATAAAACGGACTAAATGTATCAGCGTTCAAAATAAATATATGGATGCACATTTTTTATTGCTTGGTAGATACACAATTGATTTGTTGATAATCTTAGTTTTGTTTTTATATGTGATTTGTTACCTTCATACTTAAGATTTAATTTTTCAAAAAAATCAAGCAAGGGCTAGAGCCCTTCTTGTCCCAAGGTAGCTCCGCCCCAGACTGATGATGTATCTGCGATATAAGATTTGGTCGACATCAATATTGTCTACCATGTTTCCAAAAACTATGGGTTTTTCTCCTATTTTCTTACTGACAGTGTGTGTACGATATGATCGACATCAGTATTGTCTAACCTATTTATATGGTTTTATACGGTTAAGCGTGTAAAGAACTGATTATAAATGGATCTTTACATCCATGACCTGTTTATTTTGGTGTGTGTAGCAAAGATACGGGTGCAAATAGACGGGCCCCATGTTCATTTGAGAAAATGTTGCTCAATTTGTTTTAGTGGTGGCCAATGATATACAGTATTTTAGTTATAAAATATAATATATATATTTATATGAATTAAATGCATATAAGTTTACATTTTTGTAATTGAGATATATTAAAATAGTAGAATATGTTATGCATTAGGCGACTTTTGGTGTAAGAGAGCCAATGTTTGTTTCATAGCTTTTTCAAAAAACGACTCTTTACACTTAAAAAACAGCTGTGTGAGAATTTGGAACGCAAATGTGGAATATTTGGATCTGCATGGCTATTTTGAAATTTTATAATACAAAATTAGCTCAAACACATATTCAAACACACATTCAAACGGAACCTTGAAGAGGTTTGATGGAGCCAATGAGGCCATAGAGACCATCTGACCATCAATATTCAATTTAGATGTGAGGAGGGAGAGATGGGCACCTTTCAGCAAGAAAATAATGGAACAGGTGAAACAGGTTGAATTCCAAATGGCAACCATAAAGATCAATGGAATGCTTCAGAACTCCATGGGATCCAAAATAAGACAGACAAACCACATTCAAATGCCAAAGATATATAGGATATACATCATTCCTTTGTTCTGAAACTGAGAAATAAAGATGTTCTGCAATATATCCCAAACTCACATTCCCACTATTTGTACAAACATGACAATCCAGTTTTAACAAAATAAACTACAAAGAACTGACAATAACATAGAACAAAAAGAAAAATACAAGGTTCATTTGATAAGTTTTGAAACTTATAACAGAGGAGGATCTGAATACATCAAAGAAAACAGATCCTGGATTGATTACAAGCTTTCTGTTATGTCCTACAATATATTTTAAGTTGCATCGGATCAATCGATGACGATCACCATTCACTGAATCACCAGCTCGGGAGAAAATGATAGCTCAACTTGAATATACATGGATTCTCCCTGCATAAACACTCAAAGGGGGAAAAAAGGAAGGAAGAAGAACCCTAAAAAAAAGGGATCCAAAGTATTTGAGAGCTTGAATTTCAATGGTGTGTCCCCCAGTATAAAACTCTTTTTATCCCCATGTAGATTTGTGATGTTGTAATAAGCATGTTCACATGAGGGAATTCTGGTGCAAAATTGGAAAGAAAAAAAAAGACGCCACATATCAAGGCAGATGCATTAGCTTTTGCTGATGTGGTACAAAGACATACTTTACATGTTTAAAAATAATGTGGCGCAACAACATGTGGACTCAATTTTTTAATGTGTGATAAGATTAGTATGCATACCATGATCACCTGTGAAACCTAAAAAAAATTGTACAGGCGAGATTGCATCATCATCTAACATTGCTGTCACTTCCTCTTTTCCGTTGTTTAACCTCCCCGTTAACTTCCTGCATATAGAAAAAAGAATGAATAATGAAAAAAAAATAGATTTATCATGAGTTACACATCCACATAAACAAACCACTTGAGATACAGTGTTTAAACAGAAATGGCAAGAGATGTTCTGCAAGAGTGTGTTACCCCCTTCAGTCTGTCCAAGATCTTCTGTAGTCTCAGACCTGCATTTAGCGTGTACAATAGGACCTAATTGAGACCTTTGCATGCCTTCTATGGATCCATCTGGCGCATTCAAATATACAGCCCCTTTATACATCCACTCCTCAGTCTCGTCGCTATAGAAGTCCTCGAAAGACTCCCCACATAATGCACACACATTCTGGTCTTCATCAGCAGGGACAGCCAATTCTTTCTCACCCCTCTTTTCTACAATTGTTTCAGAGGGTAAAAACCCAGGAACAGCATCTGTTCCCATTGCTTCAGCTCCACTGAGCCACTCCTTGGCACTGACAAACCATTTACGGGAAGGCTTTTGCTTTCGATTTTTAGACGTACGGTTTTTGGTCACATGCCAATCCATATGGCTGCTATGCTCCTCTTGGCTGATAAACCGCAGCCCACATGTGGTGCATTGTCTTGGAAGATCAGCATACAGAGCATTTATCGCGGGTTCATGTCGCACCTTAATAAGTTCAGTATTGAACTCTAATCCAACAGAATCCTGTGATGTTAGAAAATTTTCTTCAGCACATTATCGAAGGAAAAGAAAAGCTCATTCACATGACAAATAAAAAGGATATTCAAAACAAATTATAGAGAGCAGATTCAGGTCACATATTCGCATACCTGAGATGGTGGTGGTGCTGTCAATGAGATTAAACCTTGTGCCACAAGAGAACTGATGAGACCAGATAAATTATTTCCACTAGATCCAGTGCTTCCCTGTGTAGGTCCCTTTTGAGAGGAGGCGGGGGTGGCCCTGGCGGTAGTGGAGGCAAGGATCCACTATGAATTTGTAAAGAGGGGCCTCCTTTGGATAATGGATTCGATAACACTGGGTTCATACCCTGTTGTGTATGTATATTAGTGAAAGATGATGTGATGGTACAATATTGTCGTGGGACATGGGAAAAAAAGGTGGCCGAACAAGAGAAGGTTGTTGTTCGCTTGGCTGGTGTGAATCAATGAAACCTCCAGGTTGTTTTTGAGGCATCTGCAGGAACATAGGGTTTCTCCTAGCTGCATCATCTACTTGTGTCGGGGGCAAAATTGATGGCAGATTCAGTCCTTGATTGACTACTGAGTTCCTAGTATCTGTAAAGCCAGACTGATTCTTAAAATATTTCTGCTGCACAAGACCAGGATGTAAAGGTGGTGGGTGAGATTTATGCACAGGAGGCCATAATACAGGTGCAAGAGAAGGTGGTGTGGTTCTTGTACTGATGTAGATGAAAACTCCATTTTTGAGGAGTCAGGACCTGTAGGATTCATTCCAAAATTAATACTTGATAAAAAAAAATCTGAATTTGAACATCAATGGCAAAAAAATTATCAATGAGAGAAGGTGCTTTCTGACCAACAGATGAATCCAATCCTCTTGCTGAAACGGCATCTGAAGAGCACTCCCTCTTGATGTTTCTCTAACATATTGTTGTTCTGACTGAGGGAAACTGTATTGATTATAACGAGGCTTCTTACTCAAGGGTCCATTACTAGACTGCAAGCAACATGCATAAAAGTTACAGATAATCCAAAAAAAAATGAAACTAAACTCATTCAAATAAGGAAAATTATAAGAAAAAATCCTATCAAAATAGAACAAAAGTCATGCCAGGAATCAACAAAGTGTGACTTCTAATCAAAAAAATTTAGCTGCCAACCACAAACATGTATGTAGAGTAGGAAATAATCCAGTGCATTCTAATATTTCCAAAACCATAAAAACTTAATATATAGCCTCACTATTGACAACAAAAATACTAATGAGCACCGGAATATTAGCAAATAAACAAAGGCCAGGCTATATGAACACATTTCATCCTCACATTTCAACCAAATTAGGAGCTTCAGATAGACATGGAAATGGTAAAAAAAATAGGATTTGCGGTGGAGACATTAGATACCAACACTCGGGATCTTTTTTGTTCACAAGATGCATATGATCTGCAAATCTAGATAGAAAACTAAATACACTAAGAAGCCATGTAATTTTTTAGTAACTTATCTACACCAGAAAAAGAAACATGCAAATATTTCTGAAGTACTTAGTAATCAACTGAAAAGAAAATTCTAATAAATCCATTGAACATGCTAAGGTAACAATGGCAAAAGAAAAGATAGAAAGCCATACACCAAGGTCATAACCCCTCTCGTCAACAACAATAGAGGGATGATCAACAGAAGGCAGCTGAGTCTGACGATCCCAATCACTTCTCCTGAAATCTGTTTCCATGGGCAATGCACTAGTTCTCCTTAAATCAGCACTTGCGCTCCCAACAGTGGAATTAAATGACATAAAATCATTATTTTTATTGCGGTCAGCCAAAGTTGGGCTCATATCCTCCCAGACGTACTCTTCTTCTTCAGAGTTCTGCCAGTTTCTTGAAGCTGTTTCACTGTTTAACCCATTTATGCCACGTACATTGATCTCTGGAAGTTTTTCATTCAATGCAATTTTTCCTCTGTAATTTCCATATGCATCAATCAAAGCTCTTGGACGCTGGTTATCATGTCCGTTACTGATGTTGTGCACCCCATGGGCACTATCATTGGGCAAATTTCTTTTCCACCAATCATTTTTCTCCAAGTTCCTGCCGCTGATTCTGTTGGCCCCATATTCAGCATGAGATGGAGAAGCCCTGTCCATAGCGCTACCTGGAGAAATATCCCTCACAAGACCCTCAACAGATGGAGATCTAGACCTTCCCATCTTAAAATTAGGGGATGAAGGCCTTAATTGTTTATTTTTTGAATGAGGCACTAGCTTCTCATTTCCACTTGTCGAAAATCCACGTCCAGGTGCTACTTTTGGTGAGCGCACTCTGGGGATCTCAGAATGATCAGAATCATATTCACCATGCCCAATGGTAGGTTTCCGCCCATAAATTTGTCCACCCGAAGAAACTGACCTTCCATGCTCATCCTGCAGAGAGAGAAAACAAATCATAAATTTTGAAATGCAAATGCAATTCCTCCTACATGCAGGCCATGCATTTAAGTTGTGACATTATGATTGAATAAACAACAGAGTAGCATTGAATTAATCAAAAGCATTATGATGTCAGTACACATTCCTAGATCATAAACATTAGTAAGCAGTGAGCTATTGGAGCCATACAATAAAAAAAATGGGCAATAGCAGAAACAGAATCCTATACATGTTTCCTTTTTTTTCTTTTTGCAGCTTAAATGGCAAATAGAATGTTGACTATATTCAAAAATTCAAACCAATGTTCAACCAACGCAAAGATTAGAGGAGGCTGAAACTTTTTTATGATTTCATTACAGATATGTAATTTGCAAAGGAAATGCTTGATGTCGCACACATAAAATTGAAGAAACTCCAGGCCATCCTGCAGAGCCTGCTCGAAGGTCTCGAAAATCCAAATGCACCCATGCAATAGAATGGAGAAGCACATATCAAGATGCAACCCTTAATCCAGCCGCCCAATTTCTCCAATAGAAGTTTAGTTATTTCAGCAGAAAAAATTCCTGCTCCACACAAGCATAAGCTTTCTCAGAATCAACTATACACCTCATTTTTTATTTTACTTAAGAAAAAATGTAAGCATTTGCCAGGGGTCAAAAGAACACCCAAGATCTATCTGTTCTTATATGAGGAAACCTGGAAGGGGTCAACAACATTCATCTATCATGATCATTGACCTGGATGCCAGAGCTTCTGCAGGAATCTCGTAAATTCCATTCAATAAGCTGATGAGCATAGTTCAAAACCATGTGCGGTGGGGTCCGCACATGGCATATGCGGCCACATGTACCGAACATGCAATCGCACATAAGGTAAGGTAACCGTTCGAACCCCCGTTCGAACTGAATTCGAACGTCTTCGAATTGCGTTCGAACGGCTTTTGAACGGTATGTTGCCGTTCGAATTACCGTTCGAACGACAATCCGAACTCAGAAGTAGGTTTTACCGTTTGAACTGAATTCGAACGTGCGTCGCATATTGGGGGAATGTGCGCCCGGGGGCGCACATCAACATGTGCTGCCGCACATACCGGTACGTGCGGCCGCACTTCAAACTATGCTGATGAGTCTAAAGTACTTCCTCAGAAACAATTTTCTTGGGAGCTACTTAATATTTGGAAGCAAACTACAAATTTTATAAGCAAATATGATATTCACGAAGGGAAATGACCACAAAATCCATGGACATTTGTGTGCATCAGCATGTAATAAGAAAGATACATTATGTCCTGCCTACAATAACTACTATACCATTCATTAAGTGAAGAAGTGGCCACAAAAACTAATGACAGAGAATGAGGGATGCAACAAAGTGCATATGCATGAATGTGGCCTGTGCGTGTGGATCACATAATGCACATGCAGGAGGAAGCTTGAGTGGATACTTACACTTGCAGCATCTGAATGTTCAAACTGGCGTCGTGCCTCCAAGTATTTTGGATTAACGTGAATGCCATGAGATGGATGAGGAGACAAAGATTCAGAAGACTTCAAATCTGTCAAGTTAGCTGATTGATGACTCATGGAAGAAGAAAACTGTAATTCAGCCTCAATTTTGCGACGTACAGGCGAAGGGAACACTGTTGACCAGGTACCAAAGAGGTGCCTCATGGCAGGATACAGACTTGGATGCACTTGCTTATATGCCTCACAGAACACCTGGGATAAAATGACATAAGAAATTCAGCGATATAGCAGTTTAACCATAGGCTATTCTGAAAGAAACTCAGAATTTGACATAGTTATCCATTGCAGGTTCCAATCTCAATGAGTTCTGCAAGTCATAATATATAAAGCATAAAATTGGAAAAAAAAATCCAGTCAGGTGCTCATGTTAAATCTTTCTCACCTCAGGAATGGCGAGTTGCAAAATGCCTGAGATAGTCACGTCCGATGTTCTTCACTATACTGTCCAAAAGATATAAAGAGGGAAGTTTTTGCTCAGCTGGGACCTGTAAAACAAAGAAACAAAGGGTGATGACCATACAGGCATGCCAATTCATATAGATAATACCAGAGCCTGTAGGATAACAATTTCAAAGCAATTTATGAAGAGACCAGATACAAGTAAACAATGAGTAGCCATTGTCAGTGGCCCGAGTCTGACAAGGGACAAAATAAGTAGTGAACTTTCAGCAGGTTTTCTGGGAAAAGAACGTAGGTCTGCTCGTGGGGGTCGTGGGGTCAGGCTGGTGTAGGGTGTTGTGCAGGTGCCCTCCCTCCAGTCCATGTTGCACCACGGCATGTGGTGAAAAGATTGAATCTCCCACCTTTCATTAAAGAAAACTATAGAAATATTTTCCTGATTTTGTCTTGAGGATCATCCTATGCCTTTCTTTGAGAAATCTGACCCTATATCAGACACACATCCATTGGAATACCCTCACTTCATCCATATCCGACAGATTTACTTGTTCTCTGACTGCCTAATACTCCAACCCATACAACATAACAGCCAAATTGCAAAGAAGGCACAAAACAATCATTTGAGTCGTGACAGCCATATGATCTTAGAGGAAAGGAAATTTTTGGAAGTCACAAATGGTACACAGAACAAAATCCCAAACAGGGGACATGTTTTGAAGAGGAAGATTTTTTTATCAACTAATGGTAGGGGCACCCCTCCTATAATTCTATTATCAGATGAGAGCTCCAAAAAGCAAGAGAGGAAGAAGATCGAACTTCAACATTCCACCAATGTCTCCTTCCTCCCAACTTCCAAATTCCTTGATTCACCACAGTAACATCCATACTTTATAGTCCACCTTAAAGAATCTTAAACGGCGGCAACATCATCTTCTTAAAATTACAGTACATTCAAAGTTTCAAAAATTAAGTAGCATAGTTCAATCCCACCATAAAGCCTCCAATGAGTCCCACACTTCTCCCCACATGAATCATTACAAGCAAGTCACATTCATTTCTCCAAATATGCGGAAATTGAAAATTCGATTGTGTTGCTTGTTATTCACACTGTTATGGAATCAGAGAAGGCTCTCCTCCACTTCAAAAACAACATAACGATCAAAAGTGTTCCAATTTCATCATTCCTTAAGCCCAAATTAGCTACCTTTTGCGCATTTTCATGTCAGGTTATGAGACAACCATTCAATTAGCGGAAACCAAGCACACTAAACCCATAAAAACGAATCTTTCCTTCGAATTCCAACTCCAACAACAACAACACCGCGAAAACAAAAAAACAAAAAACAAAAACAAAAACTGAAAAACCCTAGATTCCCAGGACCTCAAGAACGCGGTCGCAGATGGCGCGTGCGATCCCGGCGGCGAACTCCCTCTGCTCCCCGGCGATGATCGTGAGATCCGTTATGATCGGCTTCGAATTCAACGTCAGCTCCCCCAACAGCTCCTCATACATCCTCACGATCTCCTCCTCCTCTGCGCCTCCCCCGCCGCCGCCCACTACGTCCTCCTCCTCATCCTCCTCCCGCTCCCTCATCATCGCCCGGAACCGGTCGATGATCGACAGAGGCGGCTTCAACCCCGCCTCCGTCACAGCCGCCGAATTCCTCCCCCCGCCGCCGCCTCCGCTTCCGCTGCTGCTCTGGCGGTCAGCGATGAACCCTAGGCTTCTAGGGTTTTCTCTGAATTCCATCGAAGTTTTCAAAACCCTTCGATTCTTCTATGTAGAGAGAGAGAGAGAGAGAGAGAGCGAGCTTTCGAGTGTGAGAGAGAGAGAGAGAGGAGGACATTAGATTCTGCTGTTACCGCTGTCACTAATTTTTCCTTACAATGCTCCGCGGATGACCTCGTGTTTCGATCTGGACCGTTGGATTGACTGAGAATTCTAGGGTCAGCCGCGAGTGAGGTTAAGGTTAAACTGTCTTGACTGGTGGAGGAAAATCTTTCATTGCTTTGGATTGATTGCATGCTTTTGGGGGTTTTAATATTGATCATTAAAAATAAATTTTTTGTACAGATTTTTGTTCTCTTTTTATGATTTATTTTGTTTAACATAACACTATCATTGATAATGCATGAAAGAATGTTTTTTGAGGTCGAATAATATATTTGGTTTGGAAGGAAAAAGGGATAGATTATGACATTCATTAAAAACCAATATCAAAAGAGATGAATATTAAAAAAAAAGTTATTTATAAACACATACCAAGATATAAATATGGGTTCTTTGATGCAGCCGCTTATGAGATTTTAGGGGCTTCTTTTGCTTTTCAAAAAGTTGAATGATTTTGGCTTAATCCTATTTATAGACCTTAAGACCAGAATTGGCTCATTTGAAGATCACATAAATGAATCCAACGGTTAGGATGCTCTCAAAATGGTAATCCTACTATATTGTTTTTCTCTGATACATCCATGCTTTTCCCTTTCTAATCTCAACAAATCCTAAAAATATTATTATCTAATTTATATGTTTACATATGGGGAAAACCCCACTTTATAATTATTTAAATAAAATAATTACAAGAAACATTAAAGTGTGCATTCAATAACAATTTTCATTAAAAAAAATGTCAGACACGGTCCAATTTACAACATTGCCGCAATGTTTTGATTCTTTTTTTAAAATAGTATCAGTTGTATACCCCATTTTTAAAATATTTAAAAAATTTAGATGACAAGGTATATAATATGGGACTACATGCTAGGTTAAGGAGAATTGTTCTGATTTTTCTTAAATTTTATACTCGCTGCTAAAGTATATACTATTATAAAAAATAAAATATATATCTAAATAAATCAATACATATTTATTTAAAAAAAAACAAAAGTTAATTTTTCATATAAAGTATTAGTAGAATATATATTACACTAAAACAATAGACGACGACCTACAAAACCGATCGAGGATCCGTTTGGCATTGCGTCATGGGACTCGATGTCCGCGCGGGGGGGGGGGGTTGAGCGATGACTTGGTGAAGTAGAGTTTTGAAGCGTTTCTAACGCGAGAAAGAAGGAAAAAAAAGAGCCTTCCATCGCTACTACAGAGCCAGAACACACGAACACGGGTTTTTTTCGTTTGGTTTGGTAGTGGCATTCCACCACGTTCGCTAACACAGACGCCCCCTAAATGCGGTCCCAATCGGCCCTTAAAATCTTTTAAAATGGTCCCCAGCACAAGGATCCATACAATAAAAAAAAATAGATTTGGGGGCCCACGGTAGTGAGTATCTTTTTCCATCCTGAGTGTTGCTACACTCAGTCACGATTACCAACCAAAACACGGATCATAAATATCTCGTTACATATTTAATTAAGTATATATCTCGTTAGATGATGTATATACATCATTGAATTTTTTTTACACTTGCTAAAAATAGGTTCATTCAATTTGAAATGGAACGAAATGTATTTTTTATGAAAATATATACCTCATTAGATGATGTTTACTATTTTAAAAAAAATGAAAACGCTTCAGGTCTGAGTTTTGATCGGTAATCGTGATTATCTTTTTCCATCCCCCAAATTATATAAAAGCCCACAAACCCAAACCCGAATTCACTCTCAGAACAATCAATTCAAGGCGAATAACATTATAACACCTAGACAAATAAATCAAAATTTTCACCAAATCCATACTAACAAACTTATTCTCTTTTTTTATATAAAAATCTCATTCCACCACCTCGTATTCCAACCGAAAAACCCTATTTCAAACTCAAGAACTCATGAGCAAAGATTGAATAAATTTATTCCGTGTCAAGAACTCATCTTCACATGACTAATGGAGAATTAGATACACCCTAAAATTTCATTTCCAATCACTCATATTCAAGTATCTAATGTAAGTTCAAAAAAAATATGTTTTCGTGGCCCACCATCATTCTTCAAATGAGTTTACTCACAAAATCTTGAAACTCATATAATAACAATAATAAATGATTAAAAATCTACCAATCTGATTATAATATGCAAACATGAAGAAATAAAATTAAAAGGGTTTGGAGTTTGGACTAACCTTTGGAGAGGATGAAAAAACAAATCACCTTGTAGAAGACTATATAGAGAGGAATGCTTTTGTTTTGTTTTGTTTTTATTTATAGAAATATATATCCCTCTTATGATTCCTTTTGGGGTTTTTTAAAAAATAAGTTAGCAATTAATTAAAGTCGGTATTTGATTAGGATTTTATATTCAGAGATTTAGAGGCGGAGCATTATCTCTATATTTGGAAAACCATGATTCCAACAAATTTGGTCATGAAAATTAATTATTGAAAAACCATGTAACAAAATTTTTTGGGGGGTTTTGTATATATACCCTTTGAATGGATACTAATTATTTTTATACCACTATAAATAATATATTTAATTATATCTAATTAAAATCTAATATGATTGAAATATGAGTATTTTGATCATTTATTATGATCAAATCTAACTTAACATAATTTTGGGTAATTATTTATATACCCTTCAAATTGCACTAACAATCTGTTTGATATGATTTGCCTCTAATTATATCCTTGAATTTTACTCAAATCATTTTATACATAAATTTTAAAAAAAAACCTTGGATCCATTATATTTACTCAAATCTTTTGGAGCCATTGGATTTACTACTTTGATCTTAAAAAAAGTCATTGGATAACTTTTTTTTAACCACAATTGATATTAAGAAAGAAAATGCTCAAAACGAGGAAATACAAGAAACAATCCATTAAAAATAAGGATTGTGCAAAACCCATCGAGAGAAAAACAGGTATGAGAGATATAAAAAAAAAACGAAGAAAGGAATACTCCTCAATACAAATCTGTCTCTCTTTGTGAACGAAATCCTCATTGCTCCTGCACAACAAACTCCTCAATCCATGATTTGCTGACATACTATTGCTCAAATATTCTCCTCATAAGCCGGTGTACCCCAAAAGAGGAGATAATTGTAGGAAATTCAAAAGACCCGAAGGACGATCGAAATCAGCAATTGTAAAATCTTGACCTTCGCACTTTTGTCCCCCCTGGGGCTTGAGTCGCCGCCCCGCTTGAAATATTATTGCCATTGGATAACTTGGTAAGAATTGGGACTCCTTTGATTCAATGAAAAATTGATTTTTTTTTATATATAACTTGGCCTCTAATTGAGGCATGTATTACATTGGCATATGATCGTATCATGAGGGGGAGGTCCCTCTTCCACAAGTATTCTTTACACTCCATTCTTGTACATCTGCTATACATACATTCAAACTCCCACACAGTGGTTGCAAAAATGCTATGAATAGTATCATTTGTTAGCATGTTAGTATTATGTGTTATATATTGTGGAGCCTGATGATATGCGCAGAGGATTGTTGGCGCTATGCAGGGGCGGACGAGGGTCGAACTGCCCGATCAGCTCGCGGGGTCTGGGGGCAGTGGCCCGAGAAAATTTTTTTTGGGGTGTCTTTCGTGTATTGAGTTTTTTATCCTTAATGAGATGTCAGTATAAAAGGGCATCTCATATTTTTCATTAGATTCTAGGGTTTTCATCTACAGTGTATTTTTGATTTCAAAATAGTGGATTGATCTCTGGTGTGCTCCGTGGATAGGCAAGCTTTGCCAAACCACGTAAATTTTGTGTCTTATTTCGATTTTTTGTTTTTCCTTTGATTGATTGCATCCCAAGATGAAAAACCCTCATTATGTCTGGTGTTCATTCATCCAAGTATGATGTGCAAAGGCTCTGCCTTCCAAAATGACATTCCAAATTTCAAGCATTATTTCTTATATTTTTCACAATGTCCTGCAATGCATCTGGACCCAAACTTGGTTTTTCTTTTTCTGTTTTTTGTACAATGGCCTTAGAGGCTACAAGATTTCACCCCAGTCTATTAGTATAAAATGGGGGTTAACATGGACCCATAAACTAACAATGGGCCGAAAGCCCATGAGACAAGCCCAAAAGGCTCTTTACACATTTTTTTCAACAGCCAAAGAGGCTCAAAGCCGGGTCCTCCACGTGGGGAGTGGCGTCCTCGACCACTAGGGAAAAGCCGGGCGGGGTCAAACTTGGTCTCTTGAGAAGAGTTATGAGGACATGAGAATCTAGACATATTATAAGTCTTCTTTCCCCATTTTAAACCTAGTTATAAACTCTTACGTATGGCCTAGTGATGGACCTGCAATTGTATTTTGAAAAAATGTTTGAAGAAAATTACTCATAATACAAAACAAAAACTTTATAACTATACTTTGTGACGCCTGGCCCAGGCCCAAGAGTCCCAAGAGGCCCATGGATTGGGTGAGGGTGAGGGTGTTTAGTCCCACATCGCCTAATGGGAGGAGATAGTCTGTGCTTATATGTGAGCACAGCTCTTACACACCAAGACGCGTTTTAAACCCGTGAGCCCATTAGGGGCAAAGCGGACAATTTCTTGCTGTGTAAGCCTGGGGCGTTACAATTGGTATCAGAGCATGTCCATTACGCGATGGTGGGTGTGGGTGGTCTCACACGAGGACGTGTGGCCTATTAGGGGGGGTGATTGTGACGTCTGGCCCAGGCCCAAGAGTCCCAAGAGGCCCATGGATTGGGTGAGGGTGAGGGTGTTTAGTCCCACATCGCCTAATGGGAGGAGATAGTCTGTGCTTATATGTGAGCACAGCTCTTACACACCAAGACGCGTTTTAAACCCGTGAGCCCATTAGGGGCAAAGCGGACAATTTCTTGCTGTGTAAGCCTGGGGCGTTACATACTTATTCGTAAAAAAAAAATTTTGATAAAAACATTCAGAAAATAAATTTATATACATTGGATATAATATCGGGTGAGTAGTGAATTTATTTTTTATTTTTTATAACAAGGTCCGTGATGGACTGATATAACATAACTGGACACAAGACACATGATCCAACACAAACTCTCCAAAGGGGGTTGGACCTGGATCGAACCCAGAGTCATCCATCTAATACAGGTGCACCTCTTCCACCTCGCCAGCGAGCAGCGAGGGGATGTGTCAAGTGATTGAAAGAAATGTTCCTATCTTGAAAGATCTACTTATCAAGTGGCAGTAGTGCTTAAACAAACAAAAAAAAAATATTTGCAATCAATAAAAAAAAATCCTGCAATCAACACAACAATCTAAAAAAATAAAAAATGTGTAGTGTCAGCTTTTAATTAATATATTCCATATTATTGTGTGGCAAACAAAGAATTGAAATCTGGACACTCAATTGTTATCTTATCTGGAATTGAATTCAGACCGTCAGTTCTTTTATATTTCTTTATTCCAGATATGTTACCCCATGAAAGGAATAAAATAATATATTATTTTTATTTTCAAAATTTAAAGTAATTAAAATATTAAGTTCAAGGCCATACAAGCAAAGGGCCAAATGATATTTTTTTTAATTTGGATGAAATGTTTGACATTCTCACATAGGACATACAGTTCATTTTTCTGGATGTTATTCAAGCAGGTTAATTAGCTAGGGGCCTAGGGGGATGGAATGGGTTACTACCTTATAATAAATGGGATTAATTTAATTGAAATAATCATAAAAAAAAAACTCTTCTTCATCAGCATTATTTTGGTAATGTATGGAAGCAACAATAATAAATCTTGTTTGGAACCAAATGTTAAATGGATATTACATCTACAAATTCTAATCGAGTATATTTCAAATTCAATTGTTGAGTTCAAAATTTGGTTTAAGTTGTAAAAGTCATCTAAAAAATCTTTTATGAAAAATAATTCTTAGGAAGTAGATTTTCATAATTGAGTATTTTAATCAATTTAAAGTATACACTGTAGGGCTAAAAAATGAAGCTCATCCAGGAAACTCCACGTGACCAGCCCATGATTCGATTAAGCGATGGCCCATGGCCCGGGTTGCCCACCTCAAGTGGATCTGGCCCGTCAGCCTACCAAAACCCTATGACTAAGTCAAAGACCCCCAACCCAGTCAACCGATCATCAACTTGTTGACTCTCAGGATAAATACAAATTCAACAAATCTGGGATATGCCTCAGACATGGAATCAATAATCAGTCAACCCTTTAATCTTGATAGATTTGGAGGAGGATAAGGACTGTAGATTGAGCAAATCCCAGAAATTGCATAGAATCTGAGATCCCAGCTCATCCAGACGGATGTGATCTCCAGAAGGTTCTAGGAATGGAAACACACTATAAACAGAGAATCAATTCTTCCTATCAGAGGGAGGTCCCAATAGACCCCCACAACAAAAGAAGAACTACGTTACTTGATCCATTTACAATGGTACGTAGGCACGTCGGAGGAGACAGGAGCAGACGGATTCTGACGACCCGAACCCGGTACGTCGTTTTTTGCCCTTCCATACACTGTTTTGAACATTGGTTTTAAATGGATCCCTAGTCATCAACTCCACACCTAGTTTACTTGTAACCTTATTGGTATTTTTGTATTGTTATGGGGATCAACAATATGGGAACCATTACTAATTGAACTCTAAGCCCCCATTTGATTCGAGAATATGATCTGGAATAAGTGAAAATTAGTATAAATAATCTTAAAATGAGTGTTTGGAAAACTGAAATAAATGATAATATGTATGTCAGAGTGGTATATGGATTCTAACTAAGCTCTGGAAGGTTCAACCCAAAAGAAGATGTAAGTCTATTGTCAAATCAACTGTCATCACCTCTTATAAGTAAATGATTGTCATTTTTTTCACATTTTATCTAAATAACAACAGTTTTGTTATTACGTTTTTCAATGAGAATAAATCAAAACACAACCAATCATTAAATTATTTCATCTTTATTTGTATTAGAATAATCACAAACATCATAATAACTTAATCCCCTATAATTAAGGGTGTGTTTGTGCATGATGGAAAGTGAAGGAAAGTGAGGGAAAGTAAAAAATTTCTCTTTGATCACTAAAAAAACTAGCATTTGTGTCAAATAAAGAAAAGAAAAAAATTTCCATCATTTTTCTTCTCCTATTTTGTTTTATTAAAAAAGTGGAAAAATTTTTTATTTTCCCTATAAGTGAGAAATTGAGAGAAAGTGATAGAAAATTTTTCCATCACATGCACAAACACTTTCAAAGTTGATTAAAATAAAAAAAATTTTACTTTCCATCATTTTCCCTTTAATTCAAATTTTTTTACTTTCTTTTATTTTTCCTTCAATTTTGTGCACAAACACACCCCAAAACCCAGTATATTTTCCAGTCTATTTGAAATGTGAATGCACAACGCAGCCGACATGGACGGAATTATGCCCTGGAATCTTCAGATCTTTA
Organism: Acorus calamus; assembly: GCA_030737845.1. Lineage (NCBI taxonomy): Eukaryota > Viridiplantae > Streptophyta > Magnoliopsida > Acorales > Acoraceae > Acorus > Acorus calamus. The sequence continues at coordinate 11,647,404 of CM060858.1, read as the reverse complement.
TAAAATGACCTTCAAGCTTCTGTAAAAATATATATTTATTTATGACCTGACCGCTCACACCATATCAGCATCACAAAACAATGGCATCATCATGACCATATAAAATATCATCCAAGCAACCAGACAATGTTAGTCACATATCACACCTGGGGACCTAGCCATCGTTCATTTTAGATATCCTGACCCCCCAAATTTTCGTCAACTATTCAATTATATATTAAAAAAAATAGAAGAAGAAATAATAATAGATGCCCTCCCAAAAAACCAATTGTCACACACTCATGTGATACGATTGTATATTATGTTCATAGCTTAAAGGTATTTAGGGTCATGTTTACGTAAAGGGTGGCTCTATTTGAGCCTCTGATTTATAAGTAAGCCCTCTTTAAATGGATTGTTAAAGATCCATTTAAATTTTTCTTATAAATACGCCACTAATAAATAAGTTCACTTAATTTTTTTAATTAACATTCTTTTAATAAGCAGACATATTGTGTATATATAGGATTTAATTTTTTATTTATTTTTTTAGGATTTAGGATTTTGAAAATTTGTGTGAATATGTGTAAAAACAATGGATTTTCATATTTTTTTTATATTTACATTAACTGTTTTATTAGAATATGTTAATTAGAGTTTTGTAGGGGGAGACGGACAGGGGTGGGGGAGAGGTTTTGATGTGAGAGATGCTTGTTTATTGTTTACATATGCGGTTAATATATGAGGAGCTTGTACATTAAATGATTAAAATGTGAGGGGCTTACTTACAATTTAGAGGGGCTCAAATAGAGTCACCCTTACCTAAACAACCCCTATTTTCATGTCCAGACCCATTGCAAACATTGTAGCGCTTCAAGGGTTTTTTTTCGTAATTAATCCAGTGCCACCACCAAAGCACCCACCCTTCCATTTGGATTCAGAATAGGCAATGGAATAATTTGGAATAAAGCAAAATAAGTAATTTTTAGTATTTGGATGTAGTGAATCTATGCCAGAATAAATTAGTATAAAATAGTATATGGATTACAGCCAACCTTTAGAATTAAAATTATTTTAGGTTATCTTATCCAAAGAATATGTGGGCTTACTGTCAAATCAATTGTAATCATCTCTTATAAATCAACTATTATCATTTTTTCACATTTTATAAATTTTTATCCACATTTTATTCATATTTTATCCAAATAATAAAAAATTTATTATTACGTTTTCCAACAAGAATAATTCAAAACACAACTAAACACAAAATCATTTATTCCACTGTTATACCCACTTATGATGGTATAACTGTCCCATAACAAGTGTTATTTTGTATCCATACGTAGGCTAATTTTTATACGTATCATCACGTGTACTAAACGACATGCATTGTTTAGTGGACCCAATCCGACCTGAAAAACGATCCGATTAGCTTTCCATATAAGGTGCCAGAGGATAAAATTAAATTTATCAATTATCCAAAAAAAAATCGCAATTTATCAATTTATCAATCAATTTTTTTAAAGATCCAATTAGTTTCCGTATCAAGTAGCAAAACATAATCGAACCACATCCTTCTCATCGATCTGCCGCTCCTCCTCGCAAGTCCGACAATCCGTCACTCTTTTTCGTCAGTCTTTTGGTCCCTCCTCCTCCTCTTCGTCTTCTCTCGTGTGCATGACACACATGAGTTTAAAATGTGGATATGGAAGAATTACAAATGAATGTGAGTATTGTGAAATGAGACCTACGGATTAAGAAGTGTGTAAATTAAACAAATTTAAATGCATCTTGGGTGTAAACATATTCAAGGGGGTATAAACAGAGGCTTGATAATGCACTCACAAACTTATTGACAAAATGATCCGGTATGATTGTATGAATGTATGATTAAAAAAAATACTCAAACGAGGCAGATGAACAAGATTGCATCCCGAGCTCAATCAAAATTCTACTAAAATAAAAAAATTTGATAATTGAGTCTTCTTGTTATTAATAGGCACAAATTCGGTTCTCATCCGACCCAATTAAACTTCAAAAATATCCAACCAACCTTTCATCGTTCTTTTACCCACAAAAACAGACCAACTTTTCTATGTTTGGTAAACCCACACTCACATGCCTCCCGCGTCATCGGCGGCTCGTGCTTTCGTCAACCGTTACGCCATAACAATCCCTCCCTAACCTCTCTCACCACGAAAAACCCAACTTAACAAACTGCCAACTCAAACACCCACCGCCAATATCTCCACGTGTCACCCCATTAACCACCTCCGCGTAACATCAAACCGAATAGTCAACGGAAAGATCAAGAGCCAAGGACATTCGAAGTTATTACATTGCATATACAGGGGTATTTTCGGAAATTAAAATCTACTCGTATAAATATCGCTCTTTCGCTCTCTCTGTGTTTTTTTTTTATATATTATAAGCTCTTCGTCTCGTCGTCGTCTCCGGCTTCGGGAATTAAGGCCCTCCGAAGGTTCTGATTTCTAGGGTTTCTTTATTTTTTCTTTCTAGGTCTCTCTTTTTGAGATCTTGATCATTGGATCGTTTGATCGAGCGGTCTCTATTGCTTCCCCTCTTCGTCGGAGAACCGGAGCGGACCACAGAAGAACTTCTGAGGTTCCTCTTCACCGGGCTTCGACAAGGAAGTCGAGACAAAAATTTAGGGTTTTGTTTTGTTTACTCTCTCTCTTTCTCGCAAAATCGATTGAATCGCCTCGCTTTGATTGTTCTCTTCGAGGTCTCCGCCTCTGTTTTTTGTTTCCCCATAAATCCGTCGAAAAAACACAGCTTTCTTCGATTTCGTTGATTAGAAACCATGATTTGTTCGGTGAAGCAGTCCTTATCGACCCCTCTTGCTCTGTCGGATCTATTACGATCCAAACCTTCCCTTCCGAAGCAGAGGCTTCTCTCCCTTCCGGAAATTCCTGCTTTGAACGCTCCAAGGTCGTCCCTTTCTGCGTCGCGGAGGCCTCTCTATATCTCCGCCGTCCAGGGCCTCGGCTTTGGTGGAAAACTAGTTGAAACTAGGCCTCGGAGGGTCAGATTTGAATGCCAGGCTTATGAGGCGGATGGGTCGGAGAACATACCAGTGGTTTCTGACGAGCAGGCGAAGTCCGATGCGGCGAGGAAGCTCAAGATCGGAATCTACTTCGTGATTTGGTGGTCTCTTAATGTTGTCTTCAACATATACAATAAGAAGGTCCTCAATGCCTTCCCGTACCCATGGCTTACTTCGACACTCTCGCTTGCTGCGGGGTCTTCGATGATGCTGATCTCCTGGGCTACGAGGATGGTGGAGGCCCCAAAGACTGACATTGATTTCTGGAAGGCGTTGGCCCCGGTGAGGAATTTGAAAAAGAGGTTTTTTTAGGGGTTTTCTTTTGTGGGTTTTGAAGGGTTTTGATATGGTTGGGTTTTGTTTGGGTTTTTTAGGTGGCTGTGGCTCACACTATAGGGCATGTTGCGGCAACAGTGAGTATGTCGAAGGTGGCGGTGTCGTTCACGCACATCATTAAGAGTGGGGAACCAGCGTTCAGCGTGTTGGTCTCAAGATTTCTCTTGGGGGAGGCTTTTCCCGCTTCAGTTTATCTGTCGTTGGTTCCGATCATTGGTGGGTGTGCTTTGGCTGCCGTTACAGAGCTCAATTTCAACATGATTGGTAAGAAACAGAGATAGATTATACCTCAGTATTGTCTTGTTTATTTGCTGTTTCTGTTTGAATCATGTGTAGTTAAATTTACAATTTTTTAAGATTTAAATAGGTAAATTGATTGAATTGGTAGGGGATTCTAAACAGAGGATGGCATACTTTTGTTTGGATTCATATGATCTGAATTCCAGTGGTTATACATGGGTAGCAAACTTTTGTTTGGGAATTTTGTGGAATGCAGTAGCATGGTCAGTTTTTTTGGGTCCTGGTTCACATGTTGGTATTGTGCTGTCCTTCTAGGCCTTTCCATGGCAATCCGGTGATGAGTTGTTCTGTTGGTGTTTGTCATTATCTCAGGGTTTATGGGAGCAATGATATCAAATTTGGCGTTTGTGTTCCGGAACATTTTCTCCAAGAAAGGGATGAAGGGGAAGTCGGTTGGTGGAATGAACTACTATGCTTGTCTCTCCATGCTGTCCCTCTTGCTTCTCACACCGTTTGCCATTGCCGTTGAGGGCCCAAAAGTGTGGGCTGCTGGTTGGGATGCAGCCATCTCGAGCATCGGTCCTCATTTCGTCTGGTAATCGCATGATTCCACTTGTTTCTATGCTTTTCATGGTGCTCACATCTTTATTTTTCTAAGTGTTCTCTACCATTACCATATTTATCACAACAAAGATGATTGCACATAAATGCTTTCCCTTCTTGGAATATTTTATTCTTGTAGAAATTTAGATTTTACCTTATCATTGTGAATTTAAATTATTAATAGAAATTTCAAAATTCTACGATATTGCTTTTTTTGAATCCTAAAATTTTAGTTTTAGTTGTTTCAGTTTTTTTTTCTTTTTCGTGTGTGTCAGCAAAAGTGGAAAGAACACTGTAAATTAACAGAAGGCAGATGCATTAACACATATATTTCCGTTGTGATTACAGTCTGCATTTTTTAATTGAATTCATGTTGATTGGACCAGTTATTGGGAATAAAAGTTCAGTTTCAGATTCTCTACTTCTTGAATCTAGATGTTCCTTGTTGTTTTTCATTGACTGATTGAATTTTTTTTTTTTTGTGTGCGGCATTAAACAACTCATGGTAGGTGGGTAGCGGCTCAGAGTGTCTTCTATCACCTGTACAACCAGGTCTCATACATGTCTTTGAATGAAATATCTCCCTTGACATTTAGCATTGGAAATACCATGAAGAGGATTTCTGTCATTGTGTCCTCTATCATTATCTTCCATACACCTGTCCAGCCGATCAATGCCCTTGGAGCTGCCATCGCAATTTTGGGGACATTCCTTTACTCTCAGGTAAATTTTTCTTCCAATTGAATATGTTCATCTCTTGGACTTTAGATAGCTCTGTTTTTATGAATGACTTCAATTTCCTTGGCCTAAGAAAATGAAACGTAGCCCTGAAACATAAATGCTTTTCATTTTTTGTTGTTACAATTTTTTATACCTTGGACATGTGAAACATGTCGCCACAGATGGAGCTTGTTAGTCGTTAACAATGATCCACACATGTGAAACATGCTAGTCATTGTAATTTAGAGAGTTTGTGGTGGACCACATACATTTATGAAAAAAATTTAAAATGATCACATGACTAGGAGTTGCAGATAAAAAACCAAAATCACTAAAATACAAATTTTCACCGGTATCATCAAATCTCTAAGAAGATGAGCACATTTATAAGGACATATATTATCTGGCATGGTGACTGAGTAAAAATATATAAATCAACTAATATTTTCTCCTAATGACGAAGGCAGGAATATATGTATTGCTGTCTTTTAGCAAATGTCAGACCCAGAATTTTCAGTAGTAGTAAAATAGGAAAGTAAAAACAGCGAGTAGTAACTTTATCTTACAATAAAGCTGGAACATAACATGATAAATATTTCGAATGGAAACAGAAAGTCACGGTTTACATTATGGGTCCTTGTGGACCAAGGAATCCAACTGTGATCCTGCCACAACTTTGATAGGCATCATTTGACAACATTATTTGACTACCAAAACAAACTTAAAATTACGAGGAAAGCCTACTTCAAACTTTCTAATGAAAACATTATGATGTGGGCAATAGTTTAGATTGTGACTGTTATCCTGTAATTTCAGTCAGAGGAATATGGTTTATTTGTTGGTCCATCATTTGCAATCTGTTCATATAGTCAATTTCACTCGAGTTATGACAGTTTCAAAGAATACTGATTTCCTTTTAATCCACTACAAATGCAGGCAAAGCAGTAATACTTGAGAAGATAAGGCCATCGTTTCATGTGATCGCCTCAACAATTTCAGTTTCCAGGAGAAACCTTGGTGGCTCCGATCGCTGTATATAAGTCTATGAGAGAGAGTGCAATAATACATGAAAACCACTCGTTTGTGGTGGTTCCTTTGCTTAAGTCATCAATTCATGTCAAGCAGGGTCTGTTTTTTTTGCCATAATAGTAGGTTGAGAAAGGGGAACCCTTGGTTTGAAATAAGCAATGGTTTTGTGACTCTACTTTGATTTCACTTTAAATCATGAATTAAAACCATAGCTTATCTATTTTCCTTTTGATATTCTTATTTATTATTAAAAGTAGGTCTTATTTCAAAATCAGGCAGACAGGGACTGGTGATCTATAGGGGGAGGGACTGATACTCTTGTCTTGTGTTGGCTCTGAATATCAACCCCACCATGATAGCCACACAGATCTTATTCAGAATCCCTTCATTTAGCAGCCACTCCTCCAATATTTTATATGATTCCAATAAATATGATTGGGACAGAGATTTTTTTAAAACCTCACCATCAAATGATGCTACAGTTCAAACATACTGGAAAGATCCAAACCGGGAAATGCACAAGATCCAATGCTCGACATGGTGCAGTCCAAATTCGGGCCACTAATGCATTGTCTTTTAGTCATTTTTTTTTAGATCTCACCCTCTCCCATGAATAATGACTTTGATGGCCCTGTGTCTGTCTGTTTTAAGGAAAATAGGACAGTTCACTTTTGTAGTTTAATGAAGTAAACCTTCACAATAATAAATCATTTTTATTAATCCAATATATGATATACGTCTAATCTAGTATACTATTTGATTAAAAAAATTCATAATACTAAGTTATGATTGCAAGAATGATTGTGATATGAGTGTACCAAGTATATGTAATTGTACCGGTCTTGTCCTACAAACTCCTCCCCATCATCACATGGTTGCAAAAGGAGAAAAAAGTGCCCTTTCATGCTTTTCCTCACTTGACAACCCCAAGCATACACATCTTCATAAAATAAATGAACTATAAGAATTGTATATACTCATAAGAAAATAATATGAAATAAAAAATTAAATATTTCATTTAACAAAGTATGGTTTTTTATTAAAATAAAAAAACTATACATGGATAGACAAGGATTGCATGTAATGACGCCTGATAATAACAGCCTGATAATAACATGGAAGTTGAACCGGTGATACATAATTTTCAATTGGGGTCTTCAATCTCCGCTTTGGGTAAAGCGGTTGTAGTACAGAATCATTGTTTTTCGAGCGTCTCAAACACGAGTCTTTCTCTATCTATAAACGTAGGTTTTCAGTTTTAAATGCAGACACGGATTTTTTAGGTCTGCGGTGACATCTTCTGCATCAGAATCTGTCTCACCATAGATTTAAACAATGGGTTTAAGACCAGACTCGCTTTGCACACTTTTGGTTTCCACTAGATATTAGACTATACTATAACATTGTCTTCTGCCCAGAACATCCACCCAATCCGGCACCACAGCCTCATGAAGCTGATATAACAATATGAGATTGAACAGCCATTTTTATCACAAGACAATTGACCTGCGCTAGTAGCACACGGCCGAAGCTTTGCATCCAGCCTTCTAAATTTCTGTTAAGGTGATTTGTCAAAGTGGCACCTAATTCTTTTATGATAAAATTGGCATTGGATCAATTTTGTAATTAAAACCCCTAATCACCCGTTTGGATAGAAAATTAAGTTACTCTGATGCTTATGATTATTCTAGTATAAATAAGGATACAATTATTTTGTGTTTGGTTATGCTTGAATTATTCTCATTGAGAAACATAATAATAGAGTTTATGTTGTTTGGGTAAAATGTGAACAACGTGTAGATAAAGATTTATAAAAGATGAAAAAATGATGATAGTTGATTTGACAGTTAATTTGGCATGGAAACCACATATTCTTTTTTAGTTGAGTAATATGGAATAACTTAATTCCAAGGATTGATTAGAATCCAGATATCACTTTATAATAGTTTATTCTAGCATACAGATTCTCATTTATTCAACCATCATAACAGTTTTAAACCCCTTATTCCACATTATACTCATTTATTCTATTCTTAATCTAAATATAGGCTAAGAGCACTCATTTTAAATTACAACTGGGACAGCAAAACATTAACAAAAGAATACCTAGACCTGGTCCACGGCCAGTTTTGCAATAAATAAACATTAGGCCAAGATCAGTCTTGTCATTTAAAAAGCCAGGAAATGATGATACTTTCAGCCCCATTTGCGCGCCCACGTTATGAGGTGGTGGCGGTGGTGGTGAGTATGCATGCGGTTGTGGCGGCGGTATGGCGATGACCAATAGGAGGCGGCGGGTGCGGAGAAGGGGAGGCAGGAGAGAGGATATGGAGAGAAACAATGGAGGAATGAATGTGGCAGGCTTATAGGTTAAAATAAACCTATATAGGGTGGGCAAAGAGGTTAAAAGGTTGGAGTAACCACACCCTCTACCTTTCATCTTGAATGAAATCTGGACACATTGGTAAGAGTACCCCCTCTTTCAAGGAGGAATCCTGAGCTACTTGCAACTGAAAAACACTCATACATACTAAAGTTCAATGTAAGGTCATTTTCAATCATTTTCAGTCATTACTCAAACCTATATTTAAATTTTACTTTAAATTTGAATAAAAACTTAATTTTATATGATGTGTCTCTAACCATCACTTTGTGTTTTACTCAAATCTTTTAAAAATTCCACATCTTCTTCTAATTATTTCCTATAAACATTTTCAAAGTTATTTCCTCAGACATTTTTACTACTCAATTTTTCTTTCATTCAAAATATTTAAATTTAAAAATTATTATCATTCAATTTTTTTTAAAAATAAAAGCAATATTTTTTATTAAAGTAAAAAATAAGAAATTAAAAAATAAAGATAAAAACTTAAGAAAGAAAACTATTTTTTATTTTTTTAGATCTCCAGAGATAATGAAAATTTTAGAGTGGAAAAACATTTAATATAATATAATTATACTAAATGTGGAGTTAAAAGAAAAAAATGTCATATTGAAAAAAAATATAGAGATAAAGAAGAAAAAAAGATGTTAAAAATTTAGATAAAAATTTAAATCTCCCTTAAATTGAGTAAAGATTTAAATAAAAGTTTCATATATAAGTCAATGATTGGAGAGAGTTGTGAGTGATTTTTACTCAAATTTAAATTTTAATAAATGTTTAGATATAAGAATGAAAATGCTCTAACTAGAGTGACACAAATACTCAAATAAATTGAATTCAAACCTTTTCACATGTTTTCTAGTAGAGTAAAATACTGTATTACTTATCATTTTACCATCTAAATTCAATTCTGTATTTACAGAGTGAAGAGAAAAAGTTTTCACCAACAATATCATCATCACCCCACATGAGAATGATGTTCCCTGCCTAAACAAGCATGTCAATCCTCACGAGTATCCGGAGACATTCAACCAATGTTAATCAAGACTGCAACATATAGCATGGAATTATTCTCAAAACTCGTTTTAATCAAACATCAGCAGAAAAAATTATCTAATGCTCCCAAGTAACACAAATCCAGTAAAAACTCTGCTCAAGTACATTTCAACACAAAAGGATACCTGAAAACTACAAAAGACCACCATTGAGTCCATCACCATTTAGATAAATATCATCAAAACTTTCAGAAGGTCCAAATAAGCAATAATAAGCACTTGAAGACCGATGATCCATGATGCAGTTGGAGTGGGTGACCTACAGCCTCCTCCCCCTTCTTCCACCCTTTCTGCGAGTGCTGTCCGTGGGAATTGGGGTCACATCCTCTGCAAACAACAAAGTATGATTACTGATCAGTACAGTTTTTTTTTTAAATAGGGGTTTCAAGTATCTGATATAATGATCACTTAGATCATGGGGTAGGTGAACAGTCACCATGTTTGACATGTGCATTGAGGATTGATTGTTCAAAAGCAGATGTGGAAGTAATTGAAAGAGTGATATAAAGATTTACCTATGCGACCAATCCTCATTCCAGACCGAGCCAATGCCCTAAGAGCAGACTGGGCCCCTGGGCCAGGTGTCTTGGTCTTGTTCCCTCCAGTGGCACGGAGCTTGATGTGCAGAGCAGTAATTCCAAGTTCCTACAAGATTTTGGAAATTTTAAAACCATTTGAGATAAAAGATGCACTGTAGATCATGTTCAGATGTGATCTCAACTGCCCTAAATCCTACATGACATGATGATTATGTAAAGAAATCTATACCAAAGGCAGCCACCATCATTTCATTTTTTTCGGGTTTGGATATTCACAGACCAGAAGCATATCAATCCACAACAGCAAAGATAATACAGAAATTAAACTGCATCAAATTTCTGTAATTAACTAGAATAGTTATCATCCAATGACAACTCAGCATCTATGATCCATGCGAAAATTAGGGATCAATTTTACAAACCTTGCATCGTGCCGCCACATCTTGAGCAGCAAGCATGGCTGCATAAGGGGATGACTCATCCCTGTCAGCTTTGACCTTCATTCCACCTAAACAAAGAAAATATGTAAGCACAATCATAACTTATTGATCTGTCACCTTTTCAAGCTCACATAATTCAATTTTTTCATGTATTTCAATTACAAAGTTTTCAATATAAACAATTTTCATACAAGTAACAGTTAAGCAAAGATAACATTAAATACATGAAAGAAATTAAGTGCTTCAATCAATATAGAACAAATTTGTACTCTCACAAAAGAAACATAAAGAGTTGCACTGCACGTATAATTCTGTGCTTCCTTACGTGTGTGTGTGCGCGTGAAGGACATGTTTCCTAGCTGTGAACTAGTCATATTATTTGTGCTAGCTGGCAAGAGACTGAGTAAAACAAAATTATTTACCAGTGATGCGAACAAGAGTTTCTCTGCCAGACAGATCAGTGACATGCTGAAAATCAAAATTTCAATTTGTTAGCAAATTGTAAGCTTGAAATAAAAAGAAAACACTACTCCCTAAGCAATACTTACAATGAAAGTATCATTGAATGATGCAAAGATGTGTGCAACACCAAAAACATGCTCCCCTTCCCGCACAGTGGGTCCAAGAGTAACATTTTCCTCCTTGACCTCCCTGGTCTTCCTCCTCGACTGTAAAAAGGCACAAAAAATGGTAAGAAAACATTAGACAAAAAGAAAATATGTACATATATGCACATGAAAACATCAAAATTAGTTAAGTAGGCTTCATGAATAAAATGTTAACCATGCAAGCCCACAGTAACATCTCCTGAATTTTCTAAAACACAGACAGATGACATTTTAAATCCATCACATGAAGCAATGGACCCAAATTAAACCTTAAAAATAATAATCACAACCAATCTCAATAGATAGGAAAATTCATTTAACTTGCTCAAGGCTATAACTTCCAGGGTGACAAGAGTCTGTGATTCACTTTGTCAAGGATTGGGGAGACCTTGTGCAAGGCCAAACCTAGTGTTGTGTTCTATTTATTTATTTGAACGAGGGGGATTGTGATTGAGTAGTAGTGTGGTGACCTCTGTCTTTCATGAAAGGTGACGGTAGATACCTCTTCTACTGCTCCCTTGCGCCGGCTTTGGTTGCCGGGGTTGTGTATTTATTCCCATTTCTGGCTTTGTATTGTGCATTTTCTTCCTTTTAATATAATTGGGGTAGGATGCCTAAACTTTTCTATAAAAAAAATGCAGAGGATTCACACGATAGTCGGCCAAAGCAATATCCGAAAATAAATAAACTCATGTTGGCCTATGCAACATGTATACGATTTCAAAACCACGACCAAAACAATATCAGGTATTCATAATATTGACAATCTCAGAATACTGATTGTATTGAGTTTCCTAAATATCAATGACAGATAATTGATCAATTAAGCACATGATATGTCGTGTGTTTTCTTAAAACACAAGGATCTAAGTACCTTCCCACATCCAGACACAAGAACGAAATCCAAAAGTCCGAATATATGAAAAATGTATTAAACAGAATGCAGGCATGTAAAAGTTCCAATTCAGTCGGATTCACATCTACATTAAAGTGGAATACAATGAAAAGATGCATTAAGTTACTCTCAGTATATTAGCATTAGAACAAACACATTAGCCTTTAAATTACTATTCATAAATATGTTTAGCCTTTTTTATAGGTTGAATCAGATTTTTCGAAATTCCAAAAACTCTTACTACGGCAGAATACCAAGAATATTCATTCCATAGAAGGGGCCAAATTAAAGAATCCCATCTCTCATGTACAATTTCAACCCCCCCCCCCCCCCCCAACCCAAGGGGGTCCTCTTCAGCATTCAAGTATTCAACTCTTTCTCCCTTCTCATACACCGAAACCCCACCCTTGCAAATTTCAATAGAAATTATTAATGTTTATTGAAACACAGAGCTGCAATTTTATAATTCCTTTTCTCAATTAAAATATTCAGTTCTCAATTCCATTTACAGCCCAACTGACTTAGGCATTCTGATTAGAGAGAAGTATAAATATCATGAGTGCAGCTAAATGGACCAACAGTACTAGTTGGGTGATTCCATGCCAGCATATACCTACATCAAAAACATACAATTATATATATGCAAGAACATCAAAACAACAAAAAAAATCAATGAATTTCCATTGATATATAATAGCCCTATGGAAAGCCTGCATCAATGGGCAGTTAACTAGCAAGAACTTTGTTACGACATTGGTTATCAGTATCATCATTAAAACAATTTTAATGAAGTTTGCAAGCAATCCACAAGGAGAGAACATTAATTCCCCTAATTGTTTGCAAACTCAAATTAAGCAAATGCGTTTAGAACACAAACAATCCTCTAACAATAAAGGTCCTAAACTAGAAATAATAAATGCCAAATGACAAAATCACCAATCCAAAAGATTAAACAAAAGGAAAAAAAAGCCACAAAAGATCACCAATCATCTCAAGCCAACAAAAAAGAAATCAACAAAAAGACCAAACTGAAGAAACACTGAAACACATTTCTAACCAAGACCAGTGCTAATACACTCACTAAAACCTTGTATTGACACGATGTGTCTCCAAAATCAAACTTTGTAATTCAGTGGCAAAACATAACCAAAGACAGACTTTCGTTGTCATTCATCTCCTATTTTGTCTCAGTTATCAATCTCATTCGCACTTAAACATAAAATCAACCAACCTAAAAACATCCAAAACCCAGAAAAAGCAATCAATCCCCATTAAAAACACCGAGAACTCGAATCCTTAAAAGCTGAAAAAAAAAGCTCCTTTTGAAAAAACCTGCTTCAGAAACGAAGAGATGCACAGATCGAGATCTGAAAGGATAGAACACAGAGAAACCAAAACCAGTTCATTCGTCATTCCACCATGGATTCTAAAGCTGTCTTGTCGTTCATTACTCAAAAGAGGATCTGATCAAACACACAGTAGAACAACAAAGAGGGAGAGGAACAGAGAGAGAATCGCTTACCATGATTGCGACGGAAAAGCAAGAGACGCGACGCCGGAGGGGAAAGCTAGGGTTTTGAATCTCTCTCTCACTCTCTCTCTGGCGTAGTCGCCGCTGCTGAAACCTTACCTCCCTTTTAATTTGACCTAACTAGGGTTTCTGTGAGTTTCCACTTATGCCCTCAATTTTGTTTACAATTCACTTGTACGAACCTATCATGGGCCGGGCCTTTGGTCACGTTACGAACTAGATGGGTCACATGGTGAAATGAAAAGGTCAAGAGTGCCCTCTTATACAATTTTTTTTTCCAGTCTCATGTGTATCACATATAAAATTATTAAAAAGCATATACTCACATTAACTAAAATCATTAAAAACCATATACTCACATTAACGAGATAATGCATCGATAGAAATTTTTTATATTTTTTATAAATGCATCCATGCAGTTTATTGGAGCATATACTTCATTTTTTTTATAAATGCATGTATTTTAATAGCTAAGGCATACTATTTTAAAATTTTTAAAACACGTGTGGACTGAAAACTGGGTTACATGTAACATTATCCAAAAGTCCAATATCTGCTTAAGAAGCTCATCAGTTTCAGGTTTTATCTCCCCGTTTGCATGATCAAGCAGATTTTATGGCACTAACAAAACATATGAGATTCAAATTGGAGTTGGAAACAAAACTTATTTTTATGTAGTTGAGTTTAAAACTAATTTTGCAGGAAGCTGTCTCTCTATAACTTAAAAATCGGATATATTTTTTTACAGATATCTGCAGTTTTTTGCCTTAGCTTTTTTATAAGTTCTTCAAAACTGTTTCCAAACAGGCTCTATGTGTGTAAAGAACTCATTTAAAAACATTTTCAAATGATTTTTTTTTTTTTTTTTTTGGGAGGGACCTCTGTAGTTGATCATACGGTCAAGCTAGAAAAATTACCTTCGCGGTTTAGTCTGTTTATCTTTGATATCACAGATTTTTTTTTAAATTTCATCCGACAAACAGAAGGTATAACACAACATCAAAACTCAAACTTACCTTTAACACATGCTAGCCCTTTCAAAAAGAGATTTTCTCTTACATTTGAAATTGAAAATGACCCCACCATTCTATTAGTCCCATCAATCTTTTCTGATAATTTTAAATCTACCGAGGTTTTGGTTTGGTGGGGTTAGTAAGGATTGGGGGTAATGTTTTGATAATAATAATAATAATAATAACAATAATAAAGTACGAGTTTTTTTTTTTTTGTATTAATAATCCAGTTGGTGGATATAATTGAATATTTAGCCTATATTCGAATACAAAATAAAATTTATTCTAAGATATATAATTATACCATTAAGTTTTTTTTATACAGGTATACAGTTAGCTCATGTTGAAATATTTTTTTAATTGGAGTGCTTGGATATAAGTTCAATAAAAGTGTTTGGATGGGAGATTATAAAACGTGAAAATCAGCTCTTCAAATATGACGATATAATTACACAGGAAACACATAGATGAGATGGGACATATTTCCATAGTTATCAAGATTTTCTTCTTTTTCTAACGTCGGTAATCCAAATTGAATTTATGAAAATTTGGCTCAGCTTAATTTGATGTTATTGAAGTGTTATCTTAAAATTTATTACTTTTCAATTTCAAACCTTTCAAGTTCATTATCATTCTACTGCTGCCGAAACATCCCCAAAAAATATAAAAATAAATAAAGTTCCGATAATTGGATTCTCAAGGAAAACCAAAAAAATTTCAGTAGAACCATCAAATTGAACCATAGAATAGAAAGGAACAGTAATATTTTCCATTACATGTGAAATATAAGATCCAATGAATCATATAAACCCACACAAAAATTAATTATTATATAGATAAATATGTTTCATCCAATGAAACACCTGCACCGTCAATCAAATGAACCGATAATCCAAATCATGATTCCAAACACAGGCGATGAAGGGTTGTTAATTAAAAAAAATGTTTCAGCTTTTAATTAAAAAAAATTTAAGCTATATTAAGCTATTTTTTCCAAAACCTTGCTTTTGAATGAGTATTTCCAAACGCCTGATGTAGTCAGGTTTGATACTTTGATGTCATTAACAAAAGAAAAAAAAACAAAAGCAATCCCCCACCCTGTACAACTGGTGTAAAATATCAAATCCATTTTCCACAAAACCAAAGAAGATTATCACTCTATTTTGAAACAGAAAAAAAAAATACTTCGGATTTTTTACTTAAATGTACTCATAACCACAGAAAGCACAGCAGAAATAAGTGACGGTAGTCTCCCTACCCTCCT
This sequence comes from Acorus calamus, assembly GCA_030737845.1. NCBI lineage: Eukaryota > Viridiplantae > Streptophyta > Magnoliopsida > Acorales > Acoraceae > Acorus > Acorus calamus. Next base: position 11,631,702 of record CM060858.1, on the reverse strand, counting down.
CACAAACATACTACATAACATGTAATTTCATGCCCAGACTAGAAGAGTGATGTACCCTTCCCCTTCTTGTCTCCACCAATCTCAAAATGCTTGCACCTCTGCGAGAACACACATTAAGAGATAAAACATTACAAATCTCCGGCGTAATCATAAAACTTTTAAACAAGAATATACAACCACTAAAAATTTTACCTTGATTGGGTGCTGTGATACATGCTTGCAACTCTGGCACTGCAGCCTCAAGACAATCTTCTTTGTTGTTTTGGCCTGGAATGAAAATTTTGATCAATTACTTTGTGTGATGATTATTCAGCCATTAAATGATAAAAGATGATAGAACTTGCCTTTTTGTGGAATACAGGCTTGGTCTGTCCACCATAGCCTGACTGCTTCCGGTCATATCGTCGCTTCCCTTGGGCAGCAAGGCTGTCTTTGCCTTCTTGTACTGGGTAACCTTATGCAAGGTGTGCTTCTTGCATTCCTTGCTCTTGCAGTATGTTTTCTTTGTTTTTGGGACGTTCACCTGCATGCACCAAAGATAACACAATTAACAATGACCAAGGATTAAAAAAACCTATATGAACCTAATACAGGCCAGTTGACTAATGCATTTCAACTTGATTAGTCCCTTTGTATATATTATTAAAAGTAGAATCAACATAAACATCAAGGTGTCAGAACTTATTGAGGCCATCTTCAAAGATAAATTTTTTTTTTGAGAAGCACAGAGATTATCATAGCCAACCTTCAATGCAGAAAACACAACATCAACCAATTTTTTTTCCATTTTCTTTGTTACATGTATAGAATTAGAAACCAAAATTTGCATGCAAAACAAGCATAAATAAAGAGAAAAAAAGTTTCTTATAAAGGTAGCATATGATACACAGACTAGAACATGATGGTAACTTAAGTCACAGAAAATGATGTATTTCTTCTTGTTGTAAATATACCATAATAAATACATGCATGACAAGGGAAGGAAGTGCAGCTATCTGTTCATGGCCATCTAATAAGATAATAATTTAAGATGCACAGAACAATTCTGAGTATATATTGACCTTTCCTTTTGTTTCTTTATACTTAAGCACAATCAAAGTAACATCAAAATATAGCAACTTGTTCGAGGCCATCTTCAAGAGAGAATAAGGTTGAGAGGCACGGAGAATTGCTTATCCTAGTTTATTATAGCCAACCTTCAATGCAGAAAACACAACATTTTAATCTATGTCTCCGCTCTGCAAATTGGCGTCTTACTAGTAGTGCAGTGCTTATTATTTACATCCTAAATAAACTTACCATTTGGTTGGTTACAAGTGCAGCAAATATTTGTCATGATAAAATCAAAACAAGTATCAGTAAAAAAATGCTTAATGTAAAAGTAACATGTGATACTTATTGGTAGAAAACAGAAATTATGTGACAAATACTATGTAATTATATCAGTCATATGGACACCCTATTTTAAGACATGGGTATCATAGAAAAGAAGTGTAAAAATCTTTTCAATGTCACATTAAAAATATAAGAATTTAAGAGGCATGGAAAACAACAAAAAATTTTTCTTAAGCAAGCACTGGGACTCAAATCCATGACCTCATAAATTTTGTTGTCAACTATTGAGCTATGGGACTAAGTCCCAATAATAATAAGATTGTTACTGCTAACTTTCAATACAAAGGAAACATGATTTAAGCATTCTGAATTATTAATTACACTTGAATTGTCCTTTTATTTATTTTTACTTAAAAGAACACTCATTGCAAACATAAAAAATGTAGCAACTTGTTCGAGGCCATCTTCAAGATGATAGTAAAGTTGAGAGGCACGGAGAATTTGCTTTTCCATAATTTATTATAGCCAGCCTTCAATGCAGAAAACACAACATTTTAATCTATGTCTCCGCTCTGCAAATTGGCATCATACCAGTAGGGTCATGCTCTCTATTAACATCCAAAACGATCTTACTATTTACTTTGTTACAAAAGCAACAAACATTGAACAAATACAAATAATGCTGAATGTAGACGTGTCATGAGACACTTGTTAGTACAAAACATATTTTTTGTCACCTGAAAACTAATGTTATATATCTCTTATCATATTGATGCACTCTTTTAGCCGATGGTAGGAGATAAAAAAGTGTCAAATCTTTTCAATGTCACTTTAGGAAAATGAATTTAAAAAGCACATAGAACAGCAAGATTGTTACAGTAGACTTTCAATACAAAGCAAATAATATTTAAGCATTCAGAATTACACCTGACTTAATACTTTTCTTTATTTATACTTGAAAGCACAATCAATGCAAACATCAAATAATATGTAGCAACTTGTTCGAGGCCATCTGCAAGATGATAGTAACATTGAGAGGCACGGAGAATTTGCTTTTCTATAATTTATTATTGCCAACCTTCAATGCAGAAAACACAACATTTTAATCTATGTCTCTGCTCTGCAAATTGGCATCATAACAGTAGGGTCACGCTCTTTATTAACATCCAAAACAATCTTACTATTTAGTTTGTTACAAAAGCAACAAACATTTAACAAATACAAATAATGAGACACTTGTTAGTACAAAACAGAATTTTTGTCACTTGATAACTAATGTTATATGTCCCTATCATATTATGCCTCTTTTAGCACATGGTAGGAGATAAAAAAGTTTAACAAATTTTAAATGTCAATTTAAGAAAAAGAATTTAAAAAGCACATAGAACAACAAGATTGTTATAGTAGACTTTCAATACAAAGCAAACAATATTTAAGCATTCAGAATTACACCTGACTTAATACTTTTCTTTATTCATACTTGAAAGCACAATCAACGCAAATATCAAATAATATGTAGCAACTTGTTCGAGGCCATCTGCAAGATGATAGTAAAGTTGAGAGGCACGGAGAATTTGCTTTTCCATAATTTATTATTGCCAACCTTCAATGCAGAAAACACAACATTTTATTCTATGTCTCCGCTCTGCAAATTGGCATCATACCAGTAGTGCCATGCTCTTTATTAACATCCAAAACAATTTACTATTTAGTTTGTTACAAAAGCAACAAACATTTAACAAATACAAATAATGCTTAATGTAGACGTGTCATGAGACACTTGTTAGTACAAAACAGAATTTTTGTCACTTGATAACTAATGTTATATATCTTATATATGTTCTTGTCATATTGATGCCCTCTGTTAATAAATGGATAGGACAGTAAAGAAGTGTAAAACTCTTTTTAATGTCACTTTAAGAATAAAATTTTAAGAAACACATAGAACAACAAGATTCTTACAGTGAATTTCAACACAAAGCAAACAATATTTAAGCATTCAGAATTACACCTGACTTTTACTTTTCTTCATTTATACTTAAAAGCACAAACACAAACATAAAAAATATGTAGCAACTTGTTCGAGGCCATCTTCAAGATGATAACAACGTTGAGAGGCACGGAGAATTTGCCTTTCCATAATTTATTATTGCCAACCTTCAATGCAGAAAACACAACATTTCAATCTATATCTCCGCTCTGCAAATTGGCCTCCCACTGGTGTTATGTTCCCAATTAACATCAAAACCTTTTTCCCCCAACAAAAAAAAACATCAAAATAATCTCACTATCCCCTTTGTACAAGCAAAAGCACTATATTTTGTCATGAATACAATTCAAACAAACATGCATAAAAAACACACTTCATGAAAGTTACGCAACTGTAACAAGTACACAATTAAAAACCTCATTTTGCATTCTTATTTCATAAACATGATAGTAAAAACAAATGTAGCAATCTGTTCGAGGCCACCATAAAAACTGAAAATTTTAAGAGGCACGGAGGATCGCGATATCGATATCGCCAACCTACAACGCGAGGCGCGCCATTTCAACTGACGACCTCGCTCTGCGATCGGCTTTTCTTTTCTGACAACAGTGGATGTTGTGTGCATCGTTTTCGACAGTGAAGTGAACCGTATAAGCTAATGAGAAAGGCAAACACAGCATCTAAAACCAATTCTACATCAAGTAACGCACAAGTGGACTTGCAATGACCTCACAATGAGAGAACAAGCGCTAAAAAGTTATGTAGAACTACAAACAGAGAAGATCGATCGATCATCCGTTGAAACACGCGGTTTCAGATACAATCGGTCAAAGATCGACATCACTTTCATTTCTTTCACAGGAACGAATCGCAGATCAATGAATGGACAAATCTGTAAAACAGAGAGAGAGAGAGAGATTACCATGGTTGCTGTGGATCGGTGACCGCCGCGAAGTTCACCCAGCTCTCACAGAAGCGGCGCAATCCGAAACCCTACTTATGAAGGGGTATAAAAACCCTAGAATTTTACGATGACGGTTTTACCCCTTTCTTTTAGTTAAAATTACATGATGAAATTGTTAGGGGAGAGGCCCATTTGATAGACGGCTGGTTTCGTAAAATGATAAAATGATAAGTGGTAGAATAAATGATAAAGATAGGAATAAATAAGAGGTGGATAACTTATGATATAAAAAAAATAATTGAGATAAAATGCATACAATTGTCTTAATTTTAAAATAAACATGAAGATTTTTGTTTCATCTCAATATTGGAATAACATTTATCTCCACTTCCAGTCCAATTTTAAAAAATGTAAATATGAAAAAAATTGATGGACTTATTAAAACATTAACCCCTTACCAGTAACATCTATTGGTGATCAACACAGAGTTTTTCAATATTAAGAACACATAAGATCTCATTCCTCACGTTGGAGTTCACCCAAAGGTTAGAAACCAAATCCAAACAAATCCACACACAATTAAGGTTGCACCTAATCTGGTTGGGTTCGAATTTAGGTTTTAGCATCCAAATTTAATTAGGAATAAATCCAAACATAATTCAGCTTGAGTTCGGAGTTCCGGATAGAGTAATTTCCTCACATTTAAGTTCACCTAGTAGGTTAGAAACCAAATCCAAATAATAAACCCACACACAATTAAGGTTGCATCTAATCTAGTTAGGTTTGATTTGGTTTTAGCATCCACATTTAATTAGAAACAAATCCAAACATAATTCATCTAATCCATATTTGTACTTACGCGATTCCATTACATACTGATAAAACAATTGACAATTTTTCAATGCAACTTGAGTGGTTGGGTTCAAGTTCGGGTTCACCCATAATCCAAACTCGAACAAACCCACACACAATTCAGGTTGCACCTCACCCTGGTTTTCTTCAGATTTAGGTTTTAGCATTCACATTTCTTTCATTAGGAACAAATTCAAACATAAATCAGGTTAAGTTCGGAATTGTGGATAACAACTATTTGGATCCAACCCGAAATTGATGGAACCAGCTGAAATATAAACCATCTTACACGTGAGATTTAATTTGAATCATCTAATTTATTTTTTATCCAAAAATATATCATACTTTTATAACTTCATTATCATCATTATCGAGTCCAAATTATTTAAAATGATTCCCATCTTGAAAGAGTGAAGACCAAAATCGAACCAAACTCAACGGATTGGCTGTAGCCATTTGCTTGAATAGCGTGGATTCATTTTCTTTTCGTTTTTTTTTAAAGATAGAAATAGCTACCATGAATGATAATATTTTTTTAACTGCCTGGATTTCATGCGCATCAGATATGATCCGAGTCACATAGCATCTGTTAATAAAGCTTGAAAAGAACCACATTTTGATGATGCATTAACGCTAGGAATTACCAAAAGATTGTAAATTAAAAAAAAATTACACAGTTCAAAATCAAGGATTGTATGTTCAATAATATATTTTTATTTCATTTCACATATTATTTTTAAAAAGAAGATCTAGTTCTACCACAATACAACAACAAAAACAACCTCCCAGTCCAAAAGAAATTGAAATATGGAGTTTCTGTTCAAACCTCCAATGTCTCTTAATCTTTTTAGAGCTGCAAGTGCTTTGTAACTGTTTGAACATCCTTGTCGCCTCGGCCGCTGCAGTTGAGGACGACCTTCGTTCCATCGGGGAGGGTCGGGCAAAGGTACTCCAAGTAAGCCAATGCATGGGATGTCTCCAAAGCCGGGATGATGCCCTCCAATCGAGATAGACGCTTGAAAGCTGTGGATTCGAAAATGGAAGCAAAGTTAGCTTCGATAAATAACCAAAAATCTGTTTAAGGTGGCGTTGGAAACACATTTTGACGATTATGCTTTTGCATAAATCATTTCCAAACTCACCAATTACTCCCAACTTTTGAAGGGGAAAAAACAGATTCTAGTTATAATGGGTGAAAAAAAGAGATTTCAGGAATATTAGAAAAGTATGTTTCATGAGAATCTAAATTCAAAAGCTGACTTAAGTTGTAATGTAACAATTGAGTTACTATATTCAATGTAAAATTATCAACAGATCAATCCAACAAGCCCCAAACATCTTATTTCTACGACAATGTTTTATAGACCAAAAAATGAGCGAGTGATGATATAATTAAACTTGGGATTGAGAACAATTAATGATAGGCCGAAGTCATTGTTTTTATGGGAAAAATTGAATCAGAACGATGTGAACACATGGCTTTTTCTTACCTTCCAATGCCTCTTCATCAGTGATGCTATAATATTCAGCACGCCCTATGTCCTTCAAAAAACTGTGCTCAGGTCCAACTCCAGGGTAGTCCAAACTGCATGAAATCCAGATGAAAAGATTAAAAAGATATAACCCAAAGTGTAATCTATGATGACAAAAGAAATTTTTTATTACTGACCCGGCACTGATTGAATGAGGTTCAATGACCTGTCCATCATCATCTTGCAACAAATAGCTCATAGCCCCATGGAGAACACCTACTTCTCCTTTTGTTAGAGTCGCAGCATGCTTACCACTATCTAACCCAAACCCTGCAGCCTCCACACCAATCAACCTCACATCCTCTTCATCAACAAACTCATGGAAGAGCCCCATTGCATTTGAACCGCCACCAACACAGGCGATCAAGACATCTGGCTTTCCACCCCATTTCTCCATTGCCTGCTTTCTTGTTTCTTTTCCTATCACAGCATGAAATTCTCTGACCATCATTGGATACGGATGTGGACCTGCTACAGACCCCAAAATGTAATGGGTTGACTCCACATTTGTCACCCAGTCTCTTATAGCCTCTGACGTCGCATCTTTCAGGGTGGCAGTTCCTGAGTGAACAGCTCTAACCTGCACAAAAAATTATTAGGTATGCGGCAGAAATCAAGTAGCTATATAACCAAAGATATTTTAAAGGAAAAATAAGTCAGATAGACTTGGTCAATGTATCAATAAGACATTGATAAAATAAAAGAAAAGGCATCAGCTCCAACTCCATAGCAAAGATAATTCATTCGAAGGCTCGATATTAACTCAACAGATTTCGAATTATGAAACATAGAGAATTCCATTGACTATTCTGTATTTTATAATTCATATCCAGCCTCCCTTGTTAGTGGTTTGCAAATTCAAATAATTCACCAGAATGACACAATATAATTTGACCAGAATGGTACTATGATATAGGACAGTTCTATGGGAACAATTATATTTGGTTGTTACTTCAAAAAAAGTTATATTTGGCTATAAATGTCTAATCAATAGAACTTCAAGTGATATATCAACAGGTCGGCTAGTAGTATAAAGCTATCGGGATCTTTAGAATAAAATATCTGTAATTGTGGAAAGTACCACAACAAGAGTTACCAGACTATCCTACACATCACATTTCAATACACATAATTGTATTACCACTTTGGTATAAGTGAAAAACGACAAAAATTTACAGTGCTTAAAGCCTCTGATGATCCATTATTAAAAAAGGCCTGGAAAAAAATTGCTTAAAAATAAATAAATGATACTTAAATGAATCATGACAACACACCTCTGCTCCAAGGAGCCGCATACGGAACACATTAAGAGCTTGTCTCTCCATATCTTGCGCACCCATGTAAATGATGCATTCTAAACCAAATCTGGCACAGACGGTTGCAGTTGCAACCCCGTGTTGACCAGCTCCAGTCTCAGCTATGATGCGTTTCTTCCCCAATCGCTTCGCGAGCAAAGCCTGCGCCACTGCATTGTTGATTTTGTGGGCTCCAGTGTGGTTGAGATCCTCCCTTTTCAAGTATATATGTGGGCCCTCTCCATTCGAACGTTTGTAGTGTTCAGTGAGCCGCTCAGCAAAGTAGAGAGGAGTTTCTCGGCCGACATAGTCTCTCAGAATTCCACTAAGTTCTCTCTGCAAGGAAACTTAAATGTCAAAACACAATAAAAATACATAATGCCATTGGGATAGGGCATTGTCAAAAACAGAAATAGATGCAAACTGAAATCTTAAATCAGATAAAATGATTGAATTTTCCAACAAAGAGAGATGACAACATAAGTGTAAATAAAGCCAAATAAAAACTATCAAGTAGATCATTATAGGAATAAATTGAACCGTCTTGAATAAAGGTAGCATGGTATGTAGGATATGCTTACATTAACAGCTAGCAAAGAAATATTTAGTTATCGGTAACAGAAAAAAAGAGATGTTCATCTGAGTTTTGGTTTATGGATCACAGTCACAGTGTATTGAATTATAAAATTGCATATATGTTGAATTTGACTGGCTAATATTTTCCTATGATTGATTGGGAATAAAATATCATTTGCTTCTCAGTCAGAAAATGGAGTACAGAGAAAATGTCCTCCCTGCAGAGAAGCAAGGGAGTAAAAACTTAAATTAGACCAAACAATTCTCTTCCTTTACCTCCAACCTGTGAATGCACATAGGTCTCTTTTTATAATTCTTTCATTTTCTTTGGTGAGTCAATAAACTTTTCTTTCTGATTGGAAGGCTAAGCAATGCCAGGCAGAAGCACGAAACACAGAAGAGTCTTTATCTTTCTCAACTGAACTATGGCTTGAGATAATCCATTCAGTGCTTAAACTCTTGACAGAGGTATAACTCAGCTAGAGAAAATTGGAGGATAAACGTCCAAAACTAAAAGGTTCCAGATTTTTCAAACAACAAAAGCCTTCCTTTTATACAACTAGAAGAGAACCAAATCCAACAATTCTCAATAACCCACAATCAATGGTTACTAGATACATTCACAAATACATATAATTCACTGTATCGGTCAAAATTATGCCTTTTAAAAGAAAGTAAGAAAGAAAGAATTATCCATTATACCACCAGCCCTCATAAGGCACCCATGAAAGGTCCAACCTTTCCAACAAAACCAATCACCCATATACAGCTTCAGTAAGATCCAGATCAAATAATCTCAACAGACATTCACTGGTTACCAGGGACATTCACAAAAACACACATAAATCCATAATATCATTCGAAAAATTGGATTATTATTATAAATGAACTACCCAATACCCATTGTACCTTCAGCCTTCAAAATGCAGAAACCATGAAAAAGATCCAACCTTTCCTGCAATAAACAGCCGACAAACCCAAAAGAAATCGCAAAAAAAAGGCTTCCGAGCAAAACCTGGAAATCCTCATCACCGGCGAGCGCGGCGAAAGCCGACTCGAGCTCCGAAAGCGCGTACATCAGGGTCTCGGGCACGTACTTCCCACCGAACCTCCCGAACCGTCCGAACGAGTCGGGCCTCTCGTAAACCCTGCCTTCCTCCGCCCCCGGCATTTCGACGAGCGCGTCGCGAGTGAGGGTGGAGGACACCGAAAGAGTGGTCCTTTGGAGGCGGGGACCGAATCGAAGGGGCACCTGAGCTCCTCCTCCGACGCGGGAGGACGAAATGGGGGAGCTTGGGAAGGAGAGGCGGCTTTTGAGGAGGCTCGTTGAGGCTGCCATTTCTGAAAGAAAAAAAAAACAAATAGAATTTCGGCTTTGTATGCTTTTTTTTTTTTTTGTGAATTTGGGATTTTTAGTGATTGGTGTTTGAGCGGAGTACGTTTGAGTTTTTTTGTTGGATGACGTGGGAATATTTGGATGGTGGTGATGGTTGTATTAAAATGTTGTTTTATGGAGAAATGGGAGTGTGGTGTATGATATCTGAGTTGGTGATGCGTAGCAACTTGGGGTTTTTCCGATTTTGGATTGGGGATCTTTGACATTTATAAGAGCTCTTTATTACTTTTTATATATATATATATATATATATATATGAATACGTGCGGTGTGCGGTCGGTGCGGTGCGCGAACGGGCCGTCGAACGGGTCCATGGAGGCGGGTGCGACCTCGACCGTGTATGCCCGCGATGAACGGTCCACGTAAACCGCACCGACCGCACACCGCACGTATCCGACCATATATATATATATATATATATATATATTTCCGATAATATGCTGGGTGGCTTCGACGTTGACCGTTCGATCCAACGGTGCGTGAATCCGGGAACATCGACAGCCCGTGTCACGACAGCACGACCGTATAATATCACGTATATATATATATATATATATGAATAAAAAATGGAGGCGTCGTTAGCTGGGTGGCTTTTGACGTATTGCCCGGGACGGTGCGTCGTTATACATAATTAACACTTATTATTTGATATACAGTTATTCTGACATAAGTGAATTTATAAAGGTAAAATAATTTTATGTTTTGTTGTATTTTGAATTATTCTAGTTGAAGAATGTAATAGTAATTTATTATTATTTTGATAAAATGTTAATAAAGTGTGAATAAAGATTTATAAAATGTGAAAAAATAATAACATTTGATTTGATAGTTTATTTGTAAGAGGTGATGACAGTTGATTTGATAGTGGATCCGCATATTCTTTTAGTAGAATAGCTTAAAATAATTTTAATATCAAGAATTGATTGAAATACATATACCAATTTATCCATACATACATTATCACAGGGTATTCTGGACATCCAACATATTCCCCCTTATTCCAAAATCTATATTCAAAAGGGCGACACGCATTTCTTTTTATATAACTTAATAATATAAGTTACATATTACATTTTAAATATATGAATAGTTTTATTTAACTTAATCAATATAAGTTATAGATTACATTTTAATATATGAATATTTTGCATATATCCCCTTGAAAAAAAAATCTCATTATATCTATGATGAATTCCTATTTGAAAGAATTTAAATTGGAAATTTTTTATATAAATATACATGCAAAAAATCTAAAATAAACAATTATGACACATCTATTAGAGGACACTACTATAATTTTATTAAAACTGAGGTATAAAAGTAGGCACCCTACCTTGTTACTCTTATCCGACATTTTTATGAAAAAAAGTAGGCACCCTATTGCAATTTATTAAAACCAAGGTGTGTCAAAAAGATAAACAAATACTGATAGAAGAGATTTCTATCAGTCCTCTACCATCCATCTAGTCCTCCATCACTAATGTATCCCTTATAAAAATAACTTTCGCAGCCCCCAATTCCATACCGACCCCATCCTGTATGACCCATACAATGCATTCCCATTCGTTCTCAACATAATATCTTTGGTTACAAAACACTAAACAATTCCGAGTGTTCCATAACGCCCATACAGCCCCAAAGATCAATTGAGTTGTGTCACCTTAGCTCGCTTGCTCTGATCTCCCACGCGCGCTAGTTTTATCCCTGCCTTCAACATTGTGAAGTTCGACGCAATGTTGGTGGTGGTGTCTACCATAGTAACAAAGTTTGTGTACGACAAATATTTGATAAGTGTCATGTTCGATACGGGATGTGTACATTCGTAAATCATACGATAAATACGGAAAAGTACAAGGATAATTAGATTATTTTCTAGATAATTTAAACATTAATATGTATTAATGAATTTTATATGCATTATGTTCAATATGACACGTTTTGTACGGAAGATGCCTGATCGAAATACTTTGATGAATATTTGGAAAAGTATGGAGTACTTTGTTTCTATTATGTCTACTCGTGACCAGATCTGTCTAGCTGCCGGACAAAGCACCATAAAGTGAACAACACTTTCCCCCCTCCACGTTACAGACTGGCCAGCAAATTGGATCAAAGGGAGCCCACTTTGAACCCACTTTGAACGATGAACCCTCGTGAGGATTTATTCAGGGTAGACTATCCAAAGGAACACTCGCACCTTAAGCGAAGCACGAGTTCCCCACACCTCTTTAAGCTTGGACGCCACCCTTGATCTTCTTGACCCACTTCTTCGTTACCAATCATAGCACCGACGAAAAATCCCTCCCTGGGAATTTGTTTTGAGTGTTCTCTTATTGGATACCACATCATGTATCCATTACTAATTTTGATTTTAATTATCTAATTTGAATTTAATCCAAACCCAACCCGAACTCAATCCGATTTTAATTATCTAATTTGAATTTAATCCAAACCCAACCCGAACTCAATCTGAGTCTGAACCTGCACGTTGAAACTCGGATTGAGTTTGAGTCGAGTCAACACGAACCCAATTCGGATTGGGGGTCGGGTTGCTTGGGTTCAATCTGAACCTGGATTTGTTTTGATTATTTCCTCTCTGTTTGATTGGTGTATCTTTTTCATATGGTCTTTTATCGCCCATAAGAATATAAGATCACGCATTACAGCATAACCATCAAATACAATCCATTGATTTTATGAGATGAAATCTACACCATCAATTCAACTTTAGTAACCCTCTTCTCTGCTCTCTAGATCTGCCGTCGTTTGCTTCATCCGAACACTTCGGTCTGCTCCAATTGAAATTAATTGTATTTGTTATTTGTGATTCACTGGTTTGAGAAGTTGTGATTTTGATTTTTTTTTTTTTGGGGTTTCTTTATAGAGAGTTTGTGATGAAGTACTTCGTGTATACCACATCATGTATACATTACTAATTTTGATTTTAATTCTCTAACCCAAATTTAATCCAAACCCAACCCGATCCGAATTCATCCTGAACCCATGGGTTGAAGTTCGAAATGAAGATATATCTAATACAAGCTTGTCTAAAATTGATGGAAGTGCTTTCTCAATACATATTCTGATAATCTGAGATTGTTCGTCTCACTTCATCTTTTACACCACACAATGCATACTATCTTGAGATACTATTGTTAATTATAGCTAGAGAAAATTCAGGCTTTCAGGTTTGACACAACCTCAATCTATCTTCAAATTATCACATATGTCCATTTTTACTTGCCATGATTAAGTTTGATATCCTACACATGACTCCATGGCATTTTAATAAGTAAAATCATTTTTAGATTTTTCACTAATATTATATCGAGCAGAAACAATCCTCAATAATATATAGCACTTCTTTACAAGGTCCGGGCAGAAAGATCTATATAACTTTGTTTAATTTTCTCTAATATTTGACATCAATCAATATGATGTAGGCCGCTTTTGAAGGGAATCCATTCAAGACAGTCCCAGGCCCTTTCAAGCTTTTCTGGCGATGCATGAGATCGAAGCCTGGGTAAGTGCCACTGTTGCGTAGAGAAAAAAACCAACCCCCCTCCATTGTGTATGTAAATGTGAAATATAGTATGATATAATACATATATAACTATTTCCCTTTAATCCTTTTGCTTTCTCTGCAGGGAAGAACCAACAGAACCATTCACTTACTTGCAGCTCGATCCTCCGAAGAGAGAAGAACCATGCTCGAGAGCAACACATAAAAACTATTAGTGGCCTACAAAACATTCTAGTGAACAACCAGTATCAGATTTTACTTGACTTTTCCAATCATGAGTTTATTTTGTGGTACCTCTGGAGAAAAACAGGCAAACTTTGTCTTCCTTATTCTGAATAAGCAGATACTTCAGTTATCCTTAGCCTAGTTCAACGGGTGTTCCTCGACAAACTTGTGGCATAATGTGATTATTTGAGATCCAATTTCTATGGTGTTGCTTGTATCTTCACATATTTTCCTCTCCATGCAATGCTGTAGCATGTGAGATCACTGAATGTTGTGAGACTGATTTGGAGTGAAATTCATTCTCGACAGAGATTTATTTTGTATATATAAATGCCAAGTGTGAAAATAACAGTCAGAACTCTTCCATAAAAAGGTATAAGAGTAGACGGAAATCGCTATGCTAAAATTAAATGAAGAACGAGGACCAATTAGATAAGATTGAAATAATGAATCATAAATCGAGTTTGGGTTCGAATTTTATAGATCATATAATAGAAACCTAATATATATATATAATAGAATATAAGTGGTACTATTTAGAATGATAAAGAAATGAAACACTTCCTCATGATTTTTATCCATCAACTTGATATTTTAAATATATTTTAAGATTTTTGGTGGAATTTAAAATTATCATAAAAAAGTGAGAATTTGATTTCACTGTATTTTCCTACATGTCTTGGTTTTAAATCCAATAGAGTATAATTACCATCAAAATTATCACGGGCTTGAAAGTTTCTCTAGTTAAGTAAAAAAATCATGAGTTAAATTTCTATTAATTTGAGAAGATTATTCGTGAAATATTTCGTGACTTAAAACATCTTTGGACACTTCTGGCAAATTCTTAATGTGCATGAGACTCTCATTTATTCTCCGGGATTGTGTAGCCGCTTCACATGTGCATAAAGGTGTTATAAAAACCCATTGATAAAGATGAAAAGAACATAAGAAAATCAAATACAAGATCTCATATAAGGTGGCTACCATTATTATTCAAGATCCATCAAGTCTACACAGTCCACCAGATATATTTATTCACAACAGCAGCCAGTAACTCTAAACTTTATCTATTTTCATTGCAATGGATAGTAGGGCTGTTAGTGTTAGTGTTGAATTAAATAAAACTAAACAATTAAATGGTGTGAATTTTTCAACTTAGAAACGTAAAATAAAACATGTTTTATTTCATGATAAAGTTTAATACATATTAGGCATGCCTTGTACTTGTAGATCTTGGTCCACGTGCTAATATGTCGCTAATAGAGTAGCAAAACTTTTTAGAAAATAACCGTTTGGTCATGAATGACATGTTTATTTTTATGTAACATGACATTGAAATTTTATTTTAAAAATACCAAATGGTGAAAGAAATGTTTGATGTAGTCACTCCAATATATTCTAGTTCTTCTGAAACATATATTGACATGTTATTGCTAAAGAACTTGCTACTTTAGGAATCCTATTCCAGAAAGAATGCTAGAATTTTGAATAGTTTGTCAAATTCGTGGAACATGTGATAATCGCTTTAAATGTAACTTTATCAACAATTAATATGAAAAATTCACTGAGAAATATTCATATAAAAAATTTAAGTTTTTGCAAGAATACACTGAGAAGGACATTCATAGATAATAATTTAGTCATTTTTAGGGGTATTGGTGGTAAGTGGTAACAGAGTTTTTGGGGATATTTTAACAATATAATGTTTTTGAGGGGTATATATGCAAAAAGCCAAAAAATTATAAAATATGAGGCCTCTCAACACGCACGTGAAACCTGAAAAATGTTGGAACCACGTGCATCACGTGTCACAGTATATATTTGCAAGATTGCATATAAAAAGCTATGTAATCTCTCTGTCAACACCAACCCAGTTATACAAGCGATTCATTCTCCAATGGAAAGCTCAGTAGATTTGAGGATGTTTGTCTTTCTGATCCTCATTTCACCTATTTGGGCTACAAAAGAGGAACACCATTCATTCCCCAACAACTTCCTTTTTGGGACTGCCTCAGCAGCTTATCAGGTTTTGCCTTTTGAAAGTTTACATTCTGGCATCACCTGCTTGAGTTTTTTTTATTTTATTTCTGATGAACATTTTGTTCTCAGTTTGAAGGAGCCTATCTGTCAGATGGCAAGGGTCTCAACAACTGGGATGTCTACACCAACACTCCAGGTGAATAGCTCTTCAGATGCTCTACATCTGCAGGTTGAGTGTAGACTGTTATTCACATTTTATTCTGATATGTTCCAATCATAGGTAACATAATAGATGAAAGCAATGGAAACGTAGCGATCAATCATTATCATCATTACATGGTAATTGTTTCTCGCAGAGCGACTTCATTTTCAGTTCTAATGACAGATGCTATAAACACAATTCATAGGCTCATAGATATTCCAGAAATCATCATGTTAGTATTCTTGTTACCTAATGATCCAAATTATTAATTAATTAATGTATTCAATGTGTGCTCTTTAATAAAAGTTTAATTTCCTATAAATCATGTCTCACTAATAGTACATGTCCTATTCAATAATTCACGTTAAACGAGGTAAATATGTATTAAATGCATAATGTGTATTTTACTTGTGCAACAGAATCCAAAAAAAAGGGAAAAAATGCATGATTAGGCTTTTTGCTCTGCTAGAATATAATGTTTTTTTAATGTTTTTTTTAAATTAAACGTTTTTTATGTTTTTTTCTTAAATTAAAAAATTATTAGGAAGTTTGAAGTCCTTTTAAATCTTTAATGATATAAAATCATTAAGAGATCAAGGATTGATTTAATATTGGTAACTTTACATAATAAAAAATTTCCCTATTTTTGTATTTTTTTCTAAAATTTTCAATAACTTTTCCCAAATTTTTCTCAAAATTAACCTGAATTATACCAAGTTATAAATTTTTGTCCTTACTGAACTATTCCTGAATTTAGAACCAAGTGACAATGGCTTGTATCAACAAATAACAGTGTAATATTTGATTATGGAAACAGGAGGATATAGAGTTGATGCATTCTCTTGGGGTTAACAGTTACAGATTCTCAATATCATGGGCAAGAATCCTGCCTTGTAAGAATCTACTCCAATTCAAATGCACTTGAAACTAGCATTGCGATTTTTTCCAAAGTATGTAAACAATAGGAGGGATTCATGGAGGTGTAAATTTACCTGGCATCAACTTCTACAACAATCTTATCGATTCCTTCCTCGAGAAAGGTACACTTATTCATGAACAGAGTTGAGACCTGTGTCCCCTATGAAGAAATTCTGACTTTGTTTTTCGATCTTCTGTAGGGATAAAACCATTTGTCACATTAAGCCACTATGATCTACCACAGGAGCTTGAAGACAGATATGGATCCTGGCTCCATAAAGATATACAGTAAGAAGCCAACTTATATTTGCAAGTCACCTTGAAAATATATACAAAATATGTTACTATATCAGCTGTTTTAAAGTTGATGTATGCCTACATTTCAGGGAGGATTTTGCTTACTATGCAGATGTGTGTTTTGGTGCATTTGGTGACCGAGTGCAATATTGGGCAACCTTCAATGAACCCAATATAATAGCCATGCAAGGGTACCGCACGGGTCTGTACCCTCCCTCCCGCTGCTCAAAACCATTTGGAAACTGTACACATGGGGATTCAGATAAGGAGCCATTCATAGTGGCTCATAACATCATCCTTTCGCACATGAAGGCTGTCAAGATTTACAGAACCAAATATCAGGTTGGAATTAGATCCACAAATACAATTTCATTAAGTGGGGAGTATCAATGATGAAAGTGTACCATTACAACTAAATATAGAAAAATGAAACCTATTATCGTCATTGATTCAGAAAAGACAAGGAGGCAGTATTGGGTTCATTGTGAATGCCATTTGGTTTGAACCCATCAGCAACAGCATTGCGGACAGGCTAGCTGCCAAAAGAGCTTTATCTTTCCTTGTAAACTGGTTAGCTTTTTTAACTTCACAACAGTCTATACTAGAAATGATAGAAGTTATGGAATGTCACCATGCTCTTATCTAGACAAGATATTTGCTCATGACTTTGGGAAGTACCAAGGTTTTCTTTAGATGCCAAGAAAAGAGTTTAATTCTTCAATAATTTCTGCAGGTTTCTGGATCCCATCATTTTCGGGAGGTATCCAGTAGAAATGCAAGAAATCCTGGGATCCACTTTGCTTACATTTTCAAGAAACACCAAATGGATTTGCAGAATGGGTTGGACTTCATAGGCATCAACCATTACACAACTCTGTATGTCAAAGACTGTATGTTCTCTGCATGTGGGAATGGAATGGGGTGTTCCAGGACGGAAGGTTTTGCTTGCCAAACAGGACAGAAAAACGAAGTCCCTATCAGAGAACCTGTAGGTTACCTCATCCGATCATTTGAAAGAATCAAAGTTACCAACATCACTCACTAATAATTATTGATGACTTATCTGAGATCTATACTCTTGCAGACAGTGATGGAGTGGTACTATGTTACCCCTCAAGGAATGGAAGATATGGTCATGTACTTAAAAGAAAGATACAATAATAAACCCATATTTGTCACAGAAAATGGTGAGATAGCTAATGCAGAGCTGTCAAAAATTTGTATGAGTTTTTTTTTTGTTACTCTGTGTTTTATGATGAATTTTCTTTTATTGATTGATGTATGAACTGAAGTTGAATGGGCTTTTCAGGATATCCGGATGAGAATTGGGTCAATGCAACAATCAAGGATTTCCTATATGATATCAACAGAGTGAATTATATGAGAAGTTACCTGGATTCCCTTGCAACAGCAATCAGGTTAGTTATTGTTGCACTTGCATCTATATCATGCATGAAAAATATCATTGTTCACCAGTTGGGGAAACCTCCAAGGCTTTAAATTATACAGTTTCACCTGAAGATGGATAACTTGAATAAGGCTGGTCCTGATCTAGTTCAGAATTTCATGTTACCTGTAAATGTCTGTGAGTGGGGATAGATTTACTATAGCTCTCACAATCAGAAATTAAGAACCAAATTTTCAATGGATGATTTAGTTTACTTGCCTTGAATTTTATTTTCAAATTTATCAATAGGAGTGAGTATAATACGTATCTATTAGGGAAATGATACACGTAAAAAGTACTGTATTTAAAAAAGCCTTGGTTTCAGGATACCAAATAATGTCCAACAGATCAGAATCAGAAACCTAGCATGAAAAACATGGTTCCCTTACTTAAAAAGCCCAAGAAATATTTCTACTTAAAGAGTTGCGGATCACTGACATCAAAATATTAATGCATGAAATTCGTAGTATACATAACATCAGGTTAAGAAAAGAAAAGGAAAGAAAGATCTGAACAAACTGAAGCCCCAAACATCTATTATGCTCTGAAATCCTACATAAAAAATATGGATCATTTTGTTTTTCTGTTCATCACCGTGTAGCATACTTGCATGAGTTGGGTGGATCATGTATTTCCATAGCATCTAGTAAGCATGTTATATGCACCACGTTATAAGAGTTTGGACTGAACCTTACAAGTTTTGGTGTATTCATTTGGATAAGCAGTAAAGGAGAAGATGTGAGGGGGTACTTCGCCTGGGCATTGCTTGACAATTTTGAATGGATATCTGGATATACAAAAAGGTTTGGACTGCACCATGTAGATTTCAAAACAATGAAGAGAACACCGAAGTTGTCTGCAACTTGGTATAAGCAATACATAGATAACCATAGCACAATCATAAGAACAACTCATGAGAGAAATCAGGAGTACCTTCAATCATACTGAAAAGCAGATGACTAAGCTTCAAGGAGGATTGTGCAAGGCTTGCATCATGAAAGCTCCGGAGAAACTATTGAGGCAAATACATTAGAGCAGGATTTGTTATAAATAATTTTCAATACTGATGTTAGAGCAGGATTTCAGAAGCATGCAACTTTAGTACATCAAATGATTAGAAATCAATTATGTGTTATCCGGAAATAAAAACATAGAAATGAAAAGGAAGTAGTTTTTTTGTTTGTAATGTTATCATATAATAAAAACAAATCAGATGGTGATGAAAGAAAGAAAACAAAGTGGCATTGTATGCAAAAAAATTTCTCAGGGAAGAAAATGTGGAACCCAATTTTAACATCTTTTGAAAGAGAGAACAAACCTAACAAGACATGATCCATCCCACAAGTGAAAGACTAAGGTAGCATTTGAAACATGTTTGAAAAAGAGATTTTCACTTAAAACTATTTTTAAATTTAGATCCCAATATTTTTTAACTTCTTGAATTTTTTTTATTGTTTATAAATAAAAGCTATTTTAGCCTTTAAAAAAAAAAAACTGAGAAAAATTTAGGGTTAGTTTCAACTACGGGATAAGTATTAGGATAAGGAAATAAGTGTGGGATAGGTGAGGGGAGGGAACAACTTATCCCATTGGGTTTAAAAAATAACCAGGATAAAATGCAATCAATTGATTTTTGTTCCACTCAAACTCTGTAATAAGAAATAATAAGGATAAAATGCGGTCGATTGATTTTTGTTCCACTCAAACTTTGGAATAACACTTATTCTCGTCTTTTGTCTTCATTCTAAAATAAAGACAAAATTGATATTTTTTTTTATATCTTAAAATTAAGATTATTTATCCTTGAAACCTTAACAAAGATCGATTAAGTTGATTCCTGTAAACAAAACATGTTTTCAAAGTTCAAACGCTACCTAAGATTTAGAATCTGGGTTGTGTTTAAAAAGTGAGTTTTTTTGTATTATATCATCTCCGCCATGGATGACCGGCCTCTTATAAAAAAAAACAACACTCTCCATTATCCCATGAAATCTGACAAGCTTGGAGAGCAATTGCAACACCTGGTCATCAAAAAAACATTCATTGAATTCAAAATTTGACAAGAACAGTCCACGATGCAAAAAGAATCCATAAAAGGTCAGATTTTTCAGATACCCAGATGTGGAAATCAAATGAATAATGTGTAAAGGGACAGAGACATGCGGAAAACAATACATAACACACTACGGAGAGGGAAAGAGAGCGTACACGTTGGTTGAATCGTTGTCGTCGTCGTCGTTGTTGGTGGTGGTGATGAGAGAGATTTTCGAGGCACTCGAAATGCGATAAAACGAGAAGGGACAGATAAGCCTCCATGAATCTATTAAGGACAGACTGAAGAACGACGGGTTGAACCCGATCCAACCCCAAATTTGGGCTGGCTGGGGTTGGGTTTTTTGGTTCAATCCGAGTCTGAACCTGAACAATTCAAATTTAATTTGGTTTGAAATTGGATTGATGGTTCGGATAACCCAAACTAACATAAATTTGAAAATTCTATATCTAAGTAAAATGTTTAAATAAAATTATATTTTTTTTTAGAGAAAAATCGATGTAGCTTCCTAAAAATTTATGAAAATCAGAAAAAACCCCTATAAAATTGATAAATCTCCGCAGGTCCCTATCTTATATGATAATATTGATTTTAGTCCTTATAACTAACCAGATGTGTGGTTAACCCTTACCATGCATGGTAAATTACTGTTATACCTTTTTAAAATTTATTTTCTTTGTTAGAAAAAATCAATATAACCCCTTGAAAGCTTATGAAAATCGAAAAAAGTCCCTGTAAAATTTAAAAATCGTCTTAACTCTTTGAAATATTCTAAAAATCATAAAAAATCAATGTGATTATCTAAAAATATATACTGATTTATTTAAATTTTATTAAATAAATTATAGTTTTATAGTCAATGTGTTATGTTTTTTATTGTTAGTAATTTTGAGTTAAGAATGTATTATACAATTTTGATGATGACATCTCAGGAGATGGAGATGTTGAAAAATGATGAGAGTATTTTTGTCTTACAAAATAATTAAATCTGATTTTATAAAGTTTGTAGGGATTAAATTCAATTTTAGTAAGTTTCTGATGACTTATTTCAATATACTCTTAACCGGAGACTAAATTCGTTAACCATATACACTTTATGGGGATCTAAGATGATTTTTTTGTATTTTAGAGGGACTTTTTGTTATTTCAAAAAGATTTCAGGGAGTTAAGAAGATTTTCCCTTTTTTTAATGTGTATGATAAAATTTAAATTGTACAATTTATTTTTATGTATAATCTTTCACTACTATAGTTTCAATATATTTATTTTCTAAATTTATTTTTGTTATTTTGATAATCGACTCTTTCAAAATTTTAATTGTTTAAAATAATATAATTTTCAAGTCAAACACAAACTCAACATGAACCCAACTCAACCTGAATCAAACCCGAACCCCAATAAAACCCGATGGGTTGGGTTTGGGTTGAGCTTCTCAAACCTGAGGGACGGGTTGGGTTGGGTTTCTCCAACTTCGAGTTGGGTTCAAGTTGAGCTCTAACCTGCCCCAACCCGTCCAAGTTGCACCCCTAGGTGATATTTGGTGTGATGTGGGTTGTTAGGTCAGCCCAGCCCAGTCCGATCCAACATCAATATATTTTTAGACCCATTTTCAGTTTCATGTACCTCATTATGTCTTTAATCACACTAAAAAGTTATATCCTTGGTTAAATTTTTTACCTTTTTTTTTTTAATAAATAAGTTAATATAATTTATTGAATTATATAGTATGTCTATTATTAGATGAGATATATTATTTTTAAAAAATTAAATTGGTGTAATATAGAAATATGACCGGAAAGGAGACTGGATATGATGTTGCACACTATAAAAAGAAAAATGATATGTTCATACCTATTTGTGGTACTCTAAAAAGTGTTTGTAAAATGTTATGCTCACTTCTATTTTCAGTCCCAAATTCAGTCTGCATTTATTTTAAATTTTTTAAAAAATTATATCTAATCTAATGAGGGTATACATTTTTATAAAATATATATACTTTAATGAATTTTATTCACTCATTTATATAAAAAATAATGAGGTATATTTCTTGTTATAATAAATGCATATGCATATCAAATTATAAAAAAGACGACGTGCAGCAGTGTGTCCAAATTGTTTTTGATAGATTGATACATCTTACTGATTTATTATTGAAACGTCACAAATCATACTTTTCTTCATAAAAGTGGATAAACATTGTCTTCAGTTGGTGAGGCTTTTATATTTTTTATAGGTTTTTTTTAAGTCCTTATAAATCATATGATTTAGTGATCGCATCCCTCATTTCTTTATATTTTAGTTTTAATTCAGGATATGTTCTTTTTAGTTCTTCACAAAAACTAAAAAGAAAACAAAATAATTTAAGGATATGTCCCTCCTAGGGATTAAAAAAGAACATATCTTTAAAACTGGGAACTAAAACTAAAATATGAAGAAGTGAGAGATCGATCATTAAATCCTATGATTTATGGGTACTTAAAAATAAAAAACCATTTTTTATACAAAGAAACCTTTGTGATCACACTTATCAAAAAGTAATCAAACCACTAAGGACCATGAAAAGCCAGGCTGCTTCTGAATGAAGTTAAAAAGGAACTTTAAAGGGCACGAAATGCATTAAACATTTAAAAATTATCACAACTTTGTTCCTTCAACACAATTTTATACGTAGATTGGCTTTATTAAGCTTTTGCAAAGAATACTATAGAAGAAATAAAAAATGGTTATGTTGACATTGCAGATGTTGAAATGATTTCATTAAAATGATTAGTCGGCTAATCATTCTATTATAACCTTTCAATACTTGTCACATATACTTTCAAAGGTTCATCTATATCCGTAGCATTAAAAATAAGGGTCATGAAACCATGAACAACCAACCCAAAGGGCTGTAGGAACTTGAGCAGGAGAGTCCCTGGACATATCAGTCCGTGAAGGGACTAATACAGTTTTTTCTTCCTGCACACGACAGGGATTGAAGTTTGAACCCATGACCCCTCCCAAGGGGGAGGGTGTCCCTATCACCACGCCAAAGCGTATGTGAAAATATGAACCATTTATCAAACTAATATTGAGAAGCACTGTTGATTTGTAAAAAAGTGGATACATTGAAACACTCAATAAGTCATATAAACAAATGTAATTTAAGTGAAACGGTAGAAATTGTTTGGTTGATAGGTTCAAAAAAAATCATTAAAGGGGAAAATGTGAATCTCTGAGTCCAGTCTCACATTGGACTAAACATTTGATACAGAGAGGTGGCAACACATTTCTTCGTGGCACTATATTTTGTGCTTTGTTCCTCCCGTCTTCTTCTGCTCTTGAGCTACGGGCTTATGCTGATGCTGATTGGACTAGTGATGTTACCAATCGTCGTTCTACGACAGGTTTTTGTGTATTTCTTGGACACTCTCTTATTTCCTAGAAGGCTAAGAAACAGGATATTGTTTCTCGCTCTAGCGCTGAGTATGCCCGGCCCTGGGTGTAGGCCTATTAGGCTCTGCCTAGGGCCCCATCAAGGGAAGGGCCCCAAATACCTCGTTATATATATATATACTTGTGTTATGAGTTTCAGCCTAGTCCACTGTCAAATATAATTATTTTAGGATAATGTTACGTACAACTTTTTTCGAGCCCCAATTACAATCTATACATGTTTTAAAAATTTTAAAAATAGTATACACTATCTAATGAGGTACATGTCTTTATAAAAAAAATGAAGCATATACTCCAACGAATTGCATGAATGCATTTAAAGAAAATGTGAAAAATTTCAATCGAAGCATATACGTCATTAATATGGGTATATGCTAAGGTGAGAAGCATATGAGATTGAAATTAGGGTTGAAAAAAAAAGTGTAACAACACTTATTTTTATAACTCATATAAACCCAAAATGGAAAAATAATGTAAGAAATCTCATCCATTCAAATATAATTTCATCAATCCAATGGTTATATTTCTTAGTTTTGCTTAATTTTTTTTCTTTTTTGTTATTGGATATATTTTTTATAATTATATTAACATATTCTAGTTAATTAGAAATAAAATAAAAAAGTTTGGACATGAAAATCTCATTTTTTTAGATGACGAATATTGAAAATCCCTATTTGTTTATTTATTTATTTATTCATTATCTAAATATTTAATTTTCTCATATAAAATATATATAATGTATATAAGATTATTTGATCTTTTATGCTTTTATTATATCAATATTACAACAATCCATTGAGTCATATTAAAATAATATTTTTTTATAAGACCCCATTTAAAAATTTCGCTTATGCCCATCCAAAATTTTAGATTTCAGGATCGTCCTGGCACTGAGATGGAATATCGTGCCATGGCTTCCAGCCCAGCCCGGTTCAGTCCAATCATCATTATATTTTTAGACCCATTTTCAATTTTCATGTACCTCGTTACTTCTTTAATCACACTAAAAAGTTATATCCTTTGTTAAGTTTTTCTTTTACCTTTTAAAACTTTTTTTAATAAATAAGTTAATATAATTTATTGAATTATATTATATGTCCATTATTATATGAGATATACTATTTTCAGATAATTAAACTGGTGTAATATAGAAATAGGGGTGGAAAAGAGACTGGATATGATATTGCGCACTATTAAAAAAAAATGATATGATCAGCCTAGTTTGTGGTACTCTAAAAAGTGTTTGAAAAATGTTATGCTCGCTCCTGTTTTAGTCCCACATGAAGTCCACATTTATTTTAATTTTTTTAAAATATTATACTTTAGCTAATGAGGTATATATTTTTATAAAAGATTAAATATATACTTCAATGAATTTTATCAACTCATTTATATAAAAATATAACGAGGTATATACTTTGTTATAATGAATGCAGATAATTAACGAGATATGAGATTGCATATCATATTATAAAAAAGATGGTGTGTAACAGTGTCCAAATTGTTTTTAATAGATTGATACATCTTACTTCTTTATTATTGAAACATCACAGATCATACTTTTTCTTCATAAAAGTTGATAAACATTGTCTGAGTTGGCGAGGCCTTTATATTTTTTATACAAAGAAATCTTGGTGATCGCACTTATCAAAAAGTAATCAAACCACTAAGGACCATGAAAAGCAAGGCTGCTTCTTAATGAAGTTAAAAAGGAACTTTAAAGGGCACGAAATGCATTAAACATTTAAAAATTATCACAACTTTGTTCCTTCAACACAGTTTTATACATAGATTGGCTTTATTAAGCTTTTGCAAAGAATACTATAGAAGAAAGAAAAAATGGTTATGTTGACATTGCAGATGTTGAAATGATTTCATTAAAATGATTAGTCGGCTAATCATTCTATTATAACCCTTCAATATCTGTCACCCATACCTTCAAAGGTTCATTTTTATCCAGAGCAATGGAAATAAGGTCAAGAAACCCTGAACAACCAGTCCAAAGGGGGCTCTAGCAACTTAGATATGAGAGCTTATAGACACATCACTATATCAGTCCCTAAAGGGACTAATACAGTTTTTTTTCTTCTTCCTGCACTTGACAGGGATTGAACCCATGACTCTCTCAAGGAGGAGGGTGTCCC
This sequence comes from Acorus calamus, assembly GCA_030737845.1. Classification (NCBI taxonomy): domain Eukaryota; kingdom Viridiplantae; phylum Streptophyta; class Magnoliopsida; order Acorales; family Acoraceae; genus Acorus; species Acorus calamus. The sequence goes on along the minus strand of CM060858.1, from coordinate 11,605,598 downwards.
TACCACCACACCAAGGCGTATCGGGACCATATGTGAAAATATGAACCATTTGTCAAACTAATATTGAAAAATACTGTTGATTTGTAAACAAGTGGATACATTCAAACACCCAATAAGTCATATAAACAAATGTAATTTAAGTGGAAGGGTAGAAATTGTTTGGTTGATAGGTTAAAAAAAATCATTAGAGGGGAGAATGTGAATCTCTGAGTCCAGTCTCACATTGGACTAAATATGATACAGAGAGGTGGCAATGCGTTTCTGGAGTGATTGGACATAAAAGGCAAACTCATTTTTTATTATATTCCATCATTAAAGTCACTAAATATACAAAAAGTTAATTATGATAATAATTCAATATTCTCTTTTCAGAAATATCTGAATTGATTGTCATCAATTCTAGCCAACATATTCATTTAATATTTTTCATTTTTTGTAAATTCTCTAATCAGATTTAATGAGATTTCTAATTGGGTTTAATGAAGTCAATATTATAAGCTGAACTTGTAGTCTCCTAACGGATCATCTTTTTATCAATAATCTTAAAGTTTATTCCAATTTTGTTCTCCTTTTATAATTGTTTAACGTAAATCAGATCTATTTATCATTTTTGTTTCTCTATTAATATTTGAAGTTTGATCTATAATAACATATCCCTTGAGAACAATTTTTTTATATAGACGAGCTCATAAAAGAACTTTTTATCTCTCACATCCATCTGTATAGACAATCTGTTACTATCTTTTAGGATAATTGATTCTTGAAGAGTCAATTATACAAAAACATAATCCCACCATTATCTATATTATTATTATATAAAAGTCCCTTAAAAAAAAAACCTTCAAATGACCAATTTATCCCTATTAATCAATTTAATCCCATCACAATCCATTTCATCATTACACCCATTTATTTAATGCAATCATTTTACTATTTTACCCTTTCAATTCTATTCAATCTCATGATATCCATTCATATAATTGTAATGTTATTATAATTTATTCATATTTTCATCGATCATGCATGTCATATATAAATATATCTAAAATTAAATTAATATGATAAACTTATATTAATATGCCGACTAAAATTATATTAATCAATTTATTATTTTATAATTATATGTGAATAACATAATATTATGAGAATACAAATGGATGCTCAGTGTTAAAAATCTAAAATTTATCATTTATATATCATAAAATTTATTATTTGAATATCATCATATTGCTGCCATTACCTAACAAAATAAAAGAATTAATATTCATTAAAATTTGATTTATTTACAATTTATTTTACATATATATGTACAATCATAATATATATTTGAATTCTATAATCAATATTATGTATATTTGTACTTTTTTAAAATTGATGTATTGTTTATTCACTTTAATTCAGAATTTTTACTTTTTAAAATTAAAATTTTCTTATGTATTTGTTTAATGTGGGTGTTTTTCACTTTTGGATTTTTGGATTTTTTTTGGAGATTGAAAAGGCCAAAGATTGTTAAAAATAATAATTTCAAATGGAAAGAACAAGAATAATAATCGTAATTATTATTCTAAACGTTTCAAAAACACAATTGTCTGTCATTTAAACATCACATTCAATAGATAATGGAGAGTTTTTATTTTTTAATACAAGCAATTGTTTCTCACATTTACATTCTACGTGCATGCATTCAAGAAAAAATAAAATGTATGCAAATGTTTGATTTGATAATAATGTCTCCAAAAATTTCATTTATCTATCTATCTATCTATATCTATATCTATACTATTTATAAAAGACGATTCTGAAAAAAATTCAGTTGAAATTTAGCATGTTCAATTCTAAAATTCATCCATATCCCAAATGATACTTATTTTTAACATATAACATATGATATGATATTTCATATTTCATATAACATATAATATATAACATATAACATATAACATATGTTCGCGCGATGTCGAAACATTCCTCTATCACTATTATCTGCCACCGTCTCCATAAGCGACCTCAATCCCTTTGGCCTCAATTTGAAGACTCGATCGAAACATCTTTAATCTTTCATTGAAATAATGGTTTGCAAATTATTTATCATTTTCTGTAATTCATATTATGATTTTGTTTTACTAATTACCTTGTAGCCTGACCAACTAATGGAAATTATCTCACATATTTGCCACTGGTTTTTAATTTTGTCAATCAGATTTTTTTTAATTAATTTTATGTGGATGTATAGAGAGCTTACAATTTGGTGTATGAATTTTTAATATTCTCAAAAGAAGTTACGTGTATGAACGTGTCAATGATTTGAAGACAATGATAATAAGAATTAATCCAATAACAAGAAAATGAATATATAAAATTTTTTTATTGTTATTTTTACTTTCACAAAGTGTTCATTTAACCGTTTAAATGTTTGTTGCTTCAGTCTGTGAGTATCTTAATTGCTTGAGATAATTTTATGTGTCCATTTTATTCCTCTACCACTATTATAAATTATAAATTTTTGTTATTCTTTCATTTTTGCCTATTGTCTCATATATTATAAGTTTATATTCACTTTTTTTTATGTAAAATGAAAATCATATCACATGAGATGAATGTTTTCAACTCTTAATCTAAGTAATTGCTTTCATTATATTTAATAAAATAGTTCAGTGCAAGAAGATATTAGCTAGTAATCCAAAAGGCACCTAAGATATTGGATTGAAACCTCACTTGCCATAAAAAAATCTTCAATGACAAGCTTTAAATCAACCCCATCTGTGTGTTTTGAAATGCAAACTTCTTGTTGGCTATGGACAAGTGACTCTGCTTCTCATGTGTATGTACCAAAAACAGACCAAAAAAAAAAAAAAAAACAGGGGAAATAAAGAAGTTAATGAAGACTAGAAATCAATGATAGGTTCTCCAATGGTTAAGTTCCTCTCTACGGTCCACGGCAAATCGAAGAGCCTGGCTGTGATGAACTTGAAGATTTGTTCACATGTTTGTGCGTCGTGCTCGAGAAGAAGAGGGTCGCGTTCATCGCGTGAGAGTACGATCTCGCCTGCCTCGAATTCATGATGTTTCATGTTCAGTTTGAGCTTTCTAAAAAACATGTCCAGTACTGCTTATCAATGGTGTCTGGATAACAGAGGACACACAAAACTGAGTTCTTGCAACTACTTTTCATGACTACTATTTGTGACCAAAGTGATCCATGGAATCTCGAATTAGCATTGCCCGTTTTGTGCTTTATTGGACTCATGACTTTAAAATGCGTCTTGGTGTATAAAAATTGTGTTCACGGGCATGAGTCTATTGAAATTTTGGCTAACCCAACACAACACCTCTTCAACTGATCAACAAATGACAACCATCCCCATTGTGTTTGTACCTAACCCATCTCATAATGGACAGACTCTGATATCATATGTAACACATCAAGTTGACAATTAAAGATAGGCATATGTGGGGGTGAGTGATAAAGTGGGAGCATACAGCCAGTATCAAAAGAATAGTTTGTATTTATATGTGAACACAACTCTCATTCATCAATACATGTTTTAGTCACCAACTGGTACACCTAAGGAAAAGCGTGGACCACTGATATGTTAACAGTTTTCCAGCCATTATAGACTCTCTTCACAACAAAAGTGCTCTGTCCCACCCGTCAATTCAAAGTTAGATGCAACAAAGATGAACCCATCAACAGAGAAAAAATAAATAAAATAAACAACAATTTTTTTAAAAAGTCACAAGTTGCAGAGTCACAATCCAAATTGGGCAAGAAAAGAATAAACTCTTTTGGAGCACTTCAACCTCTCTTTATCATTGGGTGGTGAAGAAGAAGAAGAAGATGATGAAGAAGAAGAAGAAAAGTTGGAATAGCCAAAGCTGTCCATGGACCACTTGAAGTGAATTAAAACCACTCGTTTTTCGACACATTTTTATTGGATAATTCAACAACAATTCTATTTTATGCAGAAATGAATTCAGATTAGAATTACCTGACTCACAATTTCCCATTGCATGTCAAGAGGCAACTGAACAAAATCATCAAACTTTGTTCCAATTAAAACCGGAAGAGCTGTCTGAAACATTCAGCAAGAACAACAAAAATCATGTAAAAGATTCATGAAATCATCCAATCAAAGAAAGTGTCACATTTGATCAAAGCATTACCTGATTCCATTTTCTTGCCTGTCGATACCAACCGATGACACTGCAACAATAAAAACTCACATATCTCAATCCAATCCATCAAAACTAAAGATAATTTCATCGAATTCACTCTACGAACCTATTAAGCGTGCATCGACTCGTAAGATCAAACATGATTAGTATTGCCGCTGCATCTTTACAAGCTATAGGTACATGATCCAAGAACTGATGATCACCTGCGCAAATCAAAACAATACCCATATCTTAAAGAAAATCGAATAACATAATCCAAGTGAAACCAATCAAGAATTACCTCCAACATCCCAAATACTAAACGCGATGCGCGCGCCTTTAACAAAGAATATCTTATCCATCAAATTCAACCCAGACATCTGCAGACACCTCTGCTCCTCCACATCCCCAACATACTTAATCTTCACCAAAAACAACAAAATTCAATAAAAAAAACAACAAAATTCAACCAACCCAAACTCCCAAAACGAATAAAAATCACAACCCACACTAACCATGAAACTAGTCTTCCCAATCCTGCAGTCCCCAAGGAGGCTAACCTTCAACGTGACCAAGTCATGGTCCGTATCAACATCAGAGGAGACGCGATGATTGTCAACTAAAGCGGATGGGTTGTCGAAGGAGGGGCAAGAGTGGTTGAGCCTTCGATAACGCATAGAGGCTTTGCAGGTGGAGCAAGCGAGAATCCGGTCCCATAGGAGGCGAAAGAAGCGGCGGAAGATGGAGACTCGCTCGAGGAGGCTCCGCTTCACATTGAATTGTATCTGCCTTAGCTTTCTATGAAGCACCACTTGTTGTTGTTGTTGGTTTTGGTTTTGTTGTTGTTGTTGTTGATGTGGGTGGTGTTGGTTATTCATGTTATGATGTGTTGTTGTTATATTTGGGGGGTCTCTGCTCCGGGAGGTTCTCTGGCCATGTAAAAAAATTGGAGGGAGGAGAGACTGTTTTGGTAGGAAATGAAGACTGAATTGTTTGTTGTTATTTTTGGGTGCCCCTTGTATTACTCAATTGTTGTTTTTTTTTTTAAAATAAATAAATAAATAATAAAAACTGGGGAGACTGTTTTGTTGGTTAATATTGATAAGCTCTCTTGTTTTTATCAAGTCAAGTCCAAGTTGCCGGCGCCTTGTGTACGTGGGGGGTCATTTTTAACCGTTTAAAAGGGTTTGTATTTTTTATATATATTTAATCATTTTAAATAAAATGGATTGGATCAGTTTATCTGAGACATCGGGTTGGTTTTACGATTGAGTCAAAGACATTTACGTTCCTACAAACATATGAAAACTCATATAAGTCCTTATTAAAATTGGAACAGACGTATAAATCCCTAACAATTCACAAAAACCCAATTATCATACCTGGATTAAATTTTCATCCAAACTTAATGGAATATTCTCGGAATATTCAATCATATCTAATTGTGTAAACATTGAAGTCCCTATAAACAGTCATAAAAACAAATTAGTCCATACAAAAGATAAAATTACCTCTAAAATTTTTTTACATTAAATTGTGTACACATTGCAGTCCCTATAAAAAATCATAAAGATAAATTAGTTTATGCAAAAGATAAAATTGCCCTTGAAAGACTTTTACATTTAATTGGATAGACATTACAGTCATTGTAAACAATCGTAAAGACAAATTGATCATTTCTTTCAGAGACATTTTTATCTTTTACAAGGACCAATTTGTCTTTACGGTTGTTTACAAGGACTGTAATGTCAATTCAATTAAATGTAAGTCTTTCAGGGGCAATTTTATCTTTTGCAGAGACTAATTTGTCTTTATGATTGTTTAAAAGGATTGTAATGTGTACATAATTTAATGTCAAAGTTTTTGAGGGGCAATTTTATCTTTTGTAGGGATTAATTTGTCTTTATGACTGTTTATAAGGACTTTAATATATACACAATTATATGGGATGAATATTCTGGGAATATTCTCTTAAGTTTGGATGAAAATTTAACTCATGGATGATAATTGAATTTTTGTAAGTTTTCAGGGACTCGTACGTCTGTCCCAATTTTATTAGGGACTTATATGAGTTTTCTCATGTTTGTAGGGACTTAGATGTTTTAACCCTTTACGATTTTGTAGCTTTTGCATGTGTAAGAAGTTGTTTATGTAATTGTATAACTAAACAGTTTTAATGTAGCGGTTTCTACATACATATTTCAGACAAATACTGCTAAAAATTTGTAATTTCAGCTCCTTACATAATTAATTTTAAAACTCAAATTTTTGTAAAATTAGTTTTGCAATCGCGCAACCAGACATACACTTAATATTCGTATACTGAGATAGTGTTTGGAAACAAATTTTAAAAAGTATTTTTTAAATGGTTTTTATAAATTAATTTTCATGAAATATAATTTTGTTATATTCCTATGAAGTTGTTATTTATAACTAAATTTTTTTTTTATTGGTACTGACTTACCATTCTATGTGTTGACAAAAATTAAAAATTGTTTTGTAGAACAGGAGCATACAAGTGAATGTAACATACCCAATTCAACAGAAAGGTGAGCTACAAGAAGTCCCTCTGATGTATATAAAAAAACCATTTATTTTTTTAGAAGTTGAGACTGATGAGGTGTTTGATAACGAGTTTGGATTATATGATTTCTATAAAAACAAAATGTCTAAAAATTGTTTAAACATGTTTCCAAACATAACCTCAATATTTAAATTCTGAATTTTTTTAATTTTGAAAAGGATATAAATATGTTTCAAACAATTTGCATTCCTAAACATTAATACTAACAGGAGTTGTTGACACATTCAGAAAGAGAGAGATGGTGTAATGAAAAGAAAAATTATGAGTCTCCAATCAAGGCTTAAATGTTTCTTGACTCTTCTGGGGATTTATAAATAGAATGCAAGGGCACCTAAATTTTGAAGATTATAATTAATGAACAAGATTATTGAATTTGGAGAGTATATTATACAATTACATATTACATATAATTTTACAATATGTATATTCAAATATAAGATAATTTTAATTTTTCATATACAGATTTGGAGTAACTGATACGCTTACGATGGTGGAAATTTTTTTTTAGTTGGGTGTACCAGAAAGAGTCGGGGGACTAACAACATGACATTGAACATGGTCCCCCAATGAGACCTGTGTTTATATTTATTTATTTATACATATAGATTGGCAGCACATATGGATGTGATTAATAAAATATATATATGAAGTTGGGGGGGCATTATATCGTGAAATTGAAATCTTTTTGGGAGCCGGGTTTCTTGCCGGTTCTGTAATAAAATATTATTTAAAATAAAAAATAAATATAAATAAAAAATTGTGGATGAACTTCTTGTAGACATAGCTGCAACTTCTGTTTATTTGACTTATTACACATATTTTGTCTCGGCGAAAGTTAAATTTTTTTTCATGGTACCGAGACATACAAGTAGAGGTAACTTACCCAACTCAATTAAAAGGTGATCTAGGAAATGTCCCTCCGGTATATAAAACTTCTGTTTGTTTATGTATGTCATGTATCTTGTAAAGAAGAAATACTGGTTTTGCAACTCTATTTTATGTTGACCTGCCCAGCCATTTATGCAATTCCAATAAAATATATGATGAACTAATAAAAAAAATATTTGTTTAATTTATTTGAATATATAGTTTATTTTTTTGGGTGAAATATACACCATCATATACAATTCAAAGTGTGTCGGGAGAAAAGTAATTACAAGAATTAATGCTTGTTTATTAAGGGAGATTACAATTGAATGGCTGGGGAAATGATAATGTTCTTACCTATTACTAGTTCTATTTGACGTGAAATAAAAAATATTTGCATTTATTTTAAAGGTCGATGAATATTTTCTAAATGAATGCGTATACATCTTGAGATGAAAAATATAATTAAATACAAGACTAGTTTCTCTGCTGGCAAAAAGAGAGAGAGAGAGAGAGTGCATTTTGTTTTGGTTGATCAAATTGTAATTATAATCCTTTGAAAAAGTTTATGTTTATCACAATATTGTGATAAAATATTTATTTAATTTGTAAATATGTCCACTCAAAATAATACCTAATTCCAAGTCATGTGTGACTGCTATTTTAAGTGCTAGTGCTTTTATGCTCTTTAAATATAGCAATGGATTTTTAAAATAAATGGTTTCATAGTGAATGCCTTCTGATTCGGTGACATTGCATCCACTTAAATGCACATATTTATTTGACATATTGGATGGATTAATATGATGTAATTAATGTGGTATGAGTTGGATAATTAGCATTTTTGGATAATGAAAGACTGAATTTATTTTCACAATGACAATTCATTCACAATTTGTTTATTAGATTAGTTTGAGTATAATAGCATTCCATACTTCTATATTTTGTATTACATGCTGGAATGAGCATCAATGAATAGTTTCTATTGAAAGATTGACTTATTAAAGGATTTTTGCATATATACCCTTCAAAAAATCCTATATTATTAAAATATCCCCTATTTCTACCACAAATATTCATCAAAAAGGTAAAATTTGTCTAAATTTAATGTCCAATAACCTGCAAGAAAGTGTTTAAATATATTCTCCTTTCCTGTTATTTCTCTTTTCTTAAAAAGGAATTTTGATTTATGAGGTCTTTCCATTATCTAAGGCCCCACCAATAAATGAGTGTGTTGGTGTTCCATTTTGATTTTATTTCTTCTTAATTATATGAAACATAGAAGAGCACTTGATGCATGTTTGATTGGTTAATAAAGACAAAACAATTATAATCATTCTTGTGTCTTAAATGCATAGTATACTTTTCGAATAAAGATAAATGAATTATATATATACCTTTCAAATTGAGGTTTATATTTATAGATTGAGAAATGATGAAATGAAAAATGAGATTATTTATAACTGTATATTTAAGAAAGAATGTCGACCAACAACAATACATTCTGATTTTCAGTATTTGATTGTCAGGAGATCTAAACATTATAAATTATAACAAAGAGGTGATAACCAACAATTTTTTTGCCTTAATCACTCCTCCATAATCTAATCTGTCTATCCAAACAATTAAAGACAGGCTTAAACCCTATCCATTCAAAGTAATTCAGCTTGCTCTTAAAATAATGTTAAAAAATTAACCTTTACACATCAATCCTCTCCTCCTCCCACGTGAGACGCACGTGCATTAACCCCATTAAAAACAATCATCTTTAGATCACACCTACTGCTGAGATTCATTATTATTATTATTATTATTATTATTATTATTATTATTATTATTATTTTATTTTAAAAAAAAGAAGCATTAGATCACACACAAGACCAGTAGGTGAACCACGTTAATGTCATCAACTCCATTGGTTGTCAAACTAACCACACAAATTTTAATATTGGTTTCACTTCAAAAACTTGTGTGTGCAATGATTTCAGATAGATCAGCTCATGCAATGGAAAAGATTATAATAAAGAAAAAAACATTTATTAAAAGAGTGATAAAGTGGATCCACCTATGTGTCATGGACCAGTTTAAAACAGTGATGTCCAATGGATCCACCCATGGACTTGGTTATCTATTGATGTTAACTTTTAATATTGGTGGTCTACTCAAAAGTAGGGATCTCTGGCTTCTTTATTAACAGTATTGAATTTGATGCTCTGCCACTTTAAACCTGTGTGTGTGTGTGTGTGTGTGCGTGTGAGAGTGAGAGAGTGAGATAGAGGAGAGGATTTCAGATTTTAATTAATATAACCTAATGTGATGGTGTGTCAATAATGTTGGCACCTCAATCACTCCACCTCTCATCCTACTGACAAGTGAACTTTGCCAATCAACTATAAGACACTACACAGGTGTAGTGTCTATCCATTATGGTGTGGTGTCTATCCATTATACACCCTCAATGGTCAAATCAGTCACCACAAATTTTTTTTTTTTCTTTAATGAAATCTATTTAACCCCTCGATATTTTTTTTTTTTTTTTTTTTTGGTAATGATTGACAATCCATTATGTTATTCTCTTTAAAAAAAAAAAAAATATATATATATATATATATATATATCGAGGGAACCGATATGGTGCGGCGTCCGCGGACGGTGCGGCGTCGACCACAGGCCGTCGATCACAGGGTCCATCGATCCTATCGAACGGTCAGGTGAATCGATTCACGTGACCGTCAGATGCGATGGACCTGTGATCGAACGGCCCGTGATCGAATCGCCGCACTCGTAATCCGCACGCCGCACTTAAACGTTTCACTATATATATCGATATATATATATATATATATATATATATATATATATATATATATATATATGAGTCGTGATATTATACGGTCGTATGGTGCGCCGTCACGATTCACGGGCCGTCGATCACAGGTCCATCGCATCGGACGGTCGGGTGCGATTCACGTCGACCGTTGAATGCGATGGACCCGCGATCGGACGACGCACGTCGAATCCGGATGCGACCAGTCCGCACCGACGCACCTATTATCAGAAATATATATATATATATATATGATTTTTTTATTATTTAGTATACATAAAAACCTGCTGTATGTAATATCTACGCTCACATATTAAAATTAAATATCTTATTTAGATGGAAAAATAATTTTAATTCACTGATAAATAAATTATGATAAACAATTTTGACACCCTTTGTAATAATTATCAAACTTGTTTCTAATTTATTCATGCATAATTGTCTTATTTTTCTTTATTTTTTTTCCAATTTTGTTTCATCGCGGCCCAGATTGGGTAAATACTTGTATTCCCCTTTTTGAGATTGTTTCATGTTAGATCAAGTTAAAACGTTGACTTATTCAAATAAAAATTCAACGCAACCACATAGATGTATATCATGATAAAAGTTATTCAAGAAAATAAGATTTATTAAGATCCATTATAATCTAAAATATTTTATATTAGTATTATAAATACGTGACTCTCAAATTTGAGAAGTATAACCGATTTACAAAATCATTAGCTTTGTGACACCTAGCTAGACGTGGTATGCTTAAAGTGATGTGGAAAAACTATTGAAATTGACCTATATATAAGCTCAAGCTTTCTTTTATGTAAGAAGCATTTCATTTAACATAATTTATTAGTGATAAGCGAGTAAGAAGGAAATTGTCTTCTTCTTTTTTCATGATTATTTATTATTTTTGAATTCATAAGAAGAGAAAGTAGTACATCTTAAAAAAAAAAAAAACAAACATTTACTTTTCAACAAAGTAGTCTTTATCTGTTACCATGGTTTTTTTTTTTTATGTATCCACTTTCAACACACTTGTCCTTGTTTGGGGGTGCAGAATAAGAATAGACTAGTCAAAAAATATGTTTGTTAAGAAAAATAAAATCCGATAACTATACTTAAATAAATTAACATAAATCTTTATTGTAATATCTAAGGGGGATTGAAATAATTTATCCAAGTCTCATGCAACCCAAAAAACATCAAAGGCAGAATAAAAAAAAGCAACAAAATAGATCTGCACCGATAGTTATCTATCTCAAAATAATATATTATCATCAATAAACCAATAACACACCCAGTAGAAACCTTTTCTACTTGGGAGTTGAGATCCAATAGTTATTGTTTTTGGGGTTCTTGCCTCAATTTTATTTGATCGTTTGTACTTCAATGGGCATTCTTCCTTATTAATATAATGAGGACCGCCTACCACCCTTTCACAAAATAAATAAAATAAATAACAATGTCACACCCTAAACTATTAATATTTATATTTGTTAAGTTATTAGTACAAACTTATATAAGTTATAATAATAATGTCTTTAGAATAAACCATGATCCCCTAACATCATTAGCAAAAAAATTAATTATCAATTGATCATTTTAAATCCTAATGGACACTAGGCGGCCACCAATCCCACTTATTGATATAATTAAGTGCCTCATTAGCATAGTTAGGTATCATATAGTGAATCATCCATCCATGTATTTAGTTTGTTAGTGGAGGTTGACAAAACCTAAAAAGGACCACATATTAATTATTTTGTGCACACATTAGATGATATTACAGTATGTTAAGGTGCGGTGGTTAGGTTACATGAGAGACTTAACATGGAAGATTTGGTAGAGATCCACCACCAACACTCAACCTATTATAGGGTTGAACTTGGAAAAACCAGCCAACCAAAGTTTGATTTATGTATCAACAATGTAATTCCCAAATGATTGTTGTTTGGTGGGTAGATGACTATGGATAGAACTAGAATAATGTGTTGAAAATTTGATCATGTAATGAATATTCTTATAAAGAAACAAACATTCTTAGTTCATGTTTTTTACTATTGTTTTTGGCTTTTATTGGAACAATATTGTAGGCTCAACCACCTAATTCAATGAGTGGCATTGTTCCATGCACATGCTATATAAAGACTCGCATGCAGTCTGTAGTCTTGACCCACTAACAGAAAAAATTGTAGGGATAATTTTGTTAGGGACAATGACCTTGTATTATTTTTGCATTCTCAACATATTTTGAATTTTATTTACAAATTTATGAACCTCGTATATAGATAACTATCCAAACCTTTCTCATGTTGATGCACTTAGTCTATTTTATAGCCCTCATTTTTTAGACGTCGTCACATCACTAATACAATATACGAAATTAACTAACACAATATATATTATACTATGTAAGTATATAAATATATTTTAAAAATATATAAATATATGCAATTAATTCCTATGAATGTGTATTTTATTGTTCTATAAGAAAATGAAATTTATTACCCAATTATATACTTAGGCTCCGTTTGATTGCGCGTTTGGGGCGATTCCGCTTTTTGAAAAGCTGAAAATCCCCAAGTGCGCAATCAAACGGGGCAGCTTTTGACGGAATCAAAAGCTGGATTCCTTTTAATTTCTCTATCGAAATCCGTGTTTTTAAAATCTCAAAAACAACGATTTTTTGTCGGAATCGATTTTTTGAATTGAAAAGCAACTTTTTTACCAAATATAACTCTTCCAAATATTGATTCTGAATTAAAAAAAACATACCAAAAAAGTCAATGTCTAAAATCATATTAAAAAATAGCTTTATTTCAAAATCTACTTTTAAATTTGTGTTTCCAAACGAGCCTTAAAAAAAATTGCAAAACACGACATTTTCCTTGTCCTTTCCATGGTAATATAGGTGGGCCTTGACTGCATATCCAAGCCAGTCCAGCCCATTAGAATTGCATATTGCCCCTTGTAAAATGCGAATTTATGCGATCAAGCTCACTTGAATACATTCAAATTGGGCACTCTTTAATTTTGGGGGATAATGGAATATTTCATTATAAACCGACAACAATTTAATTTTGGGGGATATTGCTTAATCAAGGTAAAAATCAGGGGGTTATAAATAAAAAAACTCATAAAAGCTCTTAATAAATAACATACCATGATCCCTCCAATTAACGTCCAAAAAATAAAAAAAAGAGACCCCTTCAATTCCCTTTCATCTCTCTCCCTACCCATCACTTGCTCCGCCCCGAGCGTCGCCCGGCGCGCACCCCTCTCCGCCTTGTGTTCTCCTCTTCTTTGGCTTCTCGTCATTATTGATTCATAAAATCAACATATATTTGGTTTGAGAGAGTACAAAAACATTTATATGTCCTTTTGAAGGGGTTATCTTTCTTAATGTTAATTTGCTATAATAATGTTTTGATTTATGTTTAGGCGTCCTCATCGTCATCGTCGTCGACTTGATCGTATTGTCTCTGCTTCTTGAGCTGCGCCCGAGCCTCCCCGAGCGACCGGGCCACCTCTTCGTCACCCGGCGCCGCCTTCACCAAGGCCTCGTAGTCTTGCACCGCCGCCTCCCACCGTTTCATCTAACCACAGATCGTTCGTTTTAATGTAGAATAAAAAAAAAATTATAACAGTAATAATAAAGTAACAAAATCAATAAATCATTGTTTTGATAGAAAAATAGATATAAAATATGATGAAACAGGTGATAAGCCTAAAAAAAAAATGTTTGTCAATGAATAAATGAGAATATGAACCAGAACTTTCACTTAAATTTGTTTGTCATCTCTTCTTATAAATCGATCATATATCAAATCATTTTTAACATCTTATTTATATTTTTACACAACTTGATAATGGTTAGTTAAATAACAGAAAATCCATTAGTACATTACTCAATAAGAATAATTAAATACACAACCAAACAGAAAATGACTTATTTTTATTGATATAGATTTCTATATTGAAATAGTTAAATCCTTAAATATCTTATTTCACTACTCAAATGAGAGACTAAAATTACTGTTAATAATAATAATAAGATTTGAGATAACAACACCAACAACAACAATAATAATAATAGTACAATAATAGAATTAACAATAACAATAAAAATTATTATAAATGTTATTGTTATTGTTATTCTTAAAGTCAATCTTATTGTAATTTTACTTATATTATTATTAAAATTATTTTTATTATTGTGTTATTGTTATTTTTGTTCTTATTCTTATTCTTATTATGGTTATTTTTAATGTTGTTATTATTATTATTATTATTCTTCTTATTATTATTGCCATTGTTATTGTTATTAAAGTTTTTTTTTTGATTGGTAAATTGTTATTAAAGTTATTGTCACTATTGCTATTATTAAATAGCAATTTTTATTGTTATTGTTGTTCATACATAACTCAACAACCTCACTAGCCATAATTTCTCACCTTGGCATTGCAGTCCGCGCGCCTCAACCGCGCCTTGGCGTACGCGGGCCTCACGTTGAGCGCCGCCGTGCAGTCCTCTACGGCCCGCTTGTGCTGCCCAAGCTTCGAATAACACGCCGCCCGGTTACACAACAGCACCGCATTCACCGGCTCCTGCTGCAATCCCTCCCCGTACGCCGCGCACGCCTCCCCGAACTTCCCCGCCTTGAACAATTCGTTCCCGCTCGCCCGTGCCGCTGCCACCGCGCGCGCGAGCCTCAGCACCGCCCCCGCGTCCCTGTTATTCGGGTCCGCCCTCCCCGCCCGTTGCGCCCCCGCCACCGCCTCATCAAACCTTAAATATGAAGAGGTTTCATCAGTGAATTTTAGTTGAATCGAACGATTGTAGGCAATGTCTCAAAGTAACATGCATATTGCGGTTGCATATATTGTATATGTTGTATATGCGATCGCACATTAACTGTTCAAATGGAGTATGAGTCCATTTGAATGGCCGTCATTTTATTTTTGAAAATTGTCGTTCAAACAGAATCGGACCATTCAAACGGTCCATTATCAAAACTGAAAAAAAAGGTGGTCATCATGCATCGCACATACAGTACATAGATTTACATGCGGGGTACATATCAAATCATATGTGGTCCTTAGCCAAAACAGCATATGCAGTCGCACATCTCGGCATGTGCTGCTGCATTTGAATCTATGATTTTAAATAACCAAGACAAACAAGACCGACCTGCCTGCGACCATGTCGACCTGCGCGCGGATCATGAGGAAGTGCGCATACGATGCGGGCTCGAAGAACCTCATCGAGGCCTCTAAATCGAAGACCGGCGTGCCCATTAGCGCCGCCTCCGCGTCTTGGTGTCTTTGCAGCTTCAGCAGCGCCTCGGTTTGTGGCGCCAAAACCTTTATTTTTCCAAAAAAAAAAACAAACACTTGAATGAGAAACAACAAATGCGTGCCTGGCTTAGCCTGTAAATTTGCAAGCAAGCAAGCGCGCGCAAAGAACCTGCGGTGCAGAGTCAGATCCGGTGGAGATGGCGGACTCCGCCTCTTTGAGCACTGTGTGCCACTCGCGAAGCCTCCGCGCCTCACGACATCTATTGATGTGCGATTGCACCGCCTGCGCCCGCATGACATCGTTCGGATCGGCCTCGTCCCCCGCCATCTTGAAGTGTTTGATTGCCTTCTCTGCCTCTCCCAATCTAAATAACCACCCCCCAAAAAAACATTTTATTAGGTAAGCATGCACAACACTCTGGTCCAGAAGGAAAATTTATCGGCAGAAGAAAAATGAGAATGAACGTTGACCCTAAATCAGACTCACCTCAGATACAATGTAGCGAGGCGATGGTGTGCGCGCCCATACGAAGGCTCGATCCTCACCGCCTCCTGACACTCCTCGACCGCCTCAAGCAACCGCCCGAGCCCTGTAAGCGCCGCCGCCTTGTTACTCCGGTACGAAGCTCGATCGGGATCGAGCGATATCGCCCTGTCATAAAGCGCGAGCGCCTCCGCGAACCTCCCCTTCTTATACTCCTCGTTCCCCATCGTCTTCAGCTCCTCCGGGTCCAACCTCCTCGACAGCGCCCGACACAGCACGGGATCCTTCGTCGGTGGTGGCGGCGGCGGTGGCGGTGGCGACGCGTTCGGTTTACGCGCCTCGCTTGGCTCGCGCGCAGTCGTCGTCATCGGCGGCGGCGCCGGGTTCGAATTCCCGGCGCGGATGTTGCCGAGGTGGCCGAACACGTTGAAGTTGCTGGACGAGGCGCGCACGAGAGACCCGCTCGCCTTCGACCGCTGGTGGTCGTAGATCGCGTGGTCGAGCTCGCGCGTGATCGCGGACTCCATGCGCATCATGTGCGCGGCGTGCGCGGGCGGCGCGTGCGCCGGCTTGCGCGCGGGGGGCGCCGCGGGGACTATCGGATGGTGGTGGTGGGGATGGTGCGCATTGGGTTTCGCGACGGTTGCGGAGGTGGTGGTGGCGGTGACGATGAGGGAGGACTCGTCGGAGCCGGAGCGGTGACGCTTGGAGTTCTCGGAGGGGGTTTGGGTGGAGAGCGCGCTTGAGGAGGTGGAGCGGCGCGTGCGGCGGAAGAGGCCGGTGTACATGATGAGGACTCCGCATCCGGACGGCTTCTTCTCCGGCTCCGTCGACATCGGATTACGAATAATGGGTGACTTCTGTTTATTCTACTTTTCTTTCTTATCTCTCTCACCTCACTTCGAACATTGTCTGATTTAATAATTGAAACAGATACTGCCCCACAATTTCCTTAAAAAAGAAAATTTTGAATTCTATGATGGATTGGTCATGGTGAGTGATATGATATCTATGGAAGGCCAACCCCAGTAGGAAGTGTGGATTATCTTTTAATGTGGATTTTCACACACAACCTCCTGGAGTTGGCTATCAAAGGAAATCTGAATTGGCTTTCTCTCTGTTTTTTTTTGTCTCTGTTTTTGTTTTGGGTTTTGATTTCTCTGTGTTTTCTGTTGGTCTTTGTGAGGTTAGAAATGGAGAGTGACTTTTTTTTTTGTTTCTTTTGGTCTTTGTGATGTTTTTTTTTTCATTACGTGAGATTCGGTCTTGGAACAAATGTGGATCTCTTATAAATTAGACAGTTTGAATTACTGTTGTCTATATAGAGATGCTAACTAATTTTAACTACCTCTGTCTCTATCTTCTATGTGATATATTTATAAAATTTATGAAATTTTAGGCCGTCTATATTAAGATCAACGGTTCTGATTCTGATATCAGTGAAATTTGAGACCCAATCTAGTCCAATTGGGGACTGGTATGAATGAATTATTTTTTGAGGCAGAGATCTTTTATGTGAAATTTGAATCATGAAAATTTGAAAAAAAAGAGAGATTATTTCGCATTGTACTGAACAATACATAAGTCAAATATAATAATTCAAGAATCAAAATGAATAATCATATGAATGGGACCGAACAAAATGCGGTGGAATTGAATTTTTTTTAATAATATTAAATTAAACTGAATAACTTTTACAGGAATCTGAAAAGAACTTTGAAGGTACCTAAGCAATCCACATGTCAGTCCTGGTTTGGTAAAAATGAAAAAAAGACAGAAAACATTCATTTATGAACAATATAAATGAGATGGACAACAATCTACATTTGCAATAACATCTTATTCCTTTGCTCAGTAGATTTATACAAGCAAGAGTTTTTTTATTTTTAAGTCCTCATAAATTATATGATTTAGTAATCGATCATTCACTTCTTTATATTATAGTTTAAGTCATCAGATTTAAAGGATATGTTCTTTTTTAATCCCCGGGAGAGACTAAAAAGAACACCAAACAATTTAGTGATAAATTCCTCCCAGGGACTAATAAAAAACATATTATTTAAATCTAAGAACTTAAACTATAATATGAAGAAGTGAGAGATCACGTTTACAGGGACTAAAAAATAAAAAAACCCATAAATTTATATGAGAGCTGTTTTTTTGAAATACTTACAAACATATTGATATACAGTTTCCAAAGCCTATCTTGGTGTGATATCTTGTTGCAGTTTCTGTTCTTAGCTTGGTATGTGTTGTACCCTATTCTAACACCTTGTCAAAAATCTATTCGAAACATCGATGCGCGTAAAATATATGATCATTTACACAGAAGGCGAGGAGGCCTCCCCATCAGAGACCTGACTCTTATCACTTGATTTCCTCTTCATCACGTTTTTCACATCGGCTTCCTTCTTGTCGACAAAAGTCATCAGGTTCTTGAAGCTGGTCGACCGAACCGGGTGCTGACTCTCACCACCCCGACTAGACACGTCTGTCTCAGCGCCCACCTCCGCAGTGTACCTGTTGTACTGACACAGCACCCTCAAGAAGAATATCAGGAGCGCGAGTAGGCATGAGACACCACAGATGAGGAAAAGACCCCAGAAGCTTGAGAGGCTCAGTTGGTTAGAATCGATCTGAGTGTCCTGGGTGGAGCAGTCTTGGCGATTCAACCACTTGTCGTGTATCTTTTGGAGGTCTCCGTTCTCGGATAGGCCGAGCAGCGCAGTTGACATGTCGATCGCGAGCGGGGAGTCCCTCTGGAAGGCCTGTTTTGCAAAGCAATGTCAAAATTACAACCATATCGAGGTCCTCTAATTTAGAAGGAAAATGTTAAACTCAGACATTTTTTGTGTCACTTTTAATTTGCTGACTGAACACGTTTTTGGTTGTTTCTTTTTGTAAGTAAAAGACTTATTTAATGAAATACATGCTTCCAAAAAAATTAAATACATACTCAAATTAATTGAATGCACATATTTTTCACATTTTTCTTAATACTTGTGATAGTAGAATATATACTCTATTAGCAATTTCATAGCATTAAGTGATGTGAGTCTGCAAGGATAACGAATGGCAGTGTATCAGCGCCCTTAGAAGAAAAAGACTTTTTGTAAGGACTCATTAGCCATTTAGAGGAACATACGAAATGACTCAAACTGTTTAACAATCTATTGTGACAAGCATGTAGTGCACTCTTGCCTCACAAAACTATCATTCACCAAAAGCTATTGCGCATTTTTTGTCAAATAAATAAACAAACTATTCTTTAAGAAAATATGACCCCTGATGAATCTAGAAATAAGCAAGAACAAACATCTATCATCCTGTGACATAATATATGCTTTGAGAAGTTGGAAAGTGAGATTATGATGCAAGGATCGTTGTTACTATATCAGCATAATGATTCCTCTTTTTTTCGGTGGGCAAGTTTTCTTCAATTTTCTTGGGTAAAATGTTATCCTATCAGTAAGAGTGATGTTTAAATCCATCACTCCTTGGTGACAAAAGAGTACCTTTGCCAATCTGCCAAGAGGTGCTTTCATAAACCAGTATATTTTAGTTTTAGAAGTTTGAATAACGAACTTGTATTGAGAATGCATGAATAGCGAGAGTAAGATTACTCACAAATCCCCATCCACTCTTTGTGAACTCCGGTCCGACAACCTTGAACTTGCAATGGTTGGCCAAGAAAAGTTGGATGTATGGAAGTTCATCCACAATAGCAGCAACACCTCCACCCTTCGGTCCTAGATGAAGGGCACGCTCATAATCTGCCGGGGTCTGTAAAGAAACCAACCTGGATGCAGCAATGTTGAGCTCTTCCATCAGATAATTTCTAGCGAATGACCCTTCTTGGTAGCCAATAGGGTCAGAACTTGCGATCAAGCTGTCGAGACCTTCAATCCGCACTGATAGCTGCTGAACTGTGAGGATAGATGTCAGGCTAGCGGTGTAGCTCGAATTGATAATGAGTACAACAAACAACCATATAAGTAACACGAATCGCCCGAGGGTGCTCACAGTGTTCTCCTCTGCAATGCATTGGAGCAAATAATGATGGGGTTATACAATTGAACAAATAAGATACAAGTCCTACTCCAACAGAAAGAGATTGATCATAGATCAACGAGGCACTTGAAGGAGAAATTTTAATACAGAGATGACATGACGGAACAGCATGCTACACTTACTATGTGCAAAAAACATTGTCGAGAAGCTGAACCTGCAAAACAAAATTAGAATCAGATAATTAGAAAAAGAAAATTCTTATTCAAGTTAGTGGGTAACCCATATGTGATAGAAAAGACATGTCTGATGCAATTAACAAACTAGCAACCAAAACTAATCCTGTCAATGAATCAGATACATATTAGATACCATAGTATCTATATCTGCTCTCAAATAATTTCTGTTTATTTTTTTAATATAGATTCGGAGTGTACAAGGATAATTTTCAGATAACTGATGGGATTAACCAAGAGCAGAACTGATTGATATTTCTTCCAAATCTATCTGCACTGGAAGTCCAGCACCACATGACACAATGTTCCTTATCAAGTGAAGAGAAATGACTCACCAGAAGATCGTTACAAGCTGTTGTCTTGGAGACCCACGGAATTCAGTGTTCATCCGATGCTCAAGAATCCAAACCACTGCTCCCACAAAAAGAAAGAAGGCAGCTGTGACACACCACATCTGCACAGTAAATGGCTTCATGAATGCCCAAGCACTAGAGCTTCTCTCTTTAATTGGGGCAACTATAACGAGTCCTGATTCAGCATAAGGCTGCGTGAAGTCGACAATTCTGGTCCTGTTTGTGACAATGGATATGTCTCCTACAGCTGCATCAAAGTACTGGATACAAAGAAGAAATAAAATATCTGCAGTTAGGACACTCATGTGAATTGAATTAGCCACCCATTTAAATCTAAAGACTAAGCAGAAATTCGATATGCACATACATTTTGGGCCACCAAATACACAAGTTGATTGTAGTTGGGATTGATAGAACCATTTCCGAATAAGATATATGTGTGTGGAACTGGATATGGCAATAGTTTGACTGCAGCCTCAAACACGTCAATACAAAATCCCTTGACCCCGTCAGGTCCATTATCCTTCGATACAAAGTCCTGATAACTTGCTCGGTTAGGAACGCCTATCCTCAGAGGCTTCCCATTATCAGGGAAAACCCAGCCACGTGGCTTTTTTGTAGTTTCACCAGGCCATATGACACTGTAAAGCTGTTGGCTAGCAGTAGAAGTGTTGGGAGGTCTCAAGTATAGATTTTCTGGAGTTATGACAGACAGATGAGAGTAATTACTCCAAAATCCAATCCTTCGAGAACCAGTCCCGAGAATGTTGAGGATATCATATGCTGGACGAATTAGATTTTTATTCCCGTCAAACTGAAAGGGACCTGTTAGGCCTGTGAAGTTCGTAACCAGCATTCTTTGAAGCAAAGTCGGACCTTCATCAAAAATGTGGAGGGCCGATAACTGGAGAGCACTTCCATTCAAGTTGTGCAACTTGGGATCATCTGAAAATGAAATATTCTGCCCTTCATTGAAAAAATTATTTATGGCGTGAGCGACCAACCACACTGAGTCATAGGCATACAGCCCATAAGAATTTAAAGACGAGCTGACATTCCCTTTGTGCAGTAATTTGTTCCATCTAGACGTAAAAGCTTTCTTGGCATCAGAATCTGGTGTATGATGACGGAATGCAATGACACCCTGGATGAGATTCATCTTACTGAAACCAGAGGGATCCGATGAGTCCAATACAGAGGTAAGCCAATCTGTAGCTATCCATACATAGCCACTGTTCATCATCCCAAGCACTTTTGCAGCCGAAAAAACTGTCATTCCGGAGTCTGGATTGACATGGACAACATATACACGGGACTCCATCAGATTGACTTGGATCAACAGGTCACGAATTACACTTTCATTGGAATTTGGGGGGAAGGCAGCTTTGTATGATATCTTAGCTCGTTGTGCTTCTAGAGCCTCGCCCAACGCTGATATCCCTCCCCTCCCATAGTCATCATCCACATAGATGGCAATGACTTCTCTCCATCCATAAAATTCGATCATATCAGCAATCCCATTCATCTGGTAATAGTCACTGTGTATTGCGCGGATAAAATAAGGATACTGAAGTGAAGAGAGGGTTGGATCCGTGGCCGCAAAAGAGAGAATCGGAACATGGAGTTCATTAATGACATGAGAAATAACATGTGCAATTCCAGAGGACTGCGGGCCAATTATGGCGACCACATCTTTAGATATCAGCTGCAATGCTGCATGAACGAAGAAATTCATGCATCAAGAACTTCAAGTAACCAGGATGATGAAGGATGATAAGACACAATAAGTTATATTTACTGGCATGTGATTCATGCTTTGGAAGTATCATTTGGCATAAATAATAAGTCTATCAAGTGGAGACATGAAAGAAATGGATCATATTTCATCTTCACCATAACAATTTTCCCAAGTATAAAATCACAAGACTAAAGGTAAGTTACTTTGTTTCTCTTTCTTGTTCTTTTCAAACTGATAAATATGTTGGCATGGCATACCTTGCTTATAGGTGATAAGATGTATGCGGGAATTTAGGATCCAAACCAAAAACTAGTTCATTTTTGTTTTTCTTTTATTCCTTTAAAGAAGATAACTTGGAATGACACTTAAAATCATACATGATATATTGCATTGCTGATGTCAGAACGAACTTAAGTACTGTAACATAATCCCAAAACTGCAACATCTAAGGTAGAGTAAAAATTACAGCTCTATAGATAAAGTCATCCATTGTTCGAAGGGGAAATAATATCAATAACTAAAAGCTTTTGAAGAAACCATCAAAACAAATGTCATCACAGCAAAAGCTGAAACAAAGACATGAAATCAACAAAAACACCTATTTCAAAACCACAATTATCAGTCATGCAAGCATAGTGCCTACCTTCCACAGTTCCAAGAAACCCGCTGCAATTCGAGTCCTGCGTAATAACATTCAATCTCGTTCCAGGGAGAACAGTCGGGTCAGCGTTCACATCATCAACAGCGGCCAAAATCGCAGCTTTTGTCGACCTCCCAATAGTCGAATCATAAGTAAACAGAGCTCCGATGTTCACAACAGTCGGCCGACCTCGACCGGCGATCGCAATATCAACCAATGAAAAGAAAACCAGTGCCCAAACCGTTCTCATCCCGATTTCGGATATTCACAATTCCAATCAAATCTTCGGTTTAGCCCAATATTGGTCCTAAATATTCAATACCCAAATGAGACACCAATCCATGGAACTCAAAAAAACCATTGTCAAACAATGAATGCACAGACAGGTAGACAAACACAGTGTTTGAAAATTATATTTTTATTCACCCAATAAAAACTCCACATCATATAACAGTTTAAAGCATCAAATTGGGAAAGAAACAACAGAATCTGATGAGAGCCATACCCACAAAGACCAATTTGCAAGAATAAAATAAATAAACAGATTTAAAGAAGAAAAGGACAAGTGGGTCTATGGAGAAACCATTAAAGACCTCACCTTGAGCTTCAGTTTTGAAGTGAAGAAGAGACCATGTGACAATAAAACCATAACCTCCATTTCTCCTGTCTTCCACAAATCATAAGAATCTTCAATTGGGGTCTGAAAAATAATAAGCAAGGACTATTTTTTCCAACACATGCTTCTCCTTTTTTTATATCACATTTTGAACAAAAAAAAGAAAGGCTGTAAAATTGTAGTCTTTTTGTCCTCTTTCTTTCCTTTTTTCCTTTTTTAGATCAGTGAACCTCAAGACATTCCAAGTTAATGAATTTTTCTACTACTTGCCTGTTTGTGTTTTCAGAGTAAGAAATAATATAGAATAAGACAACACTCTGTAATTTGTTTGTCAACATTATTTTTTATGTTGAATTCACGAAATAGTTGGTCCGGGATCAAGCTTATTCGACCCATCCATCAATCCTAAAATCATGATTACTATGATGTGGACTGTTTGGTAGCCACGTAAGTAAGTTATTAAAGTTATTTTAGATTTAGAATAAATAATTATTTCAATACAAGTAAAGAATAAATTTTTATTGTATTTTTAATTATTTTTATTAAAAAATTGATGTTAAGTTTTTTTTGTTTGATTGATAATGAATAAGTTGTGAATAAAAATAATAAGATATTAATAAGATCATGACCACTCTGATTTATATTAACCATATTATACTCAAATCATTTTTATAATTTCAAAGAAAAAATACAATCTCCTTGGTCTTCTCTTCTCCACTCAATATAGAGGTATATAGCTTGTTAAAACAATTTTAATTTTTTTATGTAAATGATATATTTTAATTCATTTTAATATATATTTTATATTTTTAAAAATATAAATCTATAATGAGGTATATAATTTGTAAAAAAATAAAACCATGGACTAACTGTGTTAAAGACTGAAAATGAAACAAATGGAACTTAGTGTAGTATTTTTTTATACACTCTATTAGTGATAATACAAGAAGATATACATATAAATTTTTCGAGCATATACCTTTTTTGTGAATATATTTTTACAATATACACCTCTCAAAAAAATTCAAAAACATGTTAAGATCGTAAAAGTAACTACACATAATATTTTTACTTATTACCTAGGAATGACTTTACTTGAACTTCCTTCTTTGATATTATGTAAAGAAAATAATACTTAAATTTTCACTTGTAGCCTCATCTGAATTAAATACTAACTAGTAAATTATATATTTTTTTTTGTAAAAATAAAACATATTCATAAAAATTAAATGTATATTTTAATATTTTTGTAATGAATAATACACATAATAAAATATACATTATGTATATATTAAGAGATTTCACCCACTATGAAATGATGTGACGACTACAAACAAAATTTCTCTACAAATTCACAAGCATTCTTTTCATGAGAAACTATTCACGAAAGAGAAATGGCATTATTATTTTTTTGTTTTTGGTAGATAGCCCAGTGGGCCAAGGACACCTCATCTCGGGGTTGGACACTAACGAGAGTAGGTAGAAATGGCATTATTTGATCATAAAAAGTATCTGATCCTGACCAATAAGGACTCAAGTAGAATCTGACAAGCCACGTGTATCATGTGCGCTGAGAGAGGGGAGTCCATTTTGTCTTCCTCCAGGGACCTTTTCATAATTTTAGTTTGTACCGAAAGGGAATTGTAATTGTGGTACCATTGGCCAGAAAGCAGTGGTGGGGGGATTGATTCACAAGTACCCACTAATACCATCACATTGCATATACACCACAAAAATATGTTTTGATTATTTAGAATCAAAATGTGTCGCTGTTGGCCTTACTTTGTCTGTGTTCCATTGATTTTTGAAAGCAATTGAAAACGAGTTTGAAAAAGATATTTTTAAAATTAGCATTATATGAAGTATACTTTTGTTGAGTTCTTGAAAAAATTGTTTTTTATATAAAAAAAAATTACTTTTTTTTAAAAAAAAATTGCATCATTTGGGGCATTTAGAAATGAGTTTGGAGGGCCTATGATTTAATTTTCAAAAATCATATTATTTTTTTTTACTTTTAGAAAAAAAAAGAAATTAAGGACTTGAGATTGACATATTATTTTCTTTTTTGAAAAATTGATTTCTGAAAAGCTATTTTGTTTTGACGTGACATGTATAATTAATAAAATTGAGTGGTGTTTTTCAATAAATTATTTAAAGCTAGGGTCTTTCAAAACATATTTGTAACTTTTGACTTCCTGCGAATGCTCTCTGATAATATCAAATACGATCCACACACGGGGATATGACGTGCTTTGATTTATTTATTTTTTAATGTAAAATTTATATAACAAAGCATATATGTAAAAATAAATATATATTCTACACCCACATTCATAAAAAATTGAGAATCACGTTCCATTGCATAGAGGGTTTCTTGTAAGAACTGCGTGTGACAACTACCATTACTGTGATAGGCAATAAGAAACATGAGACTGCAGTCACTTGAATATATCCAAAGCATTTGATTTAAAGAATATCCTCCTAACTCAAAGGTCTTACCAAATTAATGAAGAATTTATCCCATTGATGACAACTGCACTACATTATTAAATGAACTTATTCAAATAATGAGTGCTAATCAAGCAGAAGAAACATGCATCACATATTTGAGTCTTTGGTCAAAGATATTCTAATGATTTCCAACCACAAACATAAATACCTGTCCCATGTTTACACACGCAATCAGTTTCCAAAAAATCATAATGACATTGCATTTTCAGCCTCTAAAAGAGTGTCCAATCAATTAAGGTGGACCTGCAGTGACCACAATTCAAGTTTTAATCCACAACTCTGACCTGTCACAGTAATAAAAAAAAAGGGAATCTTTGAACTCCCCAAAAAACTACTATTGAAGATCACCTTTACATTAATAATCGCCTCTTGTAT
Organism: Acorus calamus; assembly: GCA_030737845.1. Lineage (NCBI taxonomy): Eukaryota > Viridiplantae > Streptophyta > Magnoliopsida > Acorales > Acoraceae > Acorus > Acorus calamus. The sequence continues at coordinate 11,578,913 of CM060858.1, read as the reverse complement.
AATAGAAGACCTCAAGCAGTTTCAGACAAACTGATAATGAGTAAGACATTTTTATACATTAGCTTATCTCAGGCTGAGAACTTTGTTGTTGTCTGAAAATGTTCTTCACAGCTTCCTCTCTCTCGTCAATAAAGTCGATGAATTTGTGGATGGATTGAGTGCAACGGGTCGGCTCAGTTTCAGGAGAGGAAGACGATTCTCTGAGACTTTTGTTGTACCTGACAAACTGTCGAATCGACCTCATTAGAAACACGAGAAAGGCAGTGAGAGTTGCAATTCCACTCAGAAGGAAAAGCCCCCAGAAGCTGTTTATGTGAAGTTGGTTAGGATCAGTGATGTCTCTTCTGTCGATCGCACAACCCTTCTTGCAGAACCACTCGTCATGGATTTTTTGGAGCCCCCCAACCTCGGAAAGTTTCAGAATTGCTGTTGACATGTCGATCGCCAGTGGAGAGTCTCTTTGGAAAGCCTGTCATATTTGTAACAAATCAAATGACAATCAATGATCTTCAAATAAGTAACTTAACGGCATGTGCGAGAAATGAAGGCTCCACTTGACATAACAAACATCAAAAACAGTTTCAGGAAACTTTTCATACTGAGACGGGTATTGCTCTGATCCAAATTACTGAAACCAAACGTTTTCCTTCGCCATCATTTCAAAATATAAATGAAAGAGTATGATACAGGCCTATCAATAATTATTGCATCAAAGGATGGTTTTGTCATGTTCAATACACTGATTCAGTTGGATAGTTGAGTTGATCAGTTTAGTCAGTGGAAGCATACATTATATGCAACAAAGTTAAGAAGTCATCTGCATGGATTGGAAACATAAAGGGTGTTCAGTGTACGCATTGTGGAAGAAACAACTGAGTATTAAACATCATTGCTGAATTTAGCTATCAAGATGATGAAATGCGAGAAAAATATTCAATCTTATTTCAAAAGAATTTCGATATGCAAAGAATCTACTTCATTCAGTACAAAGGTTACGTAGATTGATGGTTCCACTAGCTTTAAAATTGATGGCGTTTTTCTACCACTCGTGATATTCATGTAGTCATAACCTTTTTTTTCCCTTTTTCCAGTTCATAAGTTAACTAAGCACGTATCAAGTCCATGAAACATTTAACCAGTCTTTCTCTGGTAATATTGATGACAATGTCTCCTACTTCATTTGTCTATTTTGGGTTATGGGCAATATTTTAAGATACTAGTTGCACAAACATTATGGCTTTCTAGAAATCAGACAATATAAAACCAAAAACGCATAATATATTCCAAACAAATATCATTTATTTTCATGCATTCCATAGTCGCTTACTCAAATTCTTTCATACTTGTGTGGACGTGTACATTCAAGCAATTAATATACTTACAAATCCCCATCCATTTTTGGTGAACATCTGCCCGCTGATGCAGAAATCGGTTATGTTCGACAGAAACAGCTCTACATATGGAAGCTCGTCAACAATGGCGGCTACACCACCATTTTTGGGCCCCAACTTCAATGCTTTTGAATAAGCTTCCGGAGTGCCAAGAGGAACAAGCCTTGAATTACGCACGTTGAGGCAGTCAGTCAGATAGTTGTGAGCAAAGGATCCCACTTGGTAGCCTATAGGTTCATTGCTTGCGATCAAGCTATCTATTCCTTTTATTGGGGATGACAATTGTTGGACAGTCAAAATTGAAGTCAAACTTGCAGTGTAGCTTGCTGTTATCACCATCAACAAGAAAAGCCATACCATCATCACCATACGCCCAAGCACCGAAGAAGTATTTTCTTCTGAAATAAATCAAGGCCATGCAACATTTTAGTCAGGCATAATAAGTTGAGCATTTTTTAAACATATGGTGGTTCATTGGAACAAAAAGTAGAATTGAAAATAACAATTTGAAGGGATTATGAGCTGCAGTTACACTTACGTTGGGTTTTGAACAGTGTGGAGAAGCTAAACCTGCAAAGAAAAAAAAAAGCAGTACATAAAGAATATTGGTGAAAAAGTTCCAGGAGCTCAAATTAAGTACATATTATATACACTGAATCTTCTGTGGGCTGTTTCCAAATGCCAAGATAGGAGTAAGTTACTGATTTCTTAAACAATGAAAATAGGTTATCCTCAAGGTCAAATTTAACCGCTCCAGCCCAGCTAAGAATCCTGCGAAACACATCATACAACTTGAACTACTAAACTATATCTCACATATCTTTGAATCCTCCCTGATGTTCAAAATGAACCATGCGTTCATCTATTATAATGGGTGTATGTGAAATGTATTTCTTAAGTCACATAAACATGCCATTTGTCAAGGTTAAAATTAAAACTAGGTCAATTAGTGCTCAGTCATCCAAATACAAATTGTTGGACATGGATGAATTAAATTGTGTTCATAGTGATCCTTTAATTGTATGTATATGATGGTCCAGGGATTGCACTACACAAAACACAAGAAAAAGTTGTTCATGTGCCATATCAGAAACTCACTAGCAGTTGTAGGGTTCCACCTGACACAGAAAGACAACATAGTATATATCCTAGTATGTTAAATCAACGTCAAGCATATAACCTTGCAGAAATCTGTGATCCTTGTTTAGTACTGTTACATAGAAAAGCAGTCTACGTTCCTCATAGGTAAAAATTACAAACTATATCCTGGGCCATTTGGTAGGCAATGACAAACATTTATTTCAGTATGGTTGTGTAACATGATTTTTTTCCCAAATCATTACATATATGGAGTAGTTAGTTTTTTCCACTTAGGCAGGAAAATAGGTGCATTGGAGATATACAATACAATAGAAAAGAGGTGCAAGCCAGAAAATACCTAGCTCGGCGCTCTGGGAGCAAACAAAGGTACAAACAGGTCTGTAAATGGTCTACAAATTATATTGAAGACATTATGTCATTAAAATTGAAAAACTTTCCAAGCATATATCTTTGATTTTAACTTGACTATATGTCAATACTACAAAATAAAATATCAGTCCTTCAAGTATCAATATAAAAAATGCCTTCATAATTTAAAGACTTACAAAAACATAGTTATGAGTTGCTGCCTGGGTGGGCCTCGGAAGTCACTATTCACCCGATGCTCAAGGACCCAAATAACCACACCGATGAGTATGAAAAATGCTAAAGTTACACACCACATCTGCACAGTAAATGGTTTGAGAAAGACCCATGTGCTTGATTTGCTGATCCGAATAGGGGCCACAACAACGAGGCCAGTGGCAGCATAAGGCTGAGTGAAGTCAACAGCTTTTGTCCGATTCGTCACAATGGCAATATCTCCAACAGCTGCATCAATGATCTATGAAATCATTTATATCAGTAAAACTAAAGAAAAGCAATACCAATATTAACAAGGATGGATGTCATCAGTGCAATTACATTTTCTGCAACCATGTTCACAAGCTCATCATAATTTGGATTGGACAGGCCATCCCCGACAGGAACAAATCTGTATGGAACAGCATAAGGTATGTACTTCAGCGCAGCTTTAAAGACATCAATACAATATCCTTCAATTTTGTGCGTGCTCTTTGACTCCGTTGAAAATGCAATATAACTGGCTCTGTTGGGAACCCCAACTCTCAACACCTTGTCATTTCCACTGAGTACCCATCCACGTGGTATCTCCTTCTTTCCACCAGGCCATGTGACATTTCCAAGATTCCGGTCCACAATGAGATTTCTATGGCCACTTTCAAAAGACATTTTGGGAGGCACATTTGTAAAGCCTAAATGGTGAGTCCAGTAACCAACTGTATGGATTTCCTCACGATCGATATTAATAATCTCATATGCAGTGGTGATTCGATTTCTCTCCAAATTAAACCGAACTGTACCGGTTAACCCTGTAAAATTAACCTGCAACAATTTATTAAGTAGCATTTTTCCACCATCAAAGATTTTGAGCCTGTCCAGCTGAATCTTTCCTCGCATATCACGCATGGTATTACTGTGTGAAAAGGTGATGTTTCCAGACCCATTAAGATATTCATCAATCGCATGTGCGACAGCCCAAACTGTGTCATATGCATAAAGCCCATATTTATTTAATTTGGAGCTCCATTTATACATAAAAGTCGAATTCTGATGCGATTGTGGAATGTAAGGACAGAAACTGACAACTCCTTGAAGATATTCGAATGACTTGATCTTGGTAGATGCAGAAGAATCAAGAGCAGTGCAAAGCCAATCTGTTGTCAGCCAGACAAATCCATCTGTCATCATTTGAAGCTTATATGCTATGGTAAATACGTCGATCCCAGAGTCTGGGCTGACATGAACTACATAAACACGCCGTCCCATGAACTTGGATTTATCCAGTAAATCGGCAATGCGACTGGGACTAGCTCTGAGTGGCAAAGCAATTTTGTAATAAATGCTTGACTTTCTCTTTGCAAGCTCATCTCCCAACACAGATATTCCATTCCTTCCATATTCATCGTCCACAAAAATGGCAATAACCTGCCTCCATCCATAATATTCAATTAATTCTGCCATTGCTGACATCTGATAGAGTCTGTTTGGGTTGTGCGGACGAAAAATGGGAATTGAAGGGAAGACAATGTCGGATCCGTGGCACCAAAAGAAACGAGTGGTAGTTGGAGTCCGTTAGCAATAAAAGATAACATATGAGCAATTGTGGAGGATTGTGGGCCGATTATGGCAAGAACATCTTTCCCAAGTAGCCGAAAAGCTGAAGGCCAAATTGATGTTATCAGTTCTAAGCGGGTGAGAGCACACACTAATGAAGCAATATTATACAACACATACAAGAGAGTTACGCATATACATTTAACATCACATATACATGAGGAATATGAGGCAAACCAAATTCAGAGATAGGAATGACAGTCCATCAAAGTGGTATCTATCTTGCCAAATTAGTACCACCAAGAATGCCCTACTTTGAAACATAAATGTGAAAACCAAAATTAATCTAGTTGAAAAAAATTGAACTTGTGCACTGAGATTTTCCAGAAATTGAGATGCCAATCAGGTCTTACATATCGACATACATCGAATGGACTAGAAATGCCAATAAGACAGACTTGGAATAACTGGTGTTTATTTTGGCATTACAGAAACATGGGTGTCCAAGTTTATTTGAAGCTGCCAAACATAATATCCAAATTTCCTAAATGCATATGTGCAAAAAAGAAAAAAAAGTTGCCTTTAGAGGGGAAAAAATCATACATAATTAAAGAGAAGTTCATTTTTAAGATGTCAAATACCCGCAGAATACCCAACTAAAAGTTTTAGTTCCAAGATCACAGGTCCCATGGAGATGCATTTTCTCACGTATAATGTAATACATCAAATATAGTGGACGGAAACAAAATCAAGATGTCAACTACTTATGAACTTCAACACAAACACACGCAAGGAAAACGAAAAAAATATTTAGTTGAACACTTGTTTCTCTTAAATTCCTGGTGCAATAGTTTCTTATGCAATTATTGGACAGTATTTATTTCACTAACACAAGATAGATTGCCAAATCACAAGTTGGACATCACATTATGCAATCAAAGGCTCAACCAAACTTGTTATAAGTTTGTGCAATTACTGACATGCCAAACAACACATAGCAATTAAAGTCATATACACAAGTTCTGCTTCAGAACATAAATAGGAAAGGCGATGACGATACTACCTCCGACCAATCCGATGAACCCACTGCAATTGGAGTTCTCCATGAACACATTTAGCCGGGTCTCGCCAAGAATGCTCGGATCACGATTGATATCGGCAACGGCAGCTTCAATCGCCGCCTTTGCAACTCTACCAATCACAGAATCATATGTCAAGATCGCGCCGACGTTCACGCTTGCGGGCTTGACACAATGGACATGATTGGGGAGTTCCAAAACCAGAACCAGAGATAACACAAACAAAACCAAACCCATCATCAAGAAACCCCAATTATCTCATCCTACTTGTGAACTTACATTCATGAAACTTGCACTGTGAATGTTTTCAAAGAGACCCCAAGTGGGGAAACATAAAGAAGATCATAAAAACAGGTCAACCATAGAAGTAAATCATTTCATATGACAAAACCCACAAATCAAAACATTGAATTTTGTGGGATTTACAATGACCCAGATGAAAATGGTTAGGCTGTCAAATGAAGTGTTTTTTTTTTTTTTTAAAGAAGTAAAGAAATAGAGCTCAAATTTATGATAAGACGACACATTTCAGATTGAAAGCTCAACTTTAATTATTAATAATGTGGAAAGAATGATGGATTGGATCAAAACGTGATACATGATATTCTTCTTGAGGGGGACATGTGAAAGCGAATCAATGCTTAAAGCAAGACATTACATTATTATATGAAAAATGTTCCAATCCATCCTTTTTCAATCAAATATAAAATATATATTTCAATAATAAATTAAATGACCTATTTGAAAAGAAAAAATAAATTTTTTTAAATGAAGATTTCAGGATACATTCTATTTTACATCATAAAACACATATCACATGTTTTTATATTTTTTAAATAATGCATCTTATCTAATGGAATATATACTTTATAATAATTGAATTATATGCTCTAATAAATTTAATAATATTTTTATAAAAAAATGTAAAAAAATTTCAACGAATTACATATCTCAAAACAATGTGTAAAAAATATTTCAACAAGTCATGTAGGGTAACGATGTATATAAAACTGTAACAAAACTCTTTAAAAATAGTATACCATTATAAATTTTTGAGCTATGTAATCTATAACTCTCATTAACCTTATCCACTCATTGTATTAAACTAGGGGTGGCCAAACGGCCCGCGAGCCTGGACCCGGCCCAAAAATTTACGGGCCTAAGCCTGGCCCGGCCCGGACTTCGTGCCGCCCAGGCCCGGACCTTCCATAGGGTTGGGCTTGGGCCTTGGGAAAAACCCAAAGCCCGGCCCAAGGCCCGCTCCGGAAATGCCTGCCCGTAAGCCTGGGCCCGGCCCGGTCATGGGCCCTAGGTTTTTTTAAAACCCTCCCCAACGGATATTTTTTTAAACCCTCCCCAAACAGCTATTTTTTGAAATTTGATGGATTTGACTAACGGCTATATTGAGATATTCCCAATGGTGTATATGATTTGACATGTTGAACAGTGTCCGTTCGAACGGTATAACTACCGTTCGAATGCCGTTCGAACGGGTTCGACCGATAGTTCAAATTCAAAAAAATAGATGTTCTGGGAACGAAGTCCGTTCGAACAATAGTTCAAATTCTGAAAAATAGATGTTCTGGGAACGAATTCCGTTCAAATAGCATTCGAATGGCAGTTCAAATTCTGAAAAATAAATGTTTTGGGAACGAATTCCGTTTGAACGGCAGTTATACCGTTCGAACGGCTTCTGTTCAACATGTCAAATCCTTCTCCAACAGCTATAATGGGTTTTCCAATGTGGTGTGGTTTTCTATGTGTGAGGTTCCCAATGAAGTTCAATCAAAATTAAAAATGTTGGAAACTCAACCACATTGGGAATCCCATTATAGCTGTTGGAGAATATATAATATATTTATCAATGTTTTAATGGTCCTGATAGTGGTTCGAATTATGAAAATATTGCTCAAATTAATTATGTTTTACAAGCTATGTTTGAAGAAGATATGTTTCAAAGAGAGAATACTCAAAGACAAAGCGGTTAATTCGATACATCCTCATCACAACAACTGAGAGAAAATCAGCGTCAGGGTGGAAACAATTCAAGGTGCGACTAAGCACTCTTAACTGGTTGCTAGGTAGCAGTGGTACATCTGAACTACAACGCTACCTTCAAGAACCAAATGTCGAAGAAGATGACGAAGGGACTTTTGATGTTTTGGCATGGTGGAAGGGGTAAGAAAATCGATTTTCTGTTCTTTCTGCTATGGCTCGAGACTTATTGACTGTTCCAGCTTCACAAGTTGCTTCAGAATCAGCATTTAACACTAGAAATCGAGTATTGAATGATTATAGAAGTCATTTACATCTAGATGTAGTTGAGCAGTGCGTGTGCCTACGAGATTGGTACAAAGCACAACAAAGAACGCATACTATCTTGGCTGAGGAGGCTCTTGAAGACCAATTTGATGATGTTGTAAATTTAAATTGAAATTTAGTTTAAATTTACTTGTATTATTATCATTTCTTGAAGGATGGCTTTGGGTAGAGTTGTGCAAATGATAGATAAAGTGGGTAGGTGCCAACCTAGTTGGAATGTACTCATTTTATTGTGATGCAGTCATCACCCACAAGCTAATATTCAATCATTGTATTGTTCCATTAAAATATTTTTCTATGAATTTATTGTAGCTATTCAATTAATGTTCAAATATTTCTTGTTGTAAACTTATAATGTGCAATTATTGTTAAATTATATCAATATTCAATTCAAATATTTTTATTGTTCAAAATATTTTTATTTATTTTATTGTATATTCTAATTTAACTATAAAAAAATGTGGGCCAGAAAGCCCGGCCCGAACCTTAAGCCTGGCCCGGCCTGGACTTGGCCCGTTCGTGGCCAGGCCTATGGACGGGCTCGGGCCTTATTTTGGACTTTAGGCCCGGCCCTGGCCCGGGCCCGAAGCCCCTCAAACCCAGTTAAGGCCTGCCCGAAAAAGCCTGGCCCGAGCCCGGCCCATGGCCACCCCTATATTAAACTATATAACTCATTAATTTTTTTTTCACATTTTCAATCAATTAAATTATTTAATTAATTAAAATATATATTTCATATTTTATAAATCAATAATGATTCTCAGGCCCCAATTTCACAGGCCCCAAATAAGCCCCATGAGGTGGCATCAACACATTACCCATTATACCCTTTTTTTATTATTTCCTTCTAAAGTGCTTTTTCAGTTATGATTTACCTATTTTTTTGTGATTTGTTCTTTATTAAATATTTAAAAATTTCCCTCACTCAAACTTTATAATAAAAAACTCACATTAAACAAATCAATAAATTCTCTTAAAACGTTGTGCATTAGTGTCTAACCTATCTTCATACGCATCACCGCTATATAAAGAAAAAATAGTCAAACCGAGGTGCGTTAGCATCATTTCATTCCTTACCTCATTCTTCCCACGTCCAAAACATCATTTGATCGGCTCAGACCCCTCTTTTGTATCACAGACAAGGAAAGATGCGTGACTTCCACTTAGACCAATGAGGAGGCAACTGAAGGGAGGGAAGATAGAAGTCAAATTAAACTTCGCAAGCATGCCTTTGTTGTAGCTATTAAGTACATAGACTGAATTTCAATATCGCTCCCCCTCCTCGGCCTTCCGACGAAGCGACACAGTCGTCCGAGCGTCCGATTGGACGAAATCGGCGCCCAATCGTCGGCCTCTTTTGCTGTCGCCGCCGTCATCCCTTTCAAGTGAGGTCAGGTATCGTTTTGTTATATTTATATTGTGGAAACTGTATATTGATTAATACTGTTACATTTACATTTATAAATGTAACAGTTAATGAAAATTACGGTTTGATTCAAAAGAGACACATTTAAGCAATACACAGTTTTTGTTATTTTGTTACATTTGAAATGTAACAGTCTTGTAAATGTATATAATGTTTTTGTATTTACATTTGAAATGTAACAGTCTTGAAACGATATAATGTTATTTATGCAACACTGTTACATTCTGTTGCATTTGTAAATGAAACATTCATTCGCATACACATAATGATTTGTATTTGTTACATTTGTGTAACCTTGTTACATTCTGTAACAGTTATAATCATAAAAAAACTAGAACATTTTTTTTTGTGTTATTTAGGTAATTTTGGTGTAATTTAGATGAGTTTTGGTGTGATTTTGATGAAAAACAATTTATGTGATTTTTGTGTAAGTTATGTAAGTTTTGGTGTAAAATTCATAAGAATTTTAAAAAATTCAAATTTTGAAATAAGCAAATTTTATAGAGATATATTTTTTAAAATAGGCAAATTTTAAATAAGGTAAATTTAAATTAATATGAAATATTAATAAGAGAAAAAAAGGGGATTTGAGTTAATTGGATCTATTTTTAATGAAGGGCATATCTGTATTTTATCATTTTACCCATTTTCAAAAGTCAACAAGCCAACCAATAAGGTGATGACAACTCATGGGGCTTGAATGAGGCCTATGAGTTGGGGCCTGGGTATCACTACTCTTTATAAATATATATATCTCTTCGAAGATAAGGCATATATCTCTGCGTGAAGTAACCCGGCCCAACACGGATCACACTAGCCCTGGCCCAGCCAGCCTGGCCCATGGGCCATGGCCACCTCTAAATGTGGTTCCAGATAATGGAGTCATGGTGTCCAGGTTTTCAAAAATTAAATGCCCATCTCCCAAATCCACTCAACCTCTGCCTAATTCATGGAAAGGATCTTTTGATGATTCAGAGCAGTTGGTGTTTTAATTCCAGTGAATAATTTAAAAGAAGATGACAAGGACAAGATTTCCATGAGTGACAATATTCGAGTGACTAGAGAAGATGACAAGGACAAGATTTCTGTGTGTTGGAAAAAATTTATTCAATGTCTTACCTACCAAGTCATTGACTCACAGTGTATGAAGGGGTCACTCAACAAAACAGGAAGCAGAGAGAGATTTGGACTGCCTTAATTGCCCAACAAACCAACTATTCATCCATGTCATTTGCTGTAGCACACTGTATTCCATTCTCTTCTGACTTCTGATATTAGCTTTCAATAGGGCTACATGAGCACATGTTGCAGTTATAACAAACCCCCCCACCCCAAATATATATGGGAAGTTTTGTTTTCTTACTATTTATTGCATTTAGGGTTTCATGGCAAGAAGTTTATGGGTTGTGAGACATGGTTCGACAAGTATTCCGGATTGAGCAAGTGTTATTTTTTTTTTTTTTGTAGAAAGGTCCGGCTGGGGTTTAAGTTTCATAACTACAGCCCACTAGGGGCAAGTACTCCCTATAAGGGGATGTTGATCAGGATTAAACCCGGAATCACCGCATGGTGTGGGTGTAGTTCAACCATCTCACTAGCGTGGGACAAGTGTGTGTTGGTTGGATGACAAATGTTATTGGCATGGAAATCGATTTCATGTTTGGAAATAAAGTTTAATAATTACAACTATGACCAATTCAATGACTGGTTGGACTAGTAATAAAAGATATAGTCAATACCTTCGTTTATCTGGTCCAAAGTCAATTTAGATCACTAAATTGATTAAATTTTGGATCAATAATTTACTTGAAGATGAAAATTTTGCATTTCATTTTGTTATTACAAAAATTTGACTTTCAAAGAACCGGGTGTTTTAAACATGGGTGTTTTTTTTTCCTTCTTATACTAGAGAACTAATTAAGTGGTGCCCTAGCTTAGGTTAGGCCATCAATTCATTCTGAACTGTACATGGTTGTCGATTAGACAAGAATTAATTTGGTTGGTCTAATTTGTTGACTCTGGACCTCATTTTCACCCTTATTTAATGAGTTGAAAATGTTACCAACCTAAAAAAAAACTAATGTAAAACTAATGTGAATTGATTTTGCAATGCACAATCCAAAATATACCTAACTGATGTAACAGTACCAGTGTCACATGTGTTACATCAATGTAATATCTAATATAATATCAACTGAATGCGTGAAGTGAACAACTAACACTCTAGTTTAATGGACACCACACCTCCTTTTCGGAAAAAGCTCAGCTGTGGTTCATGAGCAGATTTAATTTGAGCAGAGACTTGTAACTTCTCAGGAGTCTTTGTAAAAAAATTTAAAAAAAATAAGATAAAAATAATAATAATAATAATAATAATAATAATAATAATAATAATAATAATGACAACAATAAAATAATCATTAAAAGGTGTTTCTTTTGAGCCATGACAAAATATCATGAACCAAGACAAACAAAAGAGAAAAAACACAGAGAAGCAAGAAAGATCTCCTACAATCTAACAATACAGATCAAATACTGTGGAGATCTGAGGGGTCTGTTAAGTGGAAGGTCCAAAAAAGGACCACTCCTCTCTTTTTCAAAACCTCACTTCATGCAACAACAAAAAAAGGAAAAACAAAAATGTATATGTCTTGATTGGGATTGTTTGAGACCTCCACCCACAGATTTTATCTCCCATATTTCAGAATCTCTCCCCCCCCCCCCCCCCCCCTTGTGTTTTTTTTTTTTTGAAAAATAGGTAGATATTGTTACCCCGATTTCATTAAAATTTCGAAGTATAACACTGAAGAAGGTGAGAGGAAATAGAGAAGAACAAAACAAGCCAGTAAATGAATATAAGAAAAAGAAAAAACTTGTATTGTTAAAAGAATGTTTACAACTCTTAATTAGATATGAGAGAGTAAAGAAAGACATGAAAAATAAACATAAAGCTAAAGTAAAATAAAGAAAATATGGAGTGTGAATGTGATCCCATCTGTTTGTAGGAAAAAAAAAAGAAGTTCCATGACCCTCTGAACTAAACAAACTATTCGAGCAATGACTAAAAGAAGATCCAAAAAAAAGGCTGTCTGCCAGATGCAGGAAATCCTCAAAGAAATATCCTACATTTGTTTTTATATGAATCTCTGTGTGGAAAGATCTTTGGAATATATTTTGCTCACAAAAAGGGTCTTTTGGAATCCAAAGGATTTACATGTCTTTTGATTAGGCACCGAATACACAGTCATCCCTACAGTTATCTATCTATATTATTAATTGAAAGTATTTAAATTTTTAAGTATGTTCCTTGTAACATTTTAATTTTAATATTATGATACATGAGAATAAACTGATATTGATATTTAAGGTCTCCCTAGAATTGTATTAATCCACCCAATTTATTCTACATATATAAAATGGGTCTACATGTCAAATCATTTATTACCTCTTTTATTAAATCAAGATACTCACATGTTAAATTAATTTTCACATTTTATAAATATTTATTCACATTTATTCATACTTTATTCATTGTCAATCAAACAGCAAAAGATTTTTTTTTTTCCAATTACAATAATTAAAACACAATCAAACAAAACTTTGATCAATTTTGATTACTTTATTATTTTGAATTTTGAAGCCCTTGAATTAGTTTGGAAGGAATTCAAAATCCAAAACTGTTTATGAAGTTGATTTGATTCAGTCACCACCAGAATTTGGAATTTCAAACTCAATTGAAAAACTTGACTACATATTTAGATTTAAATTGATTTGGGTAATAAAAGTTCATGATCAAATTCAAAATATCCATAGAAAAATCAGTTGACCTCATTTTATTTGGTTGATGAATCTATATGACGTGTGAGAAGCTCATTTTATATTTAAATAAGATATAATCAGCATTTAAAATCAATATTCTGTCAAACCAAACGCGCAGTTTAATTATAAATAATTTTTTATTAAAATAATACTAATATCCTAAAATTAAGCCCATGTTTGGTGGTGTGGGGAATATGGTGGAAGAAGGGTGATTAAACCCAAAAAAATACTTGTTTACGTATAAGGAATAAAACTATGTCAACATAATTAAAAATAAACAGATATTAATATTTTTTTGTCTTTCTAAATTTTGTTATTTTACTCATATAACTCATATGTTAAATCACTCATTATCATCTCTTATACATTAATAGTTTCATATATCAAATCAATTTTTTTATATCAAATAAATTAACTGATATCCATGTGTAAATAGTTTATTTATACAATAATGATTCTCAGACTCCAATTTCATAGGCCTCAAACTAGGTCCCATGATGCGGCAAATGTATATTGTCTTTTAAACCCTTAATGATTGTTTTGGGAAACTATAATTCGGTTACGATTTCTTTCCAAATGGGGTGTCAACATTGAATGTCATTAAAAACCGCTAATCATGTAGAATTACAACTGCAAATCTTTTTTGGATTACAATTGTCGATATTATTTGATCTTCAGCAATCAAAACCAAATCATATATGAAGAATAAATCATAGCAGTCCCGATTTTCAAATGCAGCTTTTTTTTATTGTAATAATTGAATTTTTTTTATGTTTGATCTTCAATGGTGATCATCAATGGATTGTCCATCAATGGAGATGAAGAGAGAGATCAACATCTTGGTTTTTTATTTATTTTTTATGTTTGAATCTCTCAAAAACTTTCTACAAAAAATGATAACAATGTTTTGAATCGATGGACCCCCTTTTTTTTCTTTTTGCTTCTGAAAATATCCATTCAACTAGAGAGGGGATCGAAGATTATTTTTTAACATTATTATTTTTTTGAAGAACAAATAAAAGTATATCAGAAGTTTATTTTGGAGGATTTTTAACCACTGATTTTCTTTAAACACGAATTTTTTTATGTACTGAATGTAATTTTTCATAATTTGACTTCTATTTGCTTTATATCTTAAGTGTAACACTCGATACTGTTACATTTTATATATGGATATGTTGTATGATGTTATTGTTACATTGTTGATAATGTAAATATTCATTTTTCATATTTGTGTTGTTTTTGTTACATTCATAAATTGTATTTTGGAAGGCTAACCCCGTCGAGAGAGAGTGAGGGGATGAGCAGTCTTGGTGAAGGTATTGATATTTTGCTTTTTGTTTTAAATCTTTAAACACGAATTTTTTCATGTATTAAATGTCATTTTTCATAATTTGATTTGTTTTTGTCTCAGTATCTAAATGTAATACTCGATACTGTCACATTTTATATGTAGATAGTTTGTTTGATGCTACTGCTATTTGGGATTCATGAATGTAATTTTTTTTTTACAGAAGCTTAGATGAAGATGGCTTTTTTTTTTTTTTACAAAATACTCTGTTTTTTTAACAAAGGGTAATGTATGTTCGATATGTATTCATTGTTTTGTTTTCTCAATGCATGTTTAACAAGTAAAATCCGAATCTGACCTGAGCCCGGGTTCAACCTGAACCGAGCCGAACCAGCGGGTTGAGGTCGGGCTCGGGTTTCACCGTTCGGGTTGAGGTCCGGTTCGGGCTCAGGTTTGAGTTAGGCTCTGTGCATCGCGGGTTGGATTTAGACAAGCCCTCAACTCGATCCAACCTGTCCGAGTTGCACCTCTATCTTTAACAAACTCAATCATTAAGTGGGAGCATTGTTGACAATGTAAATATTTATTTTTTAAATCTGTGTTATTTTTGTTACATTTAGTAAATGTAACCGTTTTTATGAAAATATAACATATTTTTATAAAAATGAATCAAATAGTTCATGTAATATTTGTTAAATGTAACTCACAACAAAAAGCTATTTGATATTTTTCATCAAATGTAATTGACTATTGAAGAAATAATCTTTTTTAAAATTTTAAACATTGCATGAAATGTAAAACAGTTATGTAAATGTAATTGTAATGTTACATTTACGTAAATGTAACAGTGTTTATATAAATACAACAAATAATTGTAAATGATGTAAACATTTAGGAAATATATTTGCATTTTTTAGTTGATTTTATTTATGTAAATTGAAAAGATATTTATCAAATGTTATAAAATTTAATTAATAACATTCTTTAAAAAATGTATATAATATGAATGTGATTTGAAAGAAAAAACAATCATTTGTAGGATTTTTACAAAAAAATAATTTAGGTAAGTATTGGTGTAATTTAGATAAGTTTTTGGTGTAACTGAAATAGAAAATTCAGTTACCAGGTAATGATTTCAAAAATTCAAATTTTGAAATATATAAAATTAGTAAGGAGAAAAAAAAGAGATTTAGGTTATTGGGAAAGATTTTTAATGAATGACACATTTGTATTTTGACTTTTTATCTTTTTAAAAAGTCAACTAGCCAACCAATGGGATGATGACACTCATGGAGCTTGTGAATTGAACTTATATTTTGAGACCTAGATACAAGGATATTTATATCTTAATTATTTGTTACACGTGGCTAGAACTTTTCCTTTATGATTGAAACTTGTCATTTGATGACGTGGCAGAGAAGACGGAGTAGAGAGATTGATGTATAAAGGAAAAGAACATAGTCCTTAAAAGGGAGGTATTCTTGGAAATTCTCCAAGTCTTACATTATTTATAAATTTATGGTTATTCTAGAAATAAATAATTATATCAGTTGAATAAATATTTCTTATTTGATTGTGTTTTAATTATTTTCATTGAAAATATAATTATAAAGTTTTTGTTGTTCGATTGATTATGGATGAGTTGTGGATAAAATAAATATGAATAATGTATTGATAAAGATTTATAAAAGATAAAAAAATAATTGAACTTGAAGGTGATGACAATATATAACAGTGAAACTCATTTATATCACTGAGAACATGAATACAAATATTAGTTTATTCTCATCTATTTTATTATAACTATACTCATATATTCATTTTAAACAAACATCTTTTTAGATTTATTCTCTCTTTGTTCCCTCGTATTCTCCCCCAATCCCCCTACTCAAACAGCCCACACAGAGTATATAAATAAAGCCTTCAAAAGAGAAGCTTTTGCAAGCCGAAGAAGAAACAGAGAAGGCTTTCTAGAGAGAGAGAGAGAGAGATGGAGGAAGAGAGAGTCGACATGGAATGGTGTCGTTGGCTTCCCAAAATCGAATTGCACGCACATCTCAATGGGTCCATCAGAGACTCCACTCTCTTGTACGTCTCTCTCTCTCTCTCTCTCTCTCTCTCTCTCTCTCTGTTTTGATATGGGTTTGATATTTCTGTGTATATGTAGAGCTTTTGTTATCGAATTGTGTTTTTTCATGTCGTTTGTTGAAATTGGTGCTGGTGCTCCAATTTGGGTTTTTGGTTTGTGTTTTTTTTTTTTTTGATAGCTTTGTATGAATTCGTTCAATCATATTTGGGTTTTCGTAGTTCTTGCTGTTTTTCATATTTTTATGCAGTTGGTTCTTTGTGATCTTTCCTGACACATTTTCTGGGGGGTGTTTTTGTATCAAGAATGAACTTTTGAAAAGAAAATAAAAAAACATGTTTCATTGTTAATTTTGGTGGATGAATCATGAATATATTATATTTTGTGATAGTTTTAAGGGTTTTTTTTCATGTATATTATAAAAAAATATGGTATTTATTTTTATACCATCAAAATAACATATTTATTTTTATATCATTAGATTTTTCTTAATATAAAAATTTGTCCTCTTTTATCATTTTTAATCAAAATGAACCTTAATTATTATAGTTAATTTCTTAACTAAAAAATAAAAATGACAAAAATAACTTTAATATAAAATATTTATCATAACGTAAATAATTAAAATAATAATCTAATTAATTTAATATTTTTTCCAAATCAATCGTGAGTTATTCAACCTTACCTTTTCTTTCCTTTTCTTCCAATCAAGATTTAATTTTTTTTTAAATTTATCATTTTGTAATATATATGATTAATTGTTATCAAAATAATTTTATTTTATTTTTACTAATGTAGGTATTAATAGTTGTTATATCTTTGCTAATAAATAGTTTATATGATTAATTTTTATGTTTTTGAATTTTAAATGAAATTTATCATTTTCATGTTCAAATTAATATTTTTTATTTTTATAAATATTGTATTTGGTATAGTAAAATATGCCAAAAATAATAATAAGAGTAATTTGGTCTTTTCTTCAAGATTTTAACGGTTTTAATAGAAATTTTGATAAAAGTTAACTAGGATGGTAAATATGCATAAGTTCTATATATTTCAATGATATAAAAATAAATATGTTATTTGCAATGATATAAAATTAAATAGCATTTTTTTGGATGGTATACATGCAAAAAAAAAACTTTAGTTTTAATTGGTTTTGGGTAATTCTTGTTGTTTCCTTTTTTCTATGCTTTTTGGGTTCTCTGTGATTTCTCCTGCAACATTTTTTTTATGGTATGTGTACCAAGAATGGACTTTTCATTAAAAAAAAAAAATCACTGTTTATTTTGGTTATGAATGTTATTGAATTGTTTACTCGTCTCGTATGAGTCATTTTCGAAAGTTTGGAAATCAGAACGTGTCAGCAATGAGAGAGGGCACATCTATCCCCACCACCCTCACTAATCAAATTGTTAAGCCAAACTTCAATTTTATTTTATTTTTGAAACAATTAAACCCACCAACCCAATCAAAACAAAAACACTATTCTTGCGGCGTGGCCCTCTGGTGGCCGCAGGGGACAAATAAGGTGATGGATTCAGAAATAACAAAATTTTAAGATGGTGGGTTCAGCAAGGTTGGGGGGGGGGGGGTGTTGTCAGGAAATAGAATGGTGGGGGTAGTTGTTCCCATTGAGAGAGCATGCTGGTGATATATTTCATACATTACATTAAAGGAGCAATGGAATTGAAGTAACATTAACTTTTCCCACGTGTAGTCCTCATGTGCTTCAAGATATAAACTTCATGTAGCGAAGCACATATTTTTTTAAAATGAAGGATATACTCCAATAGTCCAATGTAATATATTGACCCACTTATGATTTGTTTAACGATATTGGAACTGCACGGATGGCTACTGATGGAACTGTGTACACTTATGCGTATAAAGATATGGTCTGGTGAGGAGAGAGTACAAGGACTTAATAAAATGAAATATGCCAGAGTTAATATGTTTCTTTCCTGGTTGGTTTAATTTGATTATGTCCTACCTGCAGAGAGCTTGCAAAAGTCCTGGATGATAAAAATGTCATCGTTTTCTCGGATGTGGAACATGTGGTATTAAAAGGTCAGTATATGATTCATCCTTTTTCACTGTTTCTATTGAATTGAAATTTTGATGCTCTAATTCAACTTAACTTGGAAATGCTATCTATTTGTCATGTAAATATTCTTCCTGATCAAGCATTTTTTTTAATTACATAGTGATCTGGTAGCTTGTACTGAAATCAACAACTCCAATCTAAATGACTTCTACCTATGTTTACTTTCATAATGGAGAATGTGTAAGATATGAAAATGATTCATTTTATACTAATTATATGGACAAGAACTAAGTATTAATAATCTCATAAACACATTTGTACACTCACCGTATTCTCACTTGACTGAACAGCTGATCGTTCGTTGCGAGAGTGCTTCACAATGTTTGACTTGATCCATGTACTTGCCACTGATCATAAAGCCATCACAAGAATCGCCAAAGAAGTACGCTCTCTCCTGAAATATATTAATTATGATTAATTATCATCAAATTTGAAACATTATTTAATTAAAAACAGGCTGTTGAAGATTTTGCAGCTGAGAATGTTGTCTATCTGGAGCTTCGAACGACACCAAAGGTATTCTCTGTGGCAAAAGAACACTTTTCTATAGTATATAGTTTAATGAATCCATTAAAAAAACATTTTTTTCTTCTTTCCAGAAAAATGACTCCATTGGAATGACCAAACGTTCTTATGTCGAAGCTGTAATTGCTGGTATTGAGTCTGTTGAAACAGTGAAAGTTGAGTTTATTCCATCTGATGAGAACACTAAGAAACCTATAAAGACTCTACCCATAATTGATTCCTATGAGACCAAGACAAAGAAGATATATGTTCGCCTCCTTCTGAGCATTGATCGTCGCGAGACCACTGCAGCAGCATTAGAAACAGTATGTTGATGCAGTGTTTATCTCATCAAGCTACAGTCTTCCTTAGGCAGTTCATTGAATATCCAATTCATTATTCGTTTACAACTTTCGCAGGTCGAACTTGCTTCAGAAATGAAGGATTCAGGTGTCATTGGTATAGACCTTTCTGGAAACCCCCGCATTGGGGATTGGTAATTGCTCTTATTCTGGACCCAAAAAAAAAAAATTAACATAACAATGTGTTGCTGCAGTTGTAGAAGGTTTAACCTGCATTGATCCTCTTCAAGTTTTGTTACAGGTTTACTGTCTTGCCAGCATTAAATCGAGCAAAAGAGCTAGAGCTCCCCATTACTCTCCACTGTGGAGAGGTGTGTCACACTTAATTGAAAAATACTTCTATTCACATCATAATTATCTGATTTGCTGACTACTGTGTGTGCACATCTAATGTATACTGATTTGTTTCCATTGGATACCCTGGTCAAAGAATGTCAATCTCTCTCTCATAGGTTTTCCATTACTAGAACTGAACTATTGCATAAAAGTGCTGCTAGGTTCCTAACAAAAAAGAAATCCAAGCAATGTTGGAGTTCTGTCCCCAAAGAATAGGTCACGCGGTTTTCCTCGAAGATGATGAATGGAAAACATTGAAGTCGAGCTACATCCCAGTAATATTCTTTATGCTTTCCTCGTTTTCTTGATATCACCTTACTTTCTCAATGGTGTAATTTTCTTTCCCATTACTCGTGCAGGTCGAAATTTGTTTGTCATCCAATGTCAAGACTCGTTGTGTTCCATCCTATGACGATCATCATTTCAGTTTGGTCCTCTAATTTTTGGATTAATTTAATAACACTGCAAACATACATCTCAACTAATACATGACATCAATTTTACAGTTGATCTTTACAACGCAAAGCATCCATTAGTGCTTTGTACTGATGATCCCGGCATGTTCTCCATCAACCTTTCCTGCGAGTATTATATCGCAGCTAAGACATTTGGTAGGTACATTCTACATTCTGCTTAGGAGTAGAAATACATCCATAAAAAAGAAGCAATGTGGGGCAATATATAATCAGGCTTTCTCTGCTTATCTTTTTTATTTATTTTCAAGGACTCACTAAAGCTCAACTGCATGAGATGGCGATGGAAGCGATCACATATGTGTTTGCAGATGACAAAGTAAAGAAGGCTTTAGAAGAAATGTTCAAGGATTCTGGTAGAAAACTCACTCAACAATAAACAAATACATCCTTCATATCAATCAATTTCATTTTGAAGTTGCTAGATAGCATCTAACCCCATGATCAGCAGTGGATGGAGAAATAATTGCTCTACTGCTATACGTGTTTTTTAGGTTAATATTGGAGCAGTTGATTAATGGCTGCTACATATTGTTATCACCCCATGGATGATGCTACCCAAAATTTATGAAAATTTTACTTGTGATTTTGTTTTTTTAAATGATCATTTTCCATGCAACTTTCTTTTTGTAATGTAAAATACTCTTGCTGATCACACCATGGCATTCAAACTTGAACCATCCAAAAAAAAAAAAAAATCAGACTGAGAAGTAGTACTTGTCCCAGCTTACTAAAGAACATGACTTTAAAACCTAGTAATTGCAAGTTTTACAAAGAACAAGTTACTCAGACGATCTATTAGATCAGTTATCTGATTGTTCAAAGCACGAGTACATCTGAAGATATGGTACCAAGAACAACATGCTTTGATTACTTCTTCTCTGAGTTGCTCTCCAATTCCTTCCTCAGCTGCAAAGAGAAATCGTCGTTGACATCATCATCGTCCCAATCATCCTCCCACTGCTGCATGGCTTCTTTCCCTTCTTCCTTGTCATCCCACTCTGCAATGCATAAGAAGATGAGTCAATAGCAACAAACTTTGTAACAAACATACCCCATGCTGACGTTTGGAGATATGCCTGAAGTTGCTAAATAGAATCATTATAACCATTTTTGGAGTCCATATATATGCTAGCATAACAGTTATAAGACCACATGCCAGTCTTTCAACATATACAAAGAACATTATCTACATGACTGTTTGGTGAAGAATCAAGTTTAGATTTGTCCAGGAATCTTACATTTCCATCACAATGCAAAATCTTGGTTCAAGGAAAATAAATATAGGCAATCTAATGCAGGTCCTGAGTTTCGTCTCATGAAGAACAAAGTTCATCAGTCGAAATCGACTGTACCAAAAAAAAGAAGAGAGAAATATGTAATAATGTAATATATACAGTACTTGTACATAAGGGTAACCAGGTCCTAAGAAATTTAAATCGTCCCTTCAAAATATGGCCAACAGAAATTCCCCTCTACAGTTCAACTACTGTGGGTGAATATGATTAGGGGCCACTGCCGGAGCTAAACAAGAAAAAGTCCTAGGGTTTAAGTACTGAAATCAAACTTTTTAAGGAAAATAAGTTCCTAATCGTTAGAACCCCATCCAGTCTCTCTCGGTGACACGTGAGACCTCTCTCAGTGATGGCATTTTGTAGGTGAACATAATTCATATATCCAACTATGCCAAAGCATGCACAGCTGAAATGCATTCTCGTGCAGACAACACGTCTCTCACTTATCAAGCTGCCCTTTTTAGCAACATGTGACTGAGAGAACCAACTCCGCAAAACCAAATTCAAATGACATCTAATTGCAGTAACGACACATTCACCACGGCGTTCATTCTTCAGCATATGCATAGTTTTAAAATTCCACGATCATCATCAAAAACACAGTTAAACACCCCCACCCCGATCAATCCGGTTCTTTTTCTTGGGTGAGGGAAAAAGTTATATCATGAAACATGTATAATCAAAGAGATAAGAGTTCATGTAATCTTAAACTGGCCTTAACAGACCAGTCATCATTGATTCAAAGCTTGCTGTCGAGTTACCCTTTCCCTTCATGGGTTAGAAACACTGATTCGAAAAACCCTAACTTGCCGTTACAGGGAAACACCTTGAATTGAAGAAAATTTTTAAACTCAAAACAGTTTTATGGACATTGCAGATTATCACCTGGTCTCAAGAAATAAAGCATGGAACAAAGCCCCAAAAGTTTTCAAAACGTCTGATATGCGTTACATCTGATCAAATCCCCAAATTAAAAGCTCTAGTATATCTTGGAATTCCTTAAGCATCACAACCAGCCAAAAAATTCGTTTCGCCCAAAGGAATCATAAACCCAAAAAAAGAATTTTTTTTTCTCAAATCGAATGAAAGAATAGATTATCAGCAGTTCTAAACAACAATTGTAGGTCTAAACCCATCGATTCTTCGAAAACCCCTAAAGGAGGACGGGAAGAAGCGGAGGTCACCTTCGTCGATCTCGAACTCGTCGTCGTCCTCGAAGAGGTCGATCTTCGCATCCTCCGCCGTCACCTTCGATTCCGTCGCCATGTTATCCCCGACAAATTTCAGATCACCCGCTCGGTTTTTGAGATTTCGATCAGCACAGAAAAACAAAACCCTAACGAGTCCCGACTCCACATAAAAGGGCCGAGTAGAAATTTGTGATTTTTTGGGGATTTTTTGCATTGACACCCTCCACAAACTTCACATTCGTTCATGTACCCTCAGCTTTTTCCATAAGCCATTACACTTTATTATAGGTTTATACCTTTGTTTGGATGTAGGAATAAACAATATTTTAAAATCAATCCAACCCAACTCAATCTGTCCGGTTGAATCAGTTAAGCTTTCATTCACCTTGAATTTCAGTTCAATTTACCCTTAAAATCCAATGATATAAATCGATAAAATTGAGTCAATTCACTGGTTCAATCTATAATTTTTGTGAACTGGCCATAGGTTGATTATATTGAATAATTTTTTATTTGTAGAAACTGTGATTAATAATTTGTTAAAATATAAAATCTACTAAAAAAATTTAAAATTTATATAATAAATCATGAAATGATGTTAAATAAAAGTTTTATGTCACAATTCAAATCTGGTTGACCTAACAATTGAACCAATAACCTTTGACCCATTCATTTTTCTAGTTCGATTTATAAAACATGAAGAATAAGAGCAAAAAAAGGTTAGGCAGGAAAAATAAAACCCCCGCACTCATGTTTAATAAATTAGTTAACATAAATCATGATTGTAATTTTAGGAGAATCAGAATAATTTACCGTTATGTACCCCGAAAAATACTATGCTCGTTTGGTTTGAGAATAGAGTCCGGAATAAGTGAGAATTAGTTAAAGTAACCTCAA
Organism: Acorus calamus; assembly: GCA_030737845.1. Classification (NCBI taxonomy): domain Eukaryota; kingdom Viridiplantae; phylum Streptophyta; class Magnoliopsida; order Acorales; family Acoraceae; genus Acorus; species Acorus calamus. The sequence continues at coordinate 11,555,119 of CM060858.1, read as the reverse complement.
AATAGACATTTGAAAGGTCAGAATAAATGAGAATCAGTATGCCAAAATTAATTGGTATAAAGTGGTATACAAATTACAGGTAATCCTTGGAATTAAGTTATTTTAGATTATTCAACCCAAAAGAATATGCATGTCCACTGTCAAAACCTCAAACAAATCAATTTTTAAATTAACTGTCATCATTTTTTTTAGTTTTTATAAATCTTTATCAAATTCACATTTTATCCAAACAACACCAATTTTATTATTACGTTTCCTAATATATATAATTTAAAACACAACTAAATAAGAATTCACTCCTCAAAATATATTAATTCTCTATCCAAATGGGGGTTACAATTGCATGTTAAAAAAAAGGGAACTAGAGAGTATAAACATTTTGATTTTTTTTAAAGAAAAATTTGGTCTTAAAAGCAAGAATTGTGATGTATAGTTAACATGCAACGCAGGAGCCTGGTTTATCGTATTCATTATATGTTATGACGTAATATGTTGCTTGTAATTTAGTTCACATCACCCACTCATTATTTCAGGTGCCTTTGGTTGCGCGATGTCAAAATTGATTTTATAGGAATCTGAGTTTTAAAAATAATTATGAGAAAGCTTACCTCTAACTTTTGAAAATCAATTTATTTATCTAAAATCTGTCATACTAAAACTATTTTATTGTATTATTGTAGAAGTAGCTTCTTTGAACGACAAAAGTTGTGCTAATCGCACAACCAAACGCGCCTTTGGTAGGCAGTGTCTATCCAAAGCGAACGAATATACTCTGAATCAACGGTACTCTCCAATAATCCTCACCGTTAAAACGATGGATTTCCTCCTACAAACCAAGGTCTGGATTTCACGGATCCAAGAAAGACCGCAAACACGCAGCCCGCGAAAGGGCATCATTGTAAAATCGAAAATAAACAGGGGTTATTTTACAGTCAAAACGTTCGCCTGAGTTCGACGAGAGAAAAACCGATCGATCAGATCTCCCTCTCCCCCCCCACCCGTCCATTCTAGAATCCAAGAAACCCTAGAAATCCAAACCTCTCTCACGTATTGCCATGTCATGGGGCCTCGGATGGAAGCGACCCTCCGAGATCTTTCACCTCACCCTCGACTACGGCGACGCCCTCTCCGACGAAACCCCTACTGCCTCCCCCTCCCCGCCTCCCCCTCCGCCGCCTCCTCCGCCTCCTCCGGGGGAATTAGGGTTCCGGATCGACCTGGACTGGTCCGCCGGAGACGACGAGGATCAGGTGGCGCTCCGCCTCCAGTCCCAGCTCATGGTGGCCCTCCCTCCGCCGCAGGACACGGTGGTGGTTGATCTTAGGGAGGAAGGGGAGGAAGGACGGATCGGGGTTGAAATGAGGGTGGTCAAGCGGAGGGAGCCGCTGAGGGCGATCACCATGTCGAAGACTGTCGGGTCGGGACAGCAGAGCGACGGGATCGGTGTCCTTTCGCGGCTTATCAAGTCCAGCTTGGCTTCGGATCCGGGATCTGTTCCGGGGACACCCGCAGATGGGATCGCGGGGTTCGGTGATCATTGGAAGAGCATCACTGTTCTTAGCCTCCGCGGATGTAGCTTGTTGGTAAGATGTGGGTTGTTCGGGTTGACCTGTCATTTGGGATTGTTGATTTAGCTCGTCGATTGGATTTTAAATGGTTTCTGACCTTTTCAGACAATTGATTTGTTGTTTGTTAATTTTTCATAACAACAATTAAATTCTATGATTGTACATGTGCTTGTTCATTATGGTTGATTGAAGATCATGGTGAGATAAATTGTTTGGATAGCTTTATATACTATCTGATATTTGTGTTCTTTGATAGGCTGCATTTTATCATTTATATTCATTTAGATCACTTGGTATTGATTTATTTTTTTTAAAAAAAATTGTTGGCATCCTACCTCATTTTATATTTTTATTAACGTGGAATAAAATTCCCAATTTAAGAAAACTGACAAGATAACCAAAAAAAAAAAAAAATCAAACAAACTCAGGACATAGCCAGAGTGTAAGAGATATCTACTTTAGCCACTGACTCCCGGACACAGGAATTCCTCAATTGGAAATTTGCACCCCCAAATACAATATGCGGCATGTTCCTGCACATAAACGGCCCCAATCCTTTATGAACCGCATCACCTGTGCCATATGTTTCCACTTACAACCTAGCTTTTTTGAAGATCACTTGGTTTTGATACTTGGAATGGAGTTTGACACCTCACTTCCCAGCATGCGAATGGTCTCTCTCTTTTTCTTTTTTTGGCAAAAGCAGCTACCTGATTGTCGTAGGCCTTAACATAGTTCTATAAGGTACTCTTGGGAGAAAAGTCATGTTGATGTTGGTCAATATATTAATACAGTCATTCTTTTAAGATGCAATACTTTTCTATATACTTAAATAATTCTGGCATTATGAACAGGTGCTGCCCATAGAATTAACTCGATTACCGCTTCTTGGGAGACTATATCTTGACAATAATAAGCTGTCACTTTTGCCACCAGAGCTAGGCGAGCTTAAAAGTTTGAAAGTTCTCAGAGTTGACCACAACATGCTGGTCTCTGTTCCTGGTAAGCTTGGAATGTTCTATATTTAAAAATAAAGTGAAGCTTTTGTTGTTCGTTACATCTATTTTTTTAAAGAAACAATGTTTTTGGGTAACATCTCACATGGTTGCCTGGTCATGTTTTGAGCCCCTGAGTAGTAGAGCTGAGACAGTGTGTTGAACTGGAGGAGTTGTCACTAGAACACAACAAACTTGTTCGTCCCCTCCTGGATTTCAGGTCAATCAATCAACATTCAACTTTCGCATATATATGTTTATCTATTTAATGGTGCTTATAACATATTTTGTATGACATTAAATCTAATTTTTCTCTTCAGTCTATGGCAGGGCTATGGCTAAGTTACGTGTTCTAAGACTATTTGGTAATCCACTTGAGTTTCTTCCTGAAATATTGCCTCTGCACAGTCTACGGCAGTTGTCACTGGCAAATATCAGTATTGTCGCCACTGAAAATTTAAAAAATGTCAATGTTCAGATAGAGGTAGTACATCGTATGCCATTGTTGGTGTTTTTGGCTGACTACATTAAGCCTTGGTGTTTAATATGAACTGTTCTTTTATTGTAGACGGAAAACAGCTCATACTTTGTTGCATCGAGGCACAAACTAAGTGCCTTCTTCTCCTTGGTTTTCCGGTTTTCCTCATGTCATCACCCTTTGCTGGCATCCGCGCTGGCTAAAATATTTGAAGACCATAGCAACCGTGTAGCAATTAGCAAGGATGAAAATGCAGTGCGACAGCTTATTAGTATGATAAGCAGTGACAACCTGCATGTGGTATGTATATAGATATGTTAGTATCACTAGTAAGTTTTGGATAATCTTGTATGTATGGTATTATGCTTCTTTGGTCATTGTCTTTTAGTAGGAACCCTTTCGCACCATATTTAATGGTTTCTATATTGCAGGTAGAACAAGCATGCTTTGCTCTTTCTGCACTGGCAGCAGACATTTCATTGGCTATGCAGTTGATTAAGTCCGACATTATGCAACCTGTTCAATCAGTTTTGAAATCACTTGGGCCGGAAGAGTTAGTTTCTGTGTTGCAAGTTGTGGTCACACTGGCCTTTGTATCTGATTCTGTAGCTCAGAAAATGTTGACCAAAGATGTTTTGAAATCCTTGAAAGTACTTTGTGCACATAAGAACGTTGAGGCAAGTTTACCACTGTTGACTTATTTTTCTTCTCTATTATACTACATATTCATTTGTTCTTAATAATGTCTTTAATTAGGTGCAACGGCTAGCTCTTTTTGCTGTTGGGAATCTGGGGTTTTGTTTAGAGAACCGCCGCATCCTCGCCACGTCTGAAAGTTTGCGTGAGCTGCTCCTTCGCCTGACGGGTGCTCCTGAGCCACGTGTGAACAAAGCTGCAGCACGTGCTTTGGCAATCCTTGGTATGTCTCATGGATCTCATATTTTGGATTATATGTACTCATTAACTATATGCATCCATTTATTTTTTAGGAGAAAATGAAAATCTGCGACGAGCAATCAGAGGAAAGCAGGTTGGTAAGCGTGGATTGCGTGTACTTTCAATGGATGGGGGTGGTATGAAGGGTATGACTACTGTCCAAATTCTTAAACAAATTGAAAAAGGAACAGGAAAGCGTATACATGACCTCTTCGACCTGATATGTGGCACATCTACTGGGGGTATGCTTGGCATTGCTCTTGGAATCAAACAGCTAACTTTGGATGAGTGTGAAGAAATATACAAGAAACTTGGTATGTCTACTAATCACTTGCAGAGCATAACATTTCTTGTCCGTGTTGGTTTTTTTAATGACTTTATTTTGTAGGGAAACTTGTCTTTGCTGAACCTACCCCAAAGGATAATGAAGCTGCAACTTGGAGAGAGAAGCTTGATCAACTTTACAAAAGCTCATCCCAGAGCTTTAGAGTTGTTGTCCATGGATCTAAGGTAACACAGAAAGCATTATTTTAATTCATGTCCTCTAGCAACAAATTTCTTATCATGGACTTCTTGCAGCACAGTGCAGACGAGTTTGAAAGGTTGTTGAAAGAGATGTGTGCAGATGAAGATGGTGATCTATTAATAGAATCAGCTGTTAAATGCATTCCAAAGGTTTTTGTAGTGTCAACTTTGGTTAGTGTGGTACCAGCTCAACCATTTCTGTTCCGAAATTATCAGGTTTGTTCATTTTTTAATGTCGTGCTCTAGTTTATGCAAACTGCATCTAGCCACTCTCGCTTTGAGAAGTAATAGACTAATGTACAATCTGTCTGTGATCGCACCACATGATGATAAAAATGTCGGTGCAATTGATTCGTTTATCCATCGATTGTTGATACAATTTCTTAATTGTGGCCCTTAAACAAGATGCACCAATTAGCATGATTTCGATGGCACCGCCAAATTTATGCTAGCATTTAGAAACTTGATACGTGAATCTCAAATATATAGTTTCCTTCATCTTATGGATAAATCACCAAATTTTTCATTCTAATTGAACAAATTTCAAATCAGAAGAGCTCCAGTCTATATTCAGGAGCACAAATGGTGTAGGAATATAGAAATTTAGTCAAGATTGTCAATGCTGGCGCATTGCCAGATGGATTTCCATTTTCTAAAGGTAATAAATAATTTTATGACTAAAAGTATATTTTCCCTACTAGCTGTATCATCTTCATGAGATAAGAAGTCTTGGATACACAATTTCGATTGTCTGCAGCAAGTATGCTTTTACTTGTCAGGTAGTTGATTTAATTCAGTGTTCCTATGTATTTGAAATTATATAAGGAACATTGATGAAATATCCACATTTTCCTTTAATTTTGTAGTATCCTTCTGGTACACCTGAGCAGCCTTCAGGAATGGCTGAAAGCCCAGCTGTTAGTGCGATTGGAGCAACTACTCCTGCTGCTCAAGCTGGTACTCGTCGTGGTGCTTTTATTGGCAGCTGCAAGCACCGAATTTGGGAGGCTATAAGAGCGTCATCTGCTGCACCATATTATCTTGATGATTTCTCAGATGGTAGATTCCTTATAATTCTGTGTTTCTCCCCTTTTTCCCTTGTAGTTCTTTATTCACACCTTCTGCACTTGGATAGTTCCTTTTGGCATAGCACTATCAATTTTTTTAACGTAAAATTCTTGGTGTTCTATTTTATGTTGATTTCAGATGTAAATCGTTGGCAAGATGGAGCTATTGTAGCAAATAATCCCACTATATTTGCTATAAGGGAAGCACAACTGTTATGGCCAGATACTAAAATCGACTGTTTAGTTTCTGTTGGATGTGGTTCTGTTCCTACAAAGGTAAGCAGCAATATAATCTAGGTTCCGTAATGTGGGTGAACTTAAAAAAATTGGTGCCTACTAATAATATTAAGCGATGATAAATCATGTTAATTTAATTCATGCCGTACATGCATGAGATCATTTCTTTCAACTTGTACACATTTAGTCAGCTAAAATCCTCACATTGTTTCATTACCATGCATATCTGCATAGACTCGTGGGAAGTTACATATAGCAATGCACGTGTAATTCCTTTGATGCCACCCAATATCTTTTACAGTATCAACTAATCCATAAATAGTTAATTTTCTTTAGGTTCGGAAGGGTGGTTGGCGTTACCTGGACACTGGACAAGTGTTGATTGAGAGTGCATGCTCAGTTGAGAGGGTCGAGGAAGCACTTGACACATTAATACCTATGCTTCCTGAGATGCATTATTTTCGTTTTAATCCAGGTGCAAAATTGAAGTCACTTTTCTTTTGTTAGTGTTTGCTACTTTATTTTAATTTTAATTTGCATTATGAAATGCAGTAATGTTATTTTATAATGTATTCATCTTCAGACCAGTCCAAAGCAACTTCATTGTGCTGTTCCAATGGGACTAAAATAATCAATTTAAGTAGTAGTAGTTCATTGCATTTTGTTGTGTAGTTGATGAGCGATGTGGTATGGAGCTAGATGAGACTGACCCTGCAGTCTGGCTTAAATTGGAAGCGGCAACCGAGGAATACATTCAGAACAACAGCCCATCTTTCAAAACTCTTTGTGAGCGATTGCTTCTGCAATTTCACAATGACGAGAAGGGCTCTGACAAATTTAAATCTCAACCTTTTGCTAGCACTCAGTTGTCTTCTGCAGGTTCAATCCTTTTTAATCCTACTTCTAATGACTTTGATTTATACCATTTTTTCTTTGCAACTTTGGTTTGCACTAAATTTAAAAGGTGGTTCCAAGATTGTTTATCTTTTAATGCAGTACACGACGAGGATGGACCTACCTTAGGTTGGAGGCGTATGGTACTTCTAGTTGAATCTTCTCATAATCCTGATTCAGGAAAAATTATCCACCACGCCCGTTCCCTTGAGACATTCTGTGCCCGGAATGGCATTAGATTGTCTCTGTTAAATCAAATGTCAGGATTTTCAAGACCAGCAACTGTTTTTCCCACGCCCTTTACATCTCCATTATTCACGGGAAGCTTTCCTTCAAGCCCACTCTTCTACAGTCCAGAACTTGGTCCTCAGAGAGTGAACCGGATTGATTTGGTGCCCCCTCTCAGCTTGGATGCTCCTCAAAAAGCACCAGTTTCACCACATTCTCCATCAGTGTCCAGGCCACTGTCATTACCAGTTCAAAACTTGCATGAGAAGCTACAGAACTTACCCCAAGTGGGTATTATACATCTTGCTCTCCAAAATGATTTGACAGGTTCAATATTAAGGTGGGTTTTTTTAATACTATTTGAACGTCATTCAGCACATGTATGGCATTGGCATCAATCTTGATGTGTTTGATACTTTCAGTTGGCAGAATGATGTCTTTGTGGTTGCTGAACCTGGGGAGCTTGCTGATAGATTTCTTCAGAGCGTTAAAACGAGCTTGTCTTCAACTTTACATGGTCGTAACAGAGGGGACACATATGCATTGGCAAAAGTTGTTTCTGTGGCCGACTTGGTCTCATTGAGGCCATGCTTTGAAGTTGGAGGTGTGCTCCATCGCTATATTGGTCGCCAAACGCAGGTACATCCTTTTATTAGGTTCATGTTATCTCTTCTCATTAATGTTATCTCACTCATGCGTCACCTGTGTAGGTCATGGAGGATGACCAAGAAATTGGAGCATTCATGTTCCGAAGGACGGTCCCTGCTATTCACTTGACTTCTGAAGATGTCCGTTGCATGGTACGTATAAACTCCTTTTAGTTTTAGTTCCACTTAATATCTCATATTCCAAGCTTTCTCTCAGTTTTCCACCTGAAAAACATCAGATTGGAGCATGGAGAGACAGAATCATAATATGCACAGGAAAGCATGGCCCACCGCCAGGTCTGGTGAAAGCATTCCTGGATTCTGGTGCGAAGGCAGTCGTCTCATCGTCAACACAGCCCATCGAAGCACATTCCATCACAGCAATGCATGGCTTGAACGAATATGGAGGTGGATTGGAGAATGGTCGGTTCGTGATCGGTGATGATGATGAGGCAGACGACGAAGAGCCCGAGCCAACCAGCCCAATGAGTGACTGGGAAGACAGCGACCCAGAGAAGGGGACCGAACGGTCTGCGACTTGGAAAGAAGATGATGAAGAGGACCTATCTCAGTTTGTCTGTGTCCTCTACGACATGTTGTTCCGTGAAGGGGCGAGAGTGGATGTCGCTCTACAGCATGCCCTCCGCATGCACCCGAAGCTCAGGTACACCTGTCATCTTCCAAGTAAATTATAGTTCCCAGAATATGAATACAATAGCTCCCAGAATATGAATACAGTAATACATAAAAATAACAGTAAAAACATTATATCATCTACACATAATATGAAGAGGAATAAGAAAAAATGAAAAAGAGAAACATTTTTTGCGGCATGGGGAATGTTGTTATGCATGTGTTGTGTTGTGTTGTGTTGTATGTCTGAATGATCTTTTGTGTATTTTGTTCTTTAGAGATTGCGCAAGAAACAGATCATTCGTTCGTTGCACTCATTTTTTTTTTTCTTTTATAGTATAGCTGAGGTTATTTATGTGGGAAATGTGTTGATGAGTGAGTTTTATGCAAAATATCGTTATTACATTCAGATCGTGGTGTGTATGTTGGAGTTCAAAAACCAATTTAAGCCCACCTAAACAACATAACAAATGAGCAATGATATACTTAGTCTGTTTTACAGTCTCATATATTATAATATATCACGTTATCATAGTATATGGTATAAGTTTTTTAATTTTATTAAAGTGAAAAAAATATACAGTCTCATATATATCACGTTATCATAGTATATAATATGTACTTGTGATTTCAAAAATAAAAAAAGAATAACAAACCAAACTTATATGTTAAATATTTATTTTTATATATTTTATATAAATCATTATTCACTGCTATTAAAATGGGGGCTAACTTTTGTTCTATTATTTGACCTATCTCCGCTTCTACAAATAAGCAGAGGCTAATTCATTTGTGTCAAGGATATAAACCATTCTTAGTAACAGAACTTTATTTTTCTAAATTCAATAAATTTTGTGTTTTGGTTCATTTTAAGTGCCCCAAGACCAACTTCGTAGTGTTATGGAAGAGTTCGTAGAATTCTAGTTGTTCAAAACATCTCATATCATGTATATTTCTCACGCAATTGCCGATTTATAGCTAACTATTTAGATTATCAATGGGGAAATTAAAATATGATCAGATTGTATTTGAAAGTTGAAATGCATGATGTGTTTGGTTGCGCGATTGCAAGATTCTGAATTTGAGTTTTAAAATTGATTATGCAAGAAGCTCACCTCCCTAGTTTTTTGAAATCGTAACTTTTTGACACTATTGACCTTAAATATGTATGAAAAAAATTGTTACAGTAAAACTGTTTGGTTACACGATTTATGCAAATGCAAAAATTGTTAAATCATACAATTAAATGCTATCAAAGTATGATAGAGATATATTTGAATATCGCTAATACATGCAGTTCATTTTACAGCCCGTTTTACAGTCTTATACACTATGATAACGTAGTATATATTATATTATTATAGTGTATGGGTTTCTACATAGTATATGACCCAATTTTTTTTTTAATTTTTTCACTATGAAAAAAAAAACACTAATGTATTTCAATATATACTTCATACCCTTTTATATAATAATATGTATTTTAAAGAGTGAGTGCATGATTTTTTGAAAAAAGGGGGTTGTACTACAATTGAGACTGTAATGGGGCTGCGTATATTTTTTCTATATTTGAAATGTACGTATGTTTCATATGTTCAATAGATCCTCATCAGCATAGATTTATTTATTTATTAACCACTTGGTGTCCTTGAATTCTATTTAACATGAGATTAAATAGCAATTGCATGATTTTAAAATGAGATAAATAACAATTGCATGAATTGTTAGTGCATTAATTTGGTCACGTGGTAGTTGCATGGTTGTAAATGAGACATGCATTTTTAGGTACTTGAATGTGTATATATAAATGTTTCCTATTGCATCGAGTTCAACAAATTATATGAACTTGAGTTGAGGATTACAAATATGTTATGTTAATTATAATTTAAATATTGGAGTAAATTGAATATTGAAGCCATATATTATGTTTTTTTATTAATTATTATCTTATCTTAGGATGCAACTAGGGCGGGTCATGTCCTACTAGAGAATTATAAAATTCCAATCATTTAAATAATAAATCGGGATGTCTATCATATTTAATGTTAGATTTGGATTAGGTTGATTTGGATTTGAATTTGGTTTCTAAAAAAAATTAGAAGACCCTAATATATCTCTCTATTGAAATATAATAACAATTAATAAAATTTAATCATTTTTAATATATTGCAACTGGATAAATAAGTATTTGATATTCATGTTAAATAAATAATGAATAACTTTTTTTGATGTAGATAAATAATGAATACTTGTCACTAGTTTTGAAATTTTTATAGTTTTGTAATACAAAACGAAACATTTTATGAACAATTCAGTAGAGAGAGAGATAATTTTTTTTTACTGATTATATAAATATTTTCTGAAGCAAATAAAAATTAACAAGTCACAAATTGTGCTAATTTAAGGGAAAATGATTAAAAAAGTCTCCCAAAATTTAGAAATACATAAATCAGCCATTTTTTAAAATTATATCTAAAAAAGTCCAATTTTACAATTTTGGAAACATAAAAGACTAATCTACCTTATGCAATTAAATTTTTAATACATTCCACATCTCTTAACTTTGTTAAAATTTCATACTTTTAATTTTATTAATATATTTCACGCATTTTCATATAAATCAATTTTTTTTTATTGTAAATTCTTTGTGATTAGGTGTATTTTGTGAAATATGTACCAATATCATTTGAGTTTTTTTATGATGAACTCCATTAAATTTTGATGATTTTTTTTAAAATGGATATGTACTAATGATATCATAAAAATATATAAATAGCTAAAAAAATAAAAAATGTAAATAAAGATTTAGAATATTAAATTACATATTATGATTATACACAATGAAAAATGATAAAGAATATGATATAAAATATATATAAGAAACACACAATATGATATATAATAACAAAACCTCTAAAGGATTAATTTTTAATTTTTCATCATGTAAAGAGAGCTTTTTGTTTTGTAGGAAAAATAGGTGGAATAAAGAGGGATATTAAATATTTAATTAGAGAATGGGAGATTAGTCTTTTGTGTTTACAAAATTATGAAATGATAATTTTTTAGGTATAATTTAAAAAATGGTTGATTTTGGTATTTCAAACTCTTAGTTGATTTTTTTTTATCATTTTCCCTTAATTTAACCACCAAAAAAATTATGTTAATTTAGTCACTATTTTATCACCCACGATGACCAAATGACCCTTATCATACCTAATTGCTAGTTAGCTTGATTCATTTAAAACATCTCATAATAATAATAATTAATAATGAATTAATCAATAAAAAGTAAACATACTATTATATAGCCTGAAAATATTAATCACTATTATATTTCAATAGACAATGTGTGAATTATTTTAAAACAGTGATGATACCCGAGCCTCCCCACTCACAGGTTCCATGAGGTGTCATCACCTTATTAGCTTGTTGACTTTTAAAAATGAGTAAAATGGAAAAATATAGATATGTCATTCATTAAAAATAGATCTCATTAACCCAAATCCCCATTTTTTCTCTTATTAATCTTTGACATTAATTTGAATTTGCCTATTTTAAAAAATATATTCTAGTCTAAAATTTACCTATTTCAAAATTTGAATTTTAAATTCTTATGAATTTTATACCAAAACTTACAGAAAAATTACCTAAATTATTTTTCATCAAAATTAAACCAAAACTTACCTAAATTACACCAAAATTACCTAAATAACACAGAAAAGCTTTCCAGTTTTTTTTATAACTGTTACAGAATGCAACAGTGTTGCATAAATGTAACAGTGATACATAAGTGTAACATAAATATATAAATGTAACAATTTATGATATTCATGTTAAAAAATGTTTTAGAAACAAAAAAAAGAAAAAGAAATGTAGCATACTCTTCCGCAAACCAAATAGTCATTAATAATAATATAACTGATCCTTGAAATATCCATGAATCCGCATGTTAAATAACATTTTATCGTTACAAGACTGTTACATTTCAAATGTAAATACAAAAAATAATACACATTTACAAAACGGTTACATTTCAAATGTAACAAAATAACAAAAAATTGTGTATTGCTTAAATGTCTCTTTCGCATCAAACCGCAATACTCATTAACTGTTACATTTATAAATGTAACAGTATTAATCAATACACAGTTTCTACAATGTACATATAACAAAACAATACTTGAACTCGCTTTCGATTTACTTCACCTTCTCCGTCTTTAATGACGATCTCGCTTTTGTGGTTATCCCGAACAGTTCATCGTTTAAAGATAGGAAGCTCTCCAACCGTCCTCTATGTCATTTTCAGTGCTTCAAAAGTTGAAATCGATGTCGATGGGGTCGTCAAACTGAGTAGATTCACAACCGTCAATTTGGAGGTGAAAGGTGGAGAGAGACCTCTTGGAACGCCGAAATAGATTCAGACCTCGTGAATGCTATGGCTATGTTCGTCATTCCAAACTGTGATGCGCGTCTATGGCTCTCCACGGTCGGCAGGCACGTGGTCTTCTTCCACCCTCACAGTCTCTGTCTTACGAATTTTTTTTTTTTTTTATTGATCTCAAGAATACGTTTGTTTCCAAAGACAATCTTGTCTTGACCAAGAATACGTTTGTTTCTAAATAATTCAATTCAACATTTAAAAAAAAAAAATATGATTTGAGGGATTGGTTGGTAAAATGGTATAATAGGATTGGCGCCTAAAAAACATTACTCATTTAAAATTAATAATTAGATATGGTATGCTGCTACCTAGACCCCAAGAATTAAGCCTCATTTATGAGTCTCAATAGGTGGCGCTCTCCTATTGGTTTTCTATTTGACTTTTTCTAACTACCAAAATAAAAATGACAAGACTACCCTTCTTATAATTTTAAAAATAAATACTAACTAACTAATATTCAAATTAAACCTCATAACTGAATCCCACAAAAGGTAGCACCATTAAATCTTCTCCCTGACCTGACATATTTCTAAAAATTTTGAATTTTAGGGTTTTGATTTGGGTGAAATCATAAAAACGAAAAATGACAGATTTCTTCCTATAAAAATAGAATTGAAATTCAAATTTAAATATAAGTGTATCTAGATTTGAATTAACAAATACCTTAAAACAAATGGGCTGGAATTCAAATTCAGATACAGATATATCTGGATTTTAATGAACAAATACCTTAAAAAAATGGGCTGGAATGCAAATCCAGATACATGTGTCTCTGAATTTTAAATAACAAATACCTTCGAAAAATGAGGTGAAATTCAAATTCAGATACAGGTGTATCTGGATTTGAATTAACAAATACCTTCAAAGAATGGGGTGGGATTCAAATTCAGATACAAGTGTATCTGGATTTGAATGAACAAATACCTTCAAAAAAGTGGGATGAAATTCAAATCCAAATACATGTGTCTCTGGATTTTAATTAACAAATACCTTCAAAAATGGGGTGAAATTCAAATCCAGATACAGATGTATCTGGATTTGAATTAACAAATATCTTCAAAGATTGGAGTAGGATTCAAATTCAGATACAGGTGTATCTGGATTTGAATTAACAAATACCTTTAAAAAATTGGATGTAATTCAAATTCAAATACATGTGTATCTTGATTTGAATTAACAAATAACTTTAAAAAATGGGCTAGAATTCAAATTCAAATACAGTTTTATCTGGATTTGAATTAACAAATACAGATTCAAGATTCCTGAATGGGGTGGGATTCAAATTGTCTGGATTTGAATGAACAAATACCTTAAAAAAAATGGGATGGAATTCAAATCCACATACATGTGTCTCTGGATTTTAATTAACAAATACCTTAAAAAAATGGGGTGGAATTCAAATTCAGATACAGGTGTATCTGTATTTGAATTAACAAATATATTCAAAGAATGTGGTAGGATTCAAATTCAGATATAGGTGTATCTGGATTTTAATTAACAAATACCTTCAAAAAATAGGATGTAATTCACATTCAGATACATGTGTATCTTGATTTGAATTAACAAATAACTTAAAAAAATGGGCTGGAATTCAAATTCAGATACAGTTTTATCTGGATTTGAATTAACAAATACATATTCAAGATTCCTGAATGGATCGCCAATGTTTGCTCACGATCCGAACACATGAATTTTTTATTTTTGTAAAATAGATGAATCAATGTGTGTTTCGTGATCACAATCTCTTTCGATTGATATGATTGTTTTCGGGGAAAAAAACAACAGATCGTAAAAAAAACAATATGTACAGACGACACAGATCGTAAGGGTTTTCTGTTTGTTTCTTTGAATTGAATTGTTTATTTTCAAAAGAAAAGAAAAATATATCATAACCACCTCCATTGATTGTGGGCCATTAATTGTAGGATCGGTTACAATATGAAAACACAATTTGAGAATAAAGGGTAATTTAAATATTTCATATTTGCCCCCTCATGGGGCTTTAGATGAGGCTTATGAATTGTAGGATCGGTTACAATATATATATAGACGTGATGGCGTGCGGTGAACGGCAAGTGCGGCAGCGATCACGGGCCGTCGATCACAGGTCCATCGCATCGGACGGTCGGGTGCGATTCACATCGACCGTTGGATGCGATGGACCCGCGATCGAACGATCGACGTCGTTTCCCGTATTCCTGCACTGAATCGCTCGACTATATATATATAAAAAATATATATATATATATATATATATATATATATATATATAGTGGCGATTCAGTGCAGGAATGCGGGAAACGACGTCGATCGTTCGATGCGGGTCCACCATCCAACGGTATGTGAATCGCACCCGACCGTCCGATGCTGGACCCTTATGGCACAAACCGCACCTAATCGTTCACTAAAAATAAAAAATGTTACGTGCGGTCGTGCGGTCGGTGCGGAAGCGTCGTCTTATCGTGGGTCCAAATCGGGTGCGAAGATGTTTGGACCCGCGATCAAGACGTCGCGGCCGCACCTGCCGTTCGCCGTAAATGCCCCCGTCATCGGTGCATTGCGGATATGTCGTCCGATCGCGGGTCCAAAACGGTCGAAGCACCCGACCGTATCTATATCACGGCCCGTGATCGCGCAGAATAAACCGCACGTGAACAATTTTTTTTTAATTTTATATAAAATCGGCGTCGAATTTTCCATCGCATTATTCATACCGTTATGCGATGGATGAGTCATTGACAAGAGATCACGGGTACAACGCTGGACCCGCGATACAATAGAGAAACCTAATCGATAGATATATATATATATATATATATATATAGTCATACCGGTCGGTGCGGTCGTAAGACGTGCGTCGTCCGATCGCGGGTCCATAAAATTGTATCGCCCACGACCGCACGCAATATGTATATATATATATATATATATATATAGTCATTATTTGGGGAAACGACGTCCATCGCGGGTCTAAAAATTAAACCCGACCGTTCAGACCCACGGCCCGTGATTCCCGCACGTATTGAAATCACTTCCATATATATATATATATATATATATATATATATATATATATATATATATATATATAGTCATGATAATATGCTTTCGGGAACGACGTTTCCTCGCGGGTCCAAATCTTCGCCCCCGACCGTTGTAACCTCGACGGCCCGTTTCGCGCACGACCGCACGTCGCGCACCGTTTTTTTTTAACACTTTGGTTTCATTTAAATAATAAAATGTTTTGTTATGGAACGGTTAACCATATTAATTATTCTTTTTTTAAACAACCCAACAAATTAATTATGATATGGTTAGCTGAAATTTTGTTTTAAAATACTCCCCTAATAAATTCACCACATTTTCTTCTTCTTCTCTTCCACACCCAATATTTCCCTCCCTTACACAATGTTTAAAAATAAAAAATGGCATGTGTTTTCAAGTGATATTATGAAAAAAAGTATCTATATCAATATTTTTTTTTAATTTTATATAAAATCAATTTTTTTATATATTATATATGAGTGATAAGAGATTACAACGCTTACAATAGAGAAAGATAGACACATATAAAATTGTATTATCATTATTTGGTCAAAAAATTAAATTCAGACCCAATTCTATTGATTTTCTTTCCTATTTTGTTTTTCTTTTTTTTTTAACACTATTTGATGGAACTCTTCTCTCTCCGGGCATGTGGTGATTTATGACTTTTCCACCTGATTTATTTTGTTTAGCTAATCCTTCTCTTTTGGATTGGAAGTTGGAGGACACTCAACAAAATTGTGCATGTCACTTGTCTCACTAATCTCCATTGCAATGCCCCTCATAAGTTATAACTATAGTTTCTTCGTTAAATGACATGTTCGTGTTTCCTCCATGGAAAGATTCATGGGACCATCGAGATGGTAAATACTTTTTTAGGGGATTTCAAAACTATATGTTATATTTCATATTGACGATTCACAAAAAAATATGTCAAACACATAAATCTAATAAGCAATATACAAACTTTTAAATTTAACCTCTACGAAGTTTCATATTATGAAAATGTTAAATAATTTGATTATTTTAGATATTTACACAAATATTTTAAACTTTAATTAAATTAGTAACAATGATAATAATATAAAAGGAAAAAATTCTACACTTTCAAAGTGTTGATGGAGGAGAGGAGAGGATTACATATCGTAGATTCTCGATTGAGACAGTTAATAGAATAAAAAATAAAAATTATGAATTTTTTTAGATATGAGGATTGATAATAGGAGAGATAAAAAAAAATTCAAAAATAATTTTTTTTCAAGATGGGCACCTAGGTGGGGACGTCGAAGAGTGGGATCCGTGCCTTCATGACAGTTTGTGAGATATGAATAGAATGAGACTTGGGGGTAAATGAAAAAAGAGAGTAAAAAATCACTTTTGTTTTATATGGAGAGGGGAGATTAATTAAAAGAAGGGGTGATGGCACACTATACATGTGGATGATCCAGATGGATAATAGATGATTATTTTATATTTTATTTATTTTAGTTCCAAGCTATTACTGTTCAGGGAATTTCTGATGTAAGTGAGACCCATAATCTATGAGCTCTAATTAAAATTAATCTATCAAAAACAATACAAAGGACCTACAAAAAAAATTAAAAGGGTTTAAAAATAAATAAATAAAATCCACGGGGGGCATGGGACCCCCCGGGTCCTATGGTGGCTCCGCCACTGTATGGGAGGGAAGAAGAAAAAAAAACGGTGAATTTATTAGGGGTATTGTTGGTATTTTAAAAATAAATTAATTTTTGTTTACTCACATCATAATTAATTTATTGGGTTACCTAAAAAGGTAGTAATAAATGTGGCTTAATCAGTACCCTGATGGCACTCTTTAACAAAACCCAATAATAATTTTTTTTTTGTAAGAAATTAAATGTAACAATTTATTATATTATAAACAAATCTATCCAAAATAAATGGCACCACCTCATGTAACCTCGTTTCTTAATTAAAAAAAAATTCTAACAACTTCCTATGCAAATCTCCATAATTTTTCTAATAACTTAGTGATATTCCACTACATTGTACACATTCCTGTAAATAAAAAAATTCAATGTTTAGCCAAGGAAGCATATCACATTTATTAGTGACATAGGATGCAAACAAAGCTATGTATATTAACGGAATGCTAGTCTTTGGTTCTTCACTTATAATGCCTCGCCTAGCGAGGTGGATGAGTTGCACGCGTTCCTCGTGGACGGCCCGGGTTCAAGCACGGTCTGTATACCCCTCTCATGGGATGTGTTCAGGGTCTTGCGTCCTGTATGTACTTGCTCTTTGTGGGTCATGTTTACAAAAAAAACAAAAAAAAAAACAAAAATTATAATAAACATAAAAAAATTGAAACATATGTGTTCTGGTGGTTTAAATTGAATCTGATTTTTTATTGATAAATTTTTTTCTTCCTGAATAAATATTTTTCTATTAGTGCATGATAGGAATTAGATCCCTTCAGTGAAAAGTGAGTACCTCTATCTTCTTATCATGGGGTAGTATATTTTCATTATGAAAGAAGTAAATAATAGAGTGATTTTTTCATATAAAACAAATAATTCATTTTTTATATTAATTTGTACTTTTTTCCCTTTTTTTACTTTGTCTTTTATATAAATGCTTGAAAATAATAGCCTAACATATAATAAAAGAGAAGTTCTCTTATCTGCATCTTTAACTTCATACATAGCTCCATCACTCTCATATGAGTATATTATGATTTCTTCTAAATAAATAATTAAAACCTTTAAAACACACAATTGGAAGACATTCAATACTCCCACATGAGTAAATCATATTCATCACTAGCAAAGCCAAGTTAACAAAAAAAAGATCTGTAATTAAACAGTACACCTCAGATAATCCAGTTTTAATATGCTCAGAAAAGTTTATTATGCGAAACACATATATTCATAGATCATTGACACTCCAGTCACATAGAAAATTATGATATTTAATTATTTTGACATATACATGATGTTTATGTTGGAAATTGACTGGTGCGAGTGCTTACCCATGTTCCAACCCAGTACAAATGTCCACTATATGATGTCCACTAAAAGGGTTTCACTAGAGTAGAATAAACTCTTTTTATAAATACTAAAAACATTTTTCAAACAACCGATGTGAGACTAAAAAAATAAAGCTATTTTTCATCCTCTCATAATGGGAGCTCAAACCCAACTTTTGAACCATATATATTTTGAAAATATACATATACATATAAATACATTATGTTTATGTTGAAAATTGACCGGTGCGAGTGTTTACCCCTATTCCAATTAAGTACAAATGTCCACTATATGATGTCCACCAAAAGAGTTTCAATAGAGTAGAATGAACTCTCCTTATAAATACTCAAAATATTTTTCAAACAATCGATGTAAGACTAAAAAAATAGGACCACTTTTCATCCTCTCATAATGACCGCTCAACCCAACTTTTGAACCATATTTGAAAATACCCAACAGTTTAAATGTTCAATAGATCCTTATCAGCATAGGTTATGAAAGTCTTAAGAAAGAATTTGTTTTAATGAATTTGTATCCTATTTATTGCTCTTGAATCATGTATTTAGCGACTGCATGATTTTATTGGTCACGCGGTAGTTGCATGGTTGTAAATGAGACGTGCATATTTTATTAAGTACTTAAATGTGCATATATAAACTATTTCACTGAGTTCAACAAATTATATGAATTTGATGTTTAAGATTGCAAAATATGTTAATTGTAATTTGGATATTGGAGTAAACTGAATATTCAATTTATATATCATATTGTTTCATTACTTATTATTATTATATTTAAGGTGCAACTAAGGCTATTGGTTTTGCGAAATCTGGATTGCTTTGAAGGTATTGAAGGGAATAAATTGGATTGGGTTTTACTCAAATCTTTCAAATAATTCAGATTTTCTTCTAATTATTTTCTATAAATATTTTTTTAAAAAAATTTCAAACATTTTTACGACTCAATTTTTCTTCCTTTTAAGATATTTAAATTTAAAAATTATTATCATCCAATTGTTTGAAAAAAAAAGATAAAAATAATATTTTTTATTGAAATAAAAATAAGAAGTTAAAAAACAAAGATGAAGACTTAAGAAAAAATAAACTTCTTTTTTTTTTTCAAGAGATGATGAAAATTTTGAGGAGTGGAAAAACATCTAATATAATTCAACTAAACGTGGAGTGGAAAGAAAAAAAATGTCACATTTAGAAGGAAATGTGGAGAAAAAAGAAAAAAAGAGATGTGAAAAATTTAGGTAAAGATTTGAGTCTCATTTGATTTAAGTAAATGTTTGAGTAAAAGTTGATTTGGTATTTGGCATAGGTAAATAGTTGAAGAGGGTTTTGAGTGACTTTTACTTGAATTTGAGTAAAAGTTTAGATATAAGATTGGATATGCTTTTAACGTATTTAAGAATTAAAACAAAAAAAACTCTATATAAACTCGTTCAAGAAAAGGACTTACAGAAACTTAAAGCATTATGTCTTATTTTTTATGTTGGACATAAAAATACAATATGTGAAGAATGGTCAGTCACGACGCGTTGGCATAATGTAAGGAATTGGTGCTTATAAAAAAATTTTATTGACAATGGAATTCTTTAGTTAAAAAATGTTTATACATGATGAGATTCCATTGTTTAAATGAACAAGAAGTGAATTTGTTGTATGTGGAGTTAATCGAAAATTGAAATGGCACACGCCATTTCAATTATACAAACTAATTTAAGACTTTTTAAGCAACCCATCTCCATAGTAGACTGATAATACATTCGATGTTCATACAAAAAAAATTCCAGAAAAATTTCATTTAAATTTTTTTATGTTGACAACAGTAATAATAGCACACAGAGTAAGAGTATTAAAAAAAATGAATATAATTTTTTGAACTTCTTACACATCCTATTATTACTGGCTACCACAGAGGATTCCTATGTTTTTCACAAAGGATCCGAAACCGCTCAAACCATGTATACCCAAAGAACTTATTTTATCTAATAATTAATAGGATTATAATATACAATACCATGAGTTCTTTGCATTCCATTCTCTTGACATAAAATTAAATCAGATACAATAAAATGCTGACAAGTATCCAATCCACATGTGTTATCAATTTAATGTAGTCGAGATCATTGTATTCATGGTCTCACTATGTGATCCAGAATCTTCAAGTTATGTCTTCTGTAAATTCTGTATCGAATTTGAGAAGAAAATAATCAACTATAAAACACATGTAAATTGTAAACATTAACATTTCACCATAATAAAAAAATCAAACATACAAAAAAAAAGAGACAATACATCATCAAAATATATATTTTTTTGGCCAAAGCCAAATTTCAGCGGATTATAATCTTTGGAAAAATAAATAGCTCCAAAATGATTCTAAAATCCTTTCAAAGTCACATGCTAAATATTGCTTGAGCAATTCATAATTTTTTTTTATATAAAACAAATTCTTCATGTTTAAAAAAAAAACTTTCATGCAAACACAAACAAAACAAAACAAAGCCTCCAACTCTGAATTAAACCTAAATTAAAAAATTGTTTATTTTTTAATATATAATATTCAACATGAAATATATATATATATATACTAAATAGCCAATAAAGATTAATTTGTCTTGATTTAAGGTTTTATACAATTATCCCATCATTTTTCTTATTAAAAAAAATATGTGAAAAGCTCTAATTTTCTGTTTAGATCATGTTTAACAGTTACATTCGAAATTAAACAAAAATTTATTTCCCTTCCTCCCCATTTTTCAATATTCTATCCCAATCTTTGCTTGACAAAATCTCAAAAAAAATTCAGAAAATAAAGGGGGAGACATTTTTACAAAAAAAAAACCCCGGAAAACAAGACCCAGATCTCAGAAACCACTGCTCATCTTCAAATCCAAGTAAACCCAAAAACCCCCAAATTGAAAACTCATACAAACAAATCTTCCAATCGAAACCCAGATGACAAAATCATTCCTTTCACAAAATCCGAATCTCAAAATCACATCTTGACATCTCTACACAACATACGAACCCAAAAGAGAGATAGATAGAGAGAGAGAGAGAGAGAGAGAGAGAGATTAACCTGTTCGACGTCACTGTCGCGGTTCTGGCCACCATTGATCCCGGCCGCCTCCGCGTTAACCCTACTGTTCCCGAATCGAAACAAACACTTGGACTTGGGGCCCTTATTGGGGCTGAACGTGCGATTGAACCACCCGATCATTCTCGACAGACCCATCGCAAATGAGGAACACGCGATCGAATCCCTCTTCAACGAAGACGAAGAGGAGGTGGGGATGTCGATCTCCGATGGAAAGTGCAGTTGAATCGCGCATGGAATCGAAGCCATTTTGGAGAGAGAGAGAGAGAGAGAGAGAGAGAGACTGTTCTCTGTTTTCGGGATCCCCCAAAAACAGGGGAGGATCAAAAGAAATGACTGTTGGACGTGGTGACCTCCGGTGAGTTTTAGTGGGATTGATGGCCGGGGTTTTCTGAAAAGGCTTTGATGAATGGGTTTGGTTGAGTGGGGTGTAAAGTGATTGTAATCAGAGGAGAGGGATGGGATTTCCCATGATTGTGCGGGACAACCGGGATTTTTTATTGGATAAAATAAATAGGAGATTTTGTAGAATCACCCCTGAAAGTTTTTAATTATATTTTCTTTTATTATCTTGGAAAGCTGTAGGCCTTTGTGAAAATTGTAGCCGTTTGATCCGTGTGGCACATCGCTTGTTCGTAGCATGTTTTGATTTTTAGGTTTTTTATTTTTAAGTTCCCGTAAACCATATGATTTAGTGATTGATCCATTACTTTTTCATATTTTGGTTTTAGTCTCCAGATTTTTTATTTTAGTCCCTGAAAGGGACCTATCCCTAAATTATTTATTTTTAGTTCCTAGGAGCCTAGAAGGGATTAAAAAGAAACATATCCTTTAAATCTGGGAACTAAAACCAAAGTGTGAAGAATTGAGAGATCGATATCCAAATATATATATTTACAGGGACTTAAAACTAAAAAACTCTTTGATTTTTTAAGATATATATATTTATCTAATAAAATATATTTTTTTTATAAAAAATAAAATGCACACGAATTTAACACATATTTTATATACAGCTTTAGCGATATAATTTCATACGTCATGCTAATGACATAAACACGTGGTAACTATAAAATGGATGGCAAAACCAACTAATATTTCAGTGTCAATAGATGGCACATTTGAGCCACTTGGAATAAAAGGGTTTTATCATAGATTTTCATGGGGGTGGTGATACACTGGATCATTTATGTTGTTCTAATATAATATGTAACTCTAACATAATATGCTGCTATGGGCTTCTGGGGTAGATGACTCTTCTACCCATGAGGTTAGGGGAGCTTGTTATTTTTTTTCTTTTCTTTTATATTATCTTTTCTACTCACTCTCACTCTCAGTTTGGATTTTTCGACTTTCAAAAATGATATTGCAATAGCAATATCTATATTTAAAAAAATAAAAAACTCTTTTTTTTAATAAAATCGGTTGATGACAAGTCCTTTTTTTTCAAAAAAAAAACATAATATATATTTTATAATAAAGTATATGTTTTATTAGATAAATTCTATTAAAAAGATATGTAGTTGATAAAGAAAATTATATTGTAATATATATCTTATTCTATTCTTATTAAAATATGTATTTCAAACATATCGAAATTTGAAACTGTAAAATTTATTCCAAGAATTGATAATTCTATGATGCAATTTGTCTATGCAGACCTGTTTATCATCATTTCTTTTCTATCTAGTATATCCATATCAAATGAATGCTGTCTTTTATAGAAAATTTTGTGGGAAAGTATTAATTGCACTCTTTTTTGGGGAAATATTAAATATTCTTCCTTTAGTACCATATTAGTCAGCCTGGTTTTATTGGTGGAGACACTCTCAATTCTTATCTAATATGCTCAATATCTAATATTAAATGCAGGATAATGTTACAGACCCGGTTACATTAAAAAATAAAATATATATTTTAATCAATTATATGGATCCAATTTCAAAAAAAAAAAAAAAATCCGTATCCGATCCGAATCCGTATCTGAAAATGCAGAAAATATCTGATATCTGAAAAATCTGTATCCGTGTCTAAAAAAATAATCCTTATCCGAAAATTTTCGGATCGGATACGGATATACCCCTATCCGATCCGAAAAATATCCGTATCCGATGGCATTAAAAAAATGTTTATATTAGTATTCAATATCTACCATTAGATTTTGATCAAGTGGCTCACATTCTTTCTAATAGTTGTAAAGTTAGGATTTGTGTTTGTGAATTTTTAATTTTAAGTCAATTTTTGAACTTTAAATGAAAATTTGTTATGTTTAGTTATTTATTTATTTATTTCAGATATTTCGGATAATTATCCGAATCCGTATCCAAAATTTCGGATCGGATACAGATACACTTTTTAAATATCTGTCGGATACAAATATGGATACATAAAAAAATTTCAGATGCAAATACAGATATGACCATATATACTCCGTTGACTGGCTTAATCACAACTTAGGTTAGAGACGCATTTGAGTGCTCTTTGAAAAGTGAAAATGTGTTTTCAAACGCCTCCCATAAAAAAAATTTAATTTAAAAGTTATTTACAATTTTTAATATAAAAGATATGTTTTTTTAAAAACGTAGAAAGTGAGTTTCTTAGAAATTGAGTTTATTTAAATTATTTTATTAAAAATGATATTTTTCCAACTCGTTTCTAATATAATTTTTTTTCTTAAAGATTATGATTGTTTATAATTAAAGGGCCGATATTAATATACGTACTTCATGAATTTAAAAATAACCTTCCAATAAACACATATGTCAAGTGTTTCATTAAACACATTTATCTAAATAATTGCTTAATATTTTTGTTGAACCAAACATTTTTTTTCTAAACTTTTAAAGATTATTATCATAACTTCTTTCTGCACTTATTAATCAGTACTTAAAATCCGCTTTCCGCCGCTCCCAAACACTACCTTAGTGTATCAATGCGTAGTGTTGAATGATGCAGTTTAATTTACTAAAAATTTACTAGATGAAGCTGCATTTCGTATCATTGAATAGTGGGTCATATGGAGGAGTTGAAGTCTTTTCTACCTACCCTCGGCGGGTACGATTGGGTTGATACATGCTGCATTTCTTGGCATTATGAGTGTGTGTATTTCTTTTTGTTTTTGCTTTATTTTCTTATCTTTCTACTCTTCTCATCTCACTTAGTCATGTTCTTTCTTATTATGAGAATAGAAAATTACTACATTTTCCTCAAAAAAAAAATTTACTAAAAATTTGGTATTTGATGGAATTTTTATTTTTGATTAAACTATTTGGCGTTGATATTTATGGAAATAATCGTGTTATTTTATTTTTAGTTTAGTTGATTTGCGAATAGTTTATGTCAAATAACAATATAATGCGGGTGTAAAAAAATTAATCAATTTTTATGTTTAATTAATTGTAATTCTTTCATTTGATTGGATAATTTTTCTTTTATTCTTTGACTTGTTAGAATATAATCTAGTGAAGAGATGTTTATTGTTGGACCTTTTGGGAGAAGATGATGAGCGATTTGATGAAAAATGAGTATACAATGTGTTTGAGAGGTTTTGTAGAGGGATGAAATGGTAGAGAAGAAGAAGAGAGGTTTTGAAGAGGGAGTGTTTGAGACGTTAAAATCGACTACAAAAAAGGTAAAAGAGTAATTTTTCGTCCACTAATGTTAAGTAAACGGTGAAAATCAGGTAGAGTTAACAAAATTTTAACCTAGGGGCATGGTTGCACAATTTAAAGGTTTTCGAATGGTATTTTTGCACTGTGGGATTTAATATGGGTATTTTTACAATATTTAGTTTTAACAGGGGTATATATACAAAAATCCCTTAAAAAATCATAAATTTTTTAAACATAGATAAAGAGACTCATTTCAATAATATTCAACATATTCTTCATCTAAAGGCGTCCACACTCCACACCCACTCAAATAAATTCCTGACTCACCACCGTATTGTATAGTATCATTATCTTTTAAAAAATCATAAATTTTTAATGTACGGAAAGAATTTCAAATTCGACATACACCAAACCCAGTTCCCCAATGTCAAATCCACCGACGTCGATCCAAGCCCTCTGTATACAATAAGATTTTCACTCCTTTCAATCATGTTTGGCAGTCATGAACCATTGCGTTTTTAATTATCTTTATTGAGAAATGTTATAATGAAGTTTTATTGGTTTGTTGATCATAGATAATTTGTTGATAAATTATAAATATCATGTGAATAAGAATTTATAAAATGTGATAAAATAATTTATCAGAGGTGATGATAGACGATTTGACATGTGTGCATCTCTTATACTAGTGGAATAGATTGGTTATAATAACACAATTTTAGAAAAGACTTAGAATATCAATACCAGTTTTTTCCTACTTACTCTATCGTAACTATACTTACATATGTTTTAAATCCAACCTTTTCCTACAAACCGCATGGGATCAGCCTTATTCAAGCAAATTATGTACAAATTAGACAAGTGCCTCCCAAGATAATGATGATATTTTTTTCTACCGCAACAATCAACTTGACATCAACTTTTCCATGGACACCTCTCCTCGTTAGCGAGGTGGTGAGTGTACCCGCTGACCAGCGGTGTTTCCGGGGTTCGATCCCCGTCCGACCTCTTGAATAGGGTGTCCCCAGCCCATTGGGCTACTACAAAAAAAAAAAAAACTTTTCCATGGAATTTTGGTAAGAATTAACTTCACCTTGGCATAATATAATTTTCAAATAAATCTAGCTATAGATACAACTGTAATAATTTATATCTAAAGTTTATCAATGTGACGAGAAGCAAAAACTTCACAAGTAGAGGTGTAGGTACTCGAACAATCATTTATGTAATACTTTGGACGAATTATCTCGAAATGGAACAACCCTGGTGATAACAAAATCACTTCCCTCCACAGCTTCATACATCCCATCATCCTAAACCCATACCCCCGTTTGTGTAACGGAATAAGAGAGTATAAGGGTGGTATAAGGGTGGTATAAGAATGGATAAGAAAAATAGTTGTTTGTTTGAAGGGTATAACTTGGTATTACTAAGTCAATTTAAACGAGTATAAGAGAGTATAACAATTCTAAGCAACCCCTAGGATAAGCTATACTCACCTTATCTATTCCCATGGGCCCACATGTCAAATCAACTTTTTTACACTTTATTTATATTTTATTCTTTATCAAACAAACAATTCAACCTTTATTCTTACGTTTTCCAATGAGAATAAAAAAAATACAACCAAACAGAAAATCTTTTATTCTTGTAGATTTGTTATCTATGCTGGTATAGTTATCTATCCAGAATAATTTAATTCCGCTATCCAAACGGGGGGATAAAGAATATATATATATATATATACTCCTTAAACCATGTATGACTTATATGCATATTTTATATTCATTAAAGAGCAAGTCCTATTTGAAAACGGATTTGGACAGTTTTTGAGTTTATATAAAGTTGTTTTTCTCAAATTTGTTTCCAAATAGAAAAACATGGTCAAAAGTTTCAAACACATTTATGTGAAAAAATGCTTAAAACCTGAATTTTTCAAAATTTATGGAGAGACAGCTTCCTATAAAATTAATTTTAAATCCAGTTTTTACCTAAAATTACTTTTGTGATTGTGCAACTAGCCT
Source organism: Acorus calamus (assembly GCA_030737845.1). Taxonomy (NCBI): domain Eukaryota; kingdom Viridiplantae; phylum Streptophyta; class Magnoliopsida; order Acorales; family Acoraceae; genus Acorus; species Acorus calamus. The sequence goes on along the minus strand of CM060858.1, from coordinate 11,527,671 downwards.
AAGATGAAAGGAATACCAGCTCGATGATCTCTTGAAAGTGAACCGAAACACCGACACTGTCAAGATTCTGATGATTCGTGGAATTATGTATCAATTCTGAAACTTTGTTGAGTCGCATCTTCACTCGGATCATGGCGAAAGAAAGCCAGCCAAAGTTCAATCAGGAAATTGAAATCTTTGTAAACAAAGACCCAAAAATCACAATCAAGGGTAATTGAAAAGCTAAAAATTTTACCTGCTTAGCTCGCTTGTCAAAAACGAAAAGCATCGCATCAATCACATTGCTTTTACCGCTTCCATTGTGCCCGACAACCACCGAGAAGCTCTGCCCTTTCAAAAATTCCCTTTAGAAATCGTTCTAGGGTTTGTAAATCAAAATTTGGAACGATTGGAAACCTAAAATGGCAGTCAATGAAGGAACAGATGAAGTGTGCGCGAGAAGGAGAATAAAGGAGGGACCTTGTGGAAGGGGTCGACTCTCTGTTCGGCGGCGTAGGACTTGAAGTTGCTCATCACCATTCCTTTATGAAGAGACGAGGCGTCCGCTTCTTCGCGTCGGCCTCCATTGCCGACGACGCCTCCGCCATGAACGACGAGAAGAAGAACAAAAAATGGGGGGAGAGATGGTCGGTCGTTTTTCAAATGTTTGGAACGCGGTGCATGATTGTGCAGTTTTTACATTTTTTGGAAACTATTTCTGCAACTAGTATTACCCTTGTTTTTGAAACTGTTAGACTTTTGGAAAAAAAGAATAATATGACCTAATTCATTAAGAGATGAACAAAATCCTTTATATAATGATACAAGACCTAATATACGTGTAACACAATATTACACGTGTAACACAATGATAATATTATACACATGTAATTTAACACCCTCGCTCAAACTCAAGGTGGATCAAATAACGTGAGTTTGTGAATGAGAGACAAGAATCTGGGAACTGGATAACACTTCGTAAAGAAGTTTGCGATCTGCTCAGCAGAGGAAATGTGCGGAAGCGTCAGTGTCTGAGCAAGGAAATGCTGACGAACAAAATGACATTCGATCTCAATATGCTTGTGGCTTTGAAATATATTTTTGTCAAAATGATTTTTTTATTATGAAAAATGAAATCAAACGTTAAAACTCATATTAAAATTAAATATGAAATACGGCGACGTTTACTATGAAAGGGCTCATGTGAGTCAGTCCATAAATCTCTCTTGGTTGATTGGAGTATAGTCAGATATAATTCATTCCAATTGTCTTTTGAGGGTAAAATCAGAAATAAAAATGTTAAAGAGAAATAAAGTTGAAAACTAAAATACTTCTTGTTTGTATATAGATATATTATTTAAATATTGGATAATGTAAGGTATAGCCCAATTTTCAGTCCCTATTCCACTTTACATGTGTTTTTAATTTTTTAAAAGAGTATACCTTATCTAAAGGTACATGCTTTTATAAAAAATGAAACATATACTCCAATGAATTGTATAGATCTATTTATAGAAAATATAAAAAGATTACATCAAAATATATATTTCATTAATGTGAGTTTATACTTCGTTAATTTTCCATTGACGCATATGGGATTGAAATTGAGACTGAAAAAAAAACTATATAACAACACTGTTAATATTTTATCTATATTGTGTTATTTATATTAATATTATAATTACATCTTGTACATTAAGTCCATGCGCATAAAATTAATATTATTTTAAGAAAATTACAACAGACATTTGGAGTTGGAAGTGCATGCCCGCGTGCGCCCGTTTATGTTTCACATAAAATTTTTTAAAATTTTATGAAAGCATAAATATGAGAAAATATTTCACAATTTTTTTTGTTAATAAAACACTCACACACACATTTCACGTTTTTTTTTTAAAGAAAAGAGAGATATTTATTATCTGATTTCATAATTACAAAGTCTAAACCATAACAGTGAAGAAAAAGAGAAATATTATTAAAATGGAAAGATAAGGGAAGAGAAACTCACCTCAATCGTTATTTTGCTTTTTTTAATTGGATAACTAACATTATTAAAATTTGATTTTTTATCTGATTATTCGTATTTATATTATTTTCAGATCTCAACTAAAGTATATATTCAACTAATAAAATACATTGTCTTACTTATATGAAATAAATACATATATTCCCTCGGTCAAGAGTATATTGAAATAAGTCATCAGAAACTTATTAAAATTGGATTCAGTCCTTACAAACTTTATAAAATCAGATTTAGTTATTTTGTAAAACAAAAATACTCCTACTATTTTTCAACATCCCCATCATATGTTATCTTCATCTGTAAAAAAATATATTAATTGAACCTCATTTGATCTACAAAATTGAGTCATTTTTCAACATTTTCACCTCAATCTCGTTACTGAGACTGAACAAAAAAATTACAGTTCATAAACTCTATTATAAAATCAGTAGATAAAACAATTTAAAAATTAAATCAAAATTCTTTAATACATTCTTAATTCAAAATTACTAGCAATAAAAATCATAACACCTTGATTATAAAACTATAATTTATTTAATAAAATTTAAATAAATCAGTATATATTTTTAGATAATCGCATGAATTTTTTGTGATTTTAAGAAGATTTCAGAGAGTTAAGACGATCTTTAAATTTTACATGGACTTTTTTTTTATTTTTATAAATTTTGAGTGGGTTATATAATTTTTTTTCAAATTTTTTTGAAAAAAGATATAATAGTAATTTATTATGTTTTTATCAATTAGGGGTAAAATGTTTCCCTAATTTTTTATTAATTAGGGGTAAAACCGACTAAAATGTTTCCCCTAAGCATAGAACTATAAATATAGATAGATGTATTCACTTCGAGAGGGATCTGATTGCGCAGGGAAGAGTTTCGGAGCGTCTATAGCTTGGTTTCTTCGTCTTCTTCGGCTTCGTCGAATGAGGGGGGAAATGTTGGAGGGCTCCTCCCTTGGGAGATCGGGTTCACCGTGTTTAATGTGAGTTTTTTTTTTCTTTCTTTTTTTGGGGATGTCGAACGGGGATCTGTGGTCGGTTTTTAATGGGTTCAGATTGGATTTTGTTTTTGTTTTTTGTTTTGATGAATCGATTGAATTTTGGGAGATATTTTGTGAGGATGTTTAAAATTTGTGATTGGTCGTAAACCATCGATTTTCACGTTGAGACCCCATTCTATCTTCAGAGATTTCTCGAGATAACTTCTTACGAAGTTTTGTTAGGGTTTCGTTTTTCATGATTTAGGATTAAGATTTGATTTGATTTGTCCCTTTATTATCTGGTGAATTTGATATTTTGCTTTTAAGTTTCCTTGGCTTATGATTTTTTTTATGGTCTCCGAGTCTTTTTTTTTAATGAATTTTTTTATAAAAAATAATGTCAAATAATGGTGTTCTATTGGGATGGTTTTAAGATATTGGATTGATTGATAATTAGGGTTTGCTTTTTCCAATTGGATCTAATATCTGACATGGCATTTCATAATTGTTGATTGTTGCTATGTGGATAGGAAGGAGTTTATGGTGAGGGATGGATATTGGATTTCATAATATGTGGATATTGGATTGATTGATAATTAGGGTTTGCTTTTTCCAATTGGATCTAATGTCTGACATGGCATTTCATAATTGTTGATTGTTGAAGCTTGAAATTTTTGGTTAATATGTGGATAGGAAGGATTTATGGTGAGAGGTGGCTGATTGTTCATGCCTTTTTTTTTTTGAAAAATAGAATTTTAGAAGAATTATTGTCATTTTACCCTATAAAAGTTGATAACATAAATTATATCAAGTTTTATAAACGTGAAGGAGCCTCCTGCATTGCCTATTGTGTGTGTTTGTGTTTGATGTATGATTTAGAAACACTGAAGAATTAATCCCATTATCCCAAGTACTATTGAAGTTTTATTTACTTCTAAGAATAATATTCACCTTCTCTTTCAAGGCTCGAACCAAGAATCAAAGGACAAGGTTTCAGTAGTAGGCACTACTTCGTTGTATCTGGCAGAATATACATATCTTGCTTAAGAGGATGAGGTCAAGATAGTTATTTCCCTCTCCGGACCAGGGATTTTCTGCCGATCTTCATCCATTTCTACATGTAAGTGGGTTTCAATTCCTTTATGTCTCTGTTCTGATTACCATTTTTAAATCTGGAAGAATATGCACATGTTGCTGAAGAGAATGAGGTCAAGATAATTATTCCCCTCTCTGGACCAGGGATTTTTGCTGAGCTTCAATTATTTTTACACGTAAATGAGTTTCAATTCATACATGTCTCTGCTTTTCTATATCTCCTGAAATTGGAACGTCCATTTCTGACTGGCCAAACACGAAGAACATTGGCTTAAACTGACTCCAATTACATCAATGTGCTTTAGACTCCATTGAGTCCATATGGACGTTGTTACACTGTTTGTTTTACAGCTGTGTGTGCAATTTTGTGTATGTGCAATTCTGTAATGTTTAACAATGTATATACTTTGTAAATTTTATTCCTCCTACAAGTGGGTCAACACAACTTATTCAAGTATATTTCATGCAAATATTTTTTAATACATGAAATATACACTTTTGAATACTTCAAATGGGTTGTAACTGACAATGCATGTAACTTCATATTCTTTTCTTATACGTGAGATCCTTATCAGGTGGAAATGCCACCAAAACATTCAGTTTCCATATATAGTTAAAATAACATTTTGAGTCTCAAACGTAACCAGTGTTCTCATTTTTCACTCGCTCCTTTTACTTTAGAACCTGCAATCAACAACTTTTTTAAATGAAAGAGCCTTTCTAGGGTCCTTCATTGACTATTTATAAAGAACTACGAAATTCCCTGCAAAGTGAAACTTAAATGTGTTAAAATTGTAAAATCTACTGGTGAATATGAAAGAATTGTATTATTGAGATAGCTAAATCTGGATGAATTATATGGTAAGTTAGCACAGAAAAATTGTCTTTAGATTTTCATCTCCTGTTCCTTTGTATTTTGGTCCTACAACTATGTCATTTTTTCAATTTATTAATTTCAATGTATTATGTAGTGAGTGGTATAAAAAAGGCCATATGTTCATCCATGTTGGGTGCTTTGGATAATTTTTCCCTACTAACTTTGAATAGTTAAGTTTGGCCATGCTATTTTTCTGCAATTCTGGGGCCATAGAATTTATTTTTATATTAATGTAGGTCATGTTTGTGTGGCAAGATAAGTATCCTTTATGATTTTAATTTTCATAGAATTGTCTCATGATTTGATGTACAAAGAATAAGTGGACAACCACTGTGGGGAAGTTCTGCCTTTAAATGTTGGCATACATTATTAGTCATGTGGGAGTTTACGATATATTATCATAGCTTCTTTTTGTACACCTCCACCTAGCTAAACAATTTACATATTGTTTGTAGATATAGATGGTGCATTTTCTTGAATAGTTTGTCTTCCTACTCACTGAATGCTTTGGATTATTAATTGGACCAATATTTTCTGTTCATTCAATGTACATATTTGGCATAGACTATGCTACTATTTGGGAATGCTTATCAAATGTGGAATGATATGGTAGGATGAATATGATTGAAGTGAATATGTCATATTCACCTAATGCATAGATTTTTTGATATCCTTATTGATGATCAAAGATTTGTTGATTTGCGATTTTTTTCCTTGATATAGAATTTTTTTTTTTATTATTTATGCACTTTGATTATCTTTCTTAAGCTTGATTTTCATTTGGAGCTGCTATTGTCCTTGTTGGTGTGTATATTGTGGTTTCCATGCCTAAGAGGCTAAGACTGCTTGAAACCAAATGAGTTGATAATTTTTTTGGCCTTGAAGCAAATATTTTACATGAAGTTTACATTACAGAAGAACTCACATGCATAGATGTTGTTTTAGCATGAGTCTCTTATAACCCTCTTTTAAATCTTCATGTAAAACTATATATGTGTATGTATGTATGTATGTATGTATGTATGTGCTTTTCATATTTGAGGAATGTGCTATGGAACTTTTACCCAAGATTTTCTATGATATCATGTGCCTTGGCACGTGCCAAAAAACTAGTATTAGATGATCTCTCTTTTATTATTTTGAAACAATGTATTCATTTCTATTGATCACCTTCTGATTCTCTACAGAGAGAGCAACAACAACAATGGAAGAGATTCCAAATTCGGCCCCAAATGAAACCCTAATCAAGTGAGTCCTTTCGCCTATCTGACCTCTACCTCTGTTTTATCTCAAATCACCACATATTGACGCTTTTTCCATCCAGGGCTGAAGCCCCTAAACTGGTCTCTCTATTGAAGGGGATGAAGAACAGATTGGACGTCCTAAACATCACATTCATTTAGTCTCCTCCAACCGATCGATTAGCTCCGATTTCTACACGAGGGACGATTTCTCGTCAATTAGGGTTCCTTATTTTCAGTGCTTCATGGAATTCTCGGTCAGTCTTTTAATTTGTTTTTGTTTTCTCGTCAATTAGGGATCCTTAATTTCTAAGTGAATGCAACGTGTACTGATTTGGTTGAATTCTAAGTGGCATTTCGGTTAAAAGCATCTCTTCCATGTCTCTTCCCTCCCATCCATCCATTCTCATCGTCCGACAGCCTCAGATCCTCTTCCATTATTGATAATGGTAATGCCCATTGTACATTTTTATTAAACCAATCTTTATATTGATACATGTTGGGCTTGTTTTTGTTATGGCTATTTAACCGACACGAAGCGAATGTAACATGGAGTTCTTGGTCAGTCTGTTGTTTATTTTCTTGTTTCTAGTGACATAATTTTGACCGTGGGACACTATAGTGACGAACAAATCACATAAGTTGCTAATCTTCACATCTAATGTTCGTACATGTTCGAATTATTCAAAATCGTGGTGATATCTGATAATTGGTGTATTGATAGTTAAATTTCATGATCTGGAGATGTAATTCTCACATTGGAAAGAATTTGCCATGCAAACTGAGTAGCATCTGCACGGAGTGTTTGTGTTAATATGTATGAGAGTTGTGTGGATTTAATGTTTGGGGAGGTCTAACCTTATCTTGCTTATTAGATTTCTAAAAAAAATTTAAGATCTATGTCGGGGTGATGATTTAGTCATTTGGTTGTTCTAATGAATATATGATTATCCCGTTTTCCTATTATTAAGGTTTGTGCATTTTTAACCCCTTCAGTTGATGTCATTTTTAACCCCATTATTTGATTTCATTGAGATAGTCATGAAAAGATCCTGCAAAGGATGGCTAGTTGCTTTTATAAATATCTGCCGAGTATGGGAAGCTCCGATCACTTTTTGACACAATTACATGTAAATACAATAATGATAGCCTTTTGAGATATCTTCTACTATTACCACCACTATTATTACCATCCATTGTTATGCATATTATCCAACATATGAACGTAAAAGGGCTGTTGACACTTTTTATTCATTTGATTGTAATTCAGTTTTTATCTTCATTTTTCTTTCAAATGATTACATTGAAGAGGAGCAGCGTATACTAACCTGATTTTCTGTTAACTAAATAATTTTCAGAATCTATATCATCAATTGCGATGGATGATAAGGACTTCTCATGTAAGGTACACATGATAAACCTCAAAGTGACATTCATTTATATTTCTAAGCATGGTCATATTGTCACTTTTTACTTGATTAAGACTTCATATTATTGTCAATTTGTTTTTATCATATAATTAATAATTAAACATGAAGATGGAAATACTTTATATTGAGACAAATATAGGCACTAAATTACTACGAAGCTTAACACCAACTAATGAATATAAATATGTTTTACATAAAAAAAAAAGAACCATTGTGCTTGTAAGACGAGAAACTCATGACACAGGTTAACTTCTTAGTGAAATATTTCAAACCAAACATTTGGTAGTTGCTATAAAAAATCTAAGAAGAGCAAAACATACATATAAATGACTTTATTGCCATATAAAAAATCTATACGACTGCATTTTATTTGATTTATAATTGTGACACCTGTTTGGCTGTTTCTATACCATTTTATTTTATTTAGTTTATAAATGTGAAGTATAAGTGACACCTGTATTTATACAATTTTATTTTATTTGGTTTATAAATTGTGACAAGATGACTCACCATGTCATCTTATTTGGTTTATTTTATTGGCTTAAAACAAATTATTTTGTTGTAAATTGTGTTCTTTCTTTATTTGATTATATTTATATTATATCTATGGTTAATTTTGCATACTTTTTTGAATGATGGGCATTGAATGTTAAATGTTTCTAGCATTCTAATATTTATCTTATTATCAATTGCTTATAAATCATGCTTTCGATACATATGATGAATCCTTTACCATACTACCCGATGATTCTTAGATATACTCCCCCATTAATTCGAGACGTACCCGTCCATGAATCTGACACACAACCCCTATTAATCTGAGACCATACACCCCCTTTAAATCCGAGACCATACCCCCCCCCCCCTTTAATTCCAAGACATACTTCCCATTGAATCTAACAATATACTAGGAATAGAAGAAATCCATCGGGGACATACCCCCATGAATCCGTGACATACCAATGAATCATAGAGATATCATACCATAAATCTCCAAGGAACCCTATCACGAATTTGAGACATATTTCTATATAAATTCATACATACTCTCCCATGAATCTAAGACTATACTCACACATGAATCCTAGAAACCCCTAATGAATTTGAGACATGCCGACCAATGAATCCAAAACATACCCCTTATGTGTCGGAGACATACCCCCGTCTCCAATGAATCAGAGACATACTCCAAGATTATGATACTAAATATGAATCCTTGACCATACTCCCCCAAAAAGCCTAGACATACTCCCTCATTAATCGGAAACATTGCCACCCATGAATCTTAGATAAAACACTCATCAATCCTAAACCATACTCCCCCCATCAATCCGACCTTGAATCTGGTACATAATCCCCATTAATCATAGACATGTTCCACTCCCCCCATTAATTGAAGATATACCTACGCATGAATCTGAGACATACTCATAAATCCATAGAAGACATCCCGATGAATCCGTGACATACTAATGAATTTTAGAAATATCCTACCATGAATCTGTGAGGTATCCTATCACGAATTCGAGACATACTTCTCTATAAATTCATACATACTCTGCCATGAATCTGAGACGATACTCCCACATGAATCATGGACATACCGCCCATGATTCCGAGAAACCCCTCATGAATTCAAGACATGCCGATCAATGAATCCGAAACATACCCCTTATGTGTCGGAGACATACCCCCGCCGCCAATGAATCAGAGACATACACCATGATTCTGATACTAATCATGAATCCCTGACCATACTCCCCTAAGAATCCTAGACATACTCCCTCATTAATCTGAGCCATTGCCACCCATGAATCTCAGATAAAACTCTTATCAATCCTAAACCATACTCCCTCTTGAATCGGATACATAATCCCCCATCAATCCTGATCCACACAATGAATCCGAGAAATACCGTGAATCCAAAATCATACTCCCTCGTGAATATGAGACATACTCACCTCATAAATACGACCATGAATATGGGACATACTCCCCATAAATTCTACAAATAATCCCCTCATGATTCTAAGACATACCTACTTATGAATCTGTGAGATACATACCCATGAATTTAATACATACCATGATTCTCATACATTTCATGAATCCCTAACCATACTAACCCATGAATCCTAAACTCATCGACTTATTAGAGACGTACCCCACCATGATTCCGAAGCATAGCAACCCATAATTCATACCCAAAACTCCCATGAATCCTTGGCCACACACTCCTCCATTGAATCTGAGACGTACCCCACTATGATTCCGATACATAGATACCCATGATTTCTAGACAAAACTCCAATGAATCCTGGACCACACACTCCTCCATTGAATCGGAGAGATACTCACCTACGAGTCCAAGATCATACCATAAATGAAAGAAATGCTATGAATTCGAGACCATACCATGAATTTGAAATCATACACATGTATTGGAGATATGCTCCCACATCAATCCGACTATGAATATAAGACATACTCCCCATTTATCCTAGAAAAAATCCCCCTTCAATTTAAAACAAACCTCCCAATGAATCTATCACAAACCCAAAAATAAAAAACATAACATGATTCAGATACATACCATGTATCCCTCAACATACTCTTACATGAATCCTAGACTCTCCTTTGAATCGGAGACCTACCCATTATGAATCGGAGACGTACCCCACCACGATTCTAAAACATAGCAACCCATGAATCCTAGACAAAACCCCATGAATCCTTGAACACACTCTCCCATTGAATCGGGGATATACTCCCTAGTGAATCAAAGACCATACCATTAATTCGAGAAATGCTATTAATCTGAGACCATACTATGAATTCGAGGTCATACTGTCTCAAGATTCCGTGACATAACAATGAATTTCAGACATATCCTACCATGAATCTGCGAGGTATCCTATCACGAATTCGAGACATACTTCTCTATAAATTCATACATACTCTCCCATGAATATGAGAATATACTACCACATGAATCATGGACATACCGCCCATGATTTTGAGAAACCGCTCATGAATTCGAGACATGCCGACCAATGAATCCGAAACATACCCCTTATGTGTCGGAGACATACCCCCGCACCCAATCAATCGGAGACATACTCCATGATTCTGATACTTACCATGAATCCCTGACCATACTCCCTCAAGAAACCTAAACATATTACCTCACTAATCCGAGCCATTGCCACCCATGAATATTAGATAAAACTCTCATCAATACTAAATCATACTCCCCCTTGAATTGGACACATACACCCCCATCAATCCAAGTCCACAAAATGAATCCGAGAAATACCGTGAATCCAAAATCATTCTCCCTCGTGAATATGAGACACACTCACCTCATAAATACGACCATGAATATGGGACATACTCCCCATGAATTCTAGAAATAATCCCCTCATGATTCTAAGACATACCTACTTATGAATCTGTGAGATACCCATGAATCTAATACATACCATGATTCTCATACATTCTACCATGATTCCTAGACACCCCGACTTATTCGAGTCGTACCCCACCATTAATCCGTGACGTACCCCACCATGATTCCAATGCCATAGCAACCCATGAATGCTAGACAAAACCCCCATGAATCCTAGACCACACACTCCTCAATTGAATGAGATACATACTCCCTAATGAATCTAAAACCATACCATGAATGCGAGAAATGCTATGAATCCGATATCGTACCATGAATCTCAAACATACTTATTCATGAATCTGAGTCATACTCCCCCTTCAGTACGATACATTGACTTTGAAAACATATTCCCTCGTGAATTTGAGACACACTTCTCATGAATCTGAACATACCCCACATGAAACTGAAACATACCCCTCATGATTTCGACATTTACTCTTCTTGATTCCGATACATGCCATGATTTTAAGACATAATTCTCATTCAATTTCATTCCAAACTCCCTCCTGAATTTTAGACATGTCCTATCATGAATCAGCGAGTTACCCTATCATGAATTTGATACATACTCCCCTAGAAATTGATACATGCTCCCATATGAATCTGAGACATACCACTAATGAATCCGAGACATACCACTAATGAATGGGAGACATGCTCCCCCCATCAATCCGACCTTGAATCTGGGACATAATCCCCATTAATCATATACATGTTCCACTCCCCCCATTATGCGAATACATAGCTACGCATGAATCTACGACATACTCATAAATCCATTGGAGGCATACCCCGATGAATCCGTAACAAACCAATGAATATCAAACATATCCTACCATGAATCTGTGAGGTACCCTATCGCGAATTCAAGACATACCTTTTTACAAATTCGTACATACTCTCCCATGAGTATGAGACTATACTCCTACATGAATCCTAGACATACCACCCATGATTCCAAGAAACCCCCCATGAATTCGTGACATGCAGACCAATGAATCTGAAACATACCCCTTATGTGTCGGAGACATTCCCCCTCCACCAATAAATCAGGGACATACTCCATGATTCTGATACTATCCATGTATCCCTGCCCATATTACCCCGATAATCCTGGACATACTCTCTCAATAATCTGAGACAGCGCCACTCATGAATCTTTTATAAAACTCTCATCAATCCTAAACCATACTCCCCCTTGAATCGGAGACATATACCCCCATCAATCCAAGTCCATACAATAAATCCGAGAAATACCGTGAATCCAAAAACATACACCCTCACTAATATGAGACATTCACCTCATAAATGCGATCATGAATATGAGACATACTCCCCTTGAATTCTAGATATAATCCCCCCATGAATTTGAGACATAGATACCTATGAATCTGTGAGATACCCATGAATCTAATATATAACATGATTCTCATACATTCCATGAATCCCTGACAATACTCCCTCATGAATCCTAGAATCCCTGACTTATTTGGGACGTAACCCACAATGAATCTGAGACGTACCCCACAATGATTCCGATGCATAGATACCCATGATTTCTAGACAAAACTCCAATGAATTCTGGAGCACACACTCCTCCATTGAATTGGAGATATACTGACCTACGAGTCCAAGATCATACCATAAATGAAAGAAATGCTATGAATTCTAGACCATACCATGAATTTGAAATCATACACATGTATTAGAGATATGCTCCCACATCAAAGCGACTGTGAATATGAGACATACTCCCCATTTATCCTAGAAAAAAACCCCCTTCAATTTAAGACAAATCTCCCAATGAATCTATCACATACCCAAAAATCTAACACTTAACATGATTCAGATACATACCATGTATCCCCCAACATGCTCTTACACGAATCCTAGACTCCCCTATGAATCCGAGACGTACCCCTTATGAATCGGAGACGTACCCCACCATGATTGCGAAACATAGCAACTCATGAATCCTAGACAAAACATAATGAATCCTTGAACACTCCCCCCCTTTGAATCGCAGACAAACTCCCATTCAATCCAAGACCATACCATTAATTTGAGAAATGCTATGAATCTCAGACCATACCATGAATTTGAGATCATACTCCCTCATGAATGAGAGACATGATCCCCCCATCAATTAGGCCTTGAATCTGGGACATAGTCCCCTTTAATTATAGACATGTTCCACTCCCCCTATTAATCGAAGACATACTTATTCATGAATCAGAGACATACTAATAAATCCATAGGAGACATACCTCGAAAAATCCGTGACATACCAATGAATCTCAGACATATCCTACCATGAATTTGCGAGATATCCTATCACGAATTCGAGACACACTTCTCTATAAATTCAAACAAACTCTCCCATGAATCTCAGAATATACTACCACATGAATCATGGACATACCGCCCATGATTTTGAGAAACCGTTCATGAATTCAAGACATGCCGACAAATGAATCCGAAACATACCTCTTTTGTGTCAGAGACATACCCCCGCCTCCAATAAATCGGAGACATACTCCACGATTTTGATACTTACCATGAATCTCTGACCATACTCCCCCATTAATCCGAGACATTGCCACCCATGAATCTTTTATAGAACTCTCATCAATCCTAAACCATACTCCCCCTTGAATCGGACACATACACCCCCATCAATCCAAGTCCATACAATGAATCTGAGACATACTCATAAATCCATAGAAGACACATCCTGATGAATCCGTGACATACCAATGAATCTCAGAAATATCCTACCATGAATCTGCGAGGTATTCTATCACGAATTCGAGATACATCTCTATAAATTCGTACATACTCTCCCATGAATCTGAGGATATACTCCCACAAGAATCATGGACATACTCCCATGATTCTGAGAAACCGCTCATGAATTCGAGACATGCCGACCAGTGAATCCGAAGCATACATCTTATGTGTCGGAGACATACCCCCGCCCCCAATCAATCGGAGACATACTCCATGATTCAGATACTTACCATGAATCCCTGATCATACTCCCCCAAGAATCCTAGACATACTACTTCATTAATCCGAGCCATTGCCACCCATGAATATTAGATAAAACTCTCGTCAATCCTAAATCATACTCCCCCTTGAATCGGACACATACACCCCCATCAATCCAAGTCCACACAATGAATATGAGAAATACCGTGAATCCAAAATCATTCTCATTCAATTTCATTCCAAACTCCCCTCTTGAGTCTTAGACATATCCTATCATGAATCAGCGAGTTACCCTATCATTATTTTGAGACATACTCCCCTATAAATTGATACATGCTCCCATATGAATCTGAGACATAAGACTAATGAATCCGAGACATACTCCCTCATGAATGGGAGACATGCTCCCCCCACCTATCCGACCTTGAATATGGGACATAATCCCCATTAATCATATATATGTTCCACTCCTCCCATTAAGCGAATACATAGCTACGCATGAATTTGAGACATACTCATAAATCCATAGGAGAAATACACCGAAGAATCTGTAACAAACCAATGAATATCAGACATATCCTACCATGAATTTGCGAGTTATCCTATCGCGAATTCAAGACATACTACTTTACAAATTCATACATACTCTCCCATGAATCCGTGAATCCAAAATATACGCCCTCATGAATATGAGACACACTCACCTCATAAATGCGATCATGAATATGAGACATACTCCCCATGAATTCTAGAAATAATCCTCCCATGAATCTGAGACATACATGCCTATGAATCTGTGAGATACGCATGAATCTAAGACATAGCATGCTTCTCATACATTCCATGAATCCCTGACAATACTCCCTCTATGAATCCTAGAATCCCCGACTTATTCGAGACGTGCCCCATAATGAATCTGAGACGTACCCTACTATGATTCCGATGCATAGATACCCTTGATTTCTAGACAAAACTCCAATGAATCCTGGACCACACACTCCTCCATTGAATCAGAGATATACTCACCTACGAGTCCAAGATCATACCATAAATGAAAGAAATGCTATGAATTGAAGACCATACCATAAATTATAAATCATACATGTATTGGAGATATGCTCCCACATCAATCCGACTATGAATATAAGACATACTCCCCATTTATCCTAGAAAAACCCCCCCTTCAATTTAAGACAAAGCTCCCAATGAATCTATCACATACCCAAACTCTTACATGACAATACCCCTTCAACTTAACATGATTCAGATACATACCATGTATCCCCCAACATACTCTTACATGAATCCTAGACTCCCTTATGAATCCGAGATGTACCCCTTATGAATCGGAGACGTACCCCACCATGATTCTGAAACATAGCAACCCATGAATCCTAGACAAAACCCCATGAATCCTTGAACGCCCCCCCCTTTGAATCGCAGACAAACTCCCTATTTAATCCAGGACCATACCATTAATTTGAGAAATGCTATGAATATGAGATCATACCATGAATTTGTGATCATACTCTCTCATGAATGGGAGACATGATCCCCCCATTAATCCGACTTTGAATCTAGTACATGACCCCATTAATCATAGACATGTTGCACTCCCCTATTAATCAAAGACATACCTACGCATGAATCTGAGATATACTCATAAATCCACAGAAGACATATCCCGATGAATCTATGACATACCAATGAATCTCAGACATATCCTACCATGAATCTGCGAGGTATCCTATCACGAATTCGAGACATACTTCTCTATAAATACGTACATACTCTCCCATGAATATGAGAATATACTCCCACAACAATCATGGACATACCGCCCATGATTCTGAGAAACCGCTCATGAATTCGAGACATGCCGACCAGTGAATCCGAAGCATACCCTTTATGTGTCGGAGACATACCCCCGCCCCCAATCAATCGGAGACATACTCCATGATTCTGATATTTACCATGAATCTCTGACCATACTCCCCCAAGAATCCTTGACATACTACCTCGTTAATCCGAGCCATTGCCAGCCATGAGTATTAGATAAAACTCTCGTCAATCCTAAATCATACTCCCCCTTGAATCACACACATACACCCCCATCAATCCAAGTCCACACAATGAATCCGAGAAATACCGTGAATCCAAAATCATTCTCCCTCGTGAATATCAGACACAATCACCTCATAAATACGACCATGAAAATGGGATATACTCCCCATGAATTCTAGAAATAATCCCCTCATGATTCTAAGACATCTCTACTTATGAATCTGTGAGATACCCATGAATCTAATACATACCATGATTCTTATACATTCTACCATGAATCCTAGACACCCCGACTTATTTGAGTCGTACCCCACCATGAATCCATGACGTATCCCACCATGATTCCAATGCCATAGCAACCCATGAATGCTAGACAAAACCCCCATGAATCCTAGACCACATACTCCTCAATTGAATCAGATATATACTCCCTAATGAATCCAAGACCATACCATGAATGCGAAAAATGCTATGAATACGAGATCGAACCATGAATCTCAGACATACTTATTCATGAATCCGAGTCATACTCCCCCTTGAGTACGAGACATTGATTTTGAAAACATATTCCCACGTGAATTTGAGACATACTTCTCATGAATCTGAAACATACCCCACATGAAACTAAAACATACCCCTCATGAATCCGGATTCATGCCGGGGTGTGTCTGAGATTCATGGGATGGTATGTTCTGGATTCATGGGGGAAGTATGGTTCTAAATTCAGGTGAGATATTTCTTGGATTCAAGATTAAGAACCCAAGTCCCCCTCTCCTTATGAATCCAAGTTATACTCCCACATAAATCCGAGACATACCCCTACATGAATCGGAGACATACTGATTTATTAATCTGACACATCCCCCATGAATCCGAGACATACAGAACCACGAATCTGAGACATATTTACCATGAATCCGAGACATATTGAACCCTGAGTCTCACACATACCCCCCATTAATCGGGGACATACCCCCACATGATTTCGACATTTACTCTCCTTGATTCCGATAGATGACATGAATCTAAGAAATAATTCTCATTCAATTTCATTCCAAACTCCCCTCATGAATCTTAGACATATCCTATCTTGAATCAGTGAGTTATCCTATCATGAATTTAAGACATACTCCCCTTTAAATTGATACATGCTCCCATATGAATCTGAGACAAACCACTATTGAATCCGAGACATACACCCTCATGAATGGAAGACATGCTCCCCCCACCAATCCAACCTTGAATCTGGGACATAATCCCCATTATTCATAGACATGTTCCACTCCCCCGATTAAGTGAATACATAGCTACGCATGAATCTGGGACATACTCATAAATCCATAGGAGACAAACCCCGATGAATCCGTAACAAACCAATGAATATCAGACATATCCTACCATGAATCTGCGAGGTACCCTATCGCGAATTCAAGACATACTTCTTTACAAATTCATACATACTCTCCCTTGAATCTGAGATTATACTCCTACCTGAATCCTGGACATACCGCCCATGATTCCAATAAACTCCTCATGAATTCGAGACATGTAGACCAATGAATCTGAAACATACCCCTTATGTGTTGGAGACATTCCCCCGCCCCCAATGAATCAGAGACATACTCCATGATTCTGATACTAACCATGAATCCCTGACCATATTCCCCCTATAATTATGGACATACTCTCTCAATAATCCGAGACAGCGCCACCCATGAATCTTTTACAAAACTCTCATCAACCCTAGACCATACTCCCCCTTGAATCGGACACATACACCCCCATCAATCCAAGTCCATACAATGAATCCGAGAAATACAGTGAATCCAAAATCTACTCCCTCATGAATATGAGACACACTCACCTCATAAATGCGATCATGAATATGAGACATACTCCCGATGAATTCTAGAAATAATCCTCCCATGAATCTGAGACATACATGCTTATGAATATGTGAGATACCCATGAATCTAAGACATACCATGATTCTCATACATTCGATGAATCCTTGACAATACTCACCCATGAATCCTAGAATCCCCGACTTATTCTAGTCGTACCCAACAGTGAATCTGAGACGCACCCCACTATGTTTCCGATGCATAGAGGCCCATGATTTCTAGACAAAACTCTAATGAATCCTGGACCACACACTCCTCAATTGAATCAGAGATATACTCACCTACGAGTCCAAGATCATACCATAAATGAAAGAAATGCTATGAATTCTGGACCATACCATGAATTATAAATCATACATGTATTGGAGATATGCTCCGACATCAATCCGACTATGAATATGAGACATACTCCCCATTTATCCTAGAAAAAAACCCCCCTTCAATTTAAGACAAACCTCCCAATGAATCTATCACATACCCAAAAATCTAACACTTAACATGATTAAGATACATACCATGTATCCCTCAACATACTCTTACATGAATCCTAGACTACCCTATGAATCCGAGACGTACCCCTTATGAATCGGAGACGTAATCCACCATGAATCTCATGAATCCTAGACAAAACCCCATGAATCCTTGAACACCCCCCCCCCCCCCTGAATCGCAGACAAACTCCCTATTCAATCCTAGACCATACCATTAATTTGAGAAATGCAATGAATCTGAGACCATACCATGAATTTGAGATCATACTCCCTCATGAATGGGAGACATGATCCCCCATTAATCCGACCTTAGCATCATTAATCAGACATGATCCCCCCATTAATCAAAGACATAACTACGCATGAATCTGAGACATACTCATAAATCCATAGTAGACATATCCCGATGAATCCGTGACATACCAATGAATCTCAGACATATCCTACCATGAATCTGCGAGGTATCCTATCACGAATTTGAGACATACTTCTCTATAAATTCATACATACTCTCCCATGAATCTGAGAATATACTACCACATGAATCATGGACATACCGCCCTTGATTTTGAGAAACCGCTCATGAATTCAAGACATGCCGACCAATGAATCCGAAGCATACCCCTTATGTGTCGGAGACATACCCCCGCCCCCAATCAATCGGAGACATACTCTATGATTCTCATACTCACCATGAATCCCTGTCCATACTCCCCCAAGAATCCTTGACATACTACCTCGTTTATCCGAGCCATTGCCAGCCATGAATATTAGATAAAACTCTCATCAATCCAAAATCATACTGCCCCTTGAATCGGACACATACACCCCCATCAATCCAAGTCTACACAATGAA